>CM059190.1:85912261-85989761 GCA_030323885.1 Branchipolynoe longqiensis | reverse complement strand
TTGGAAAATGTCCTACTGTTTTGATTTCGTGGTTTATGTTATTTGTACAATTAATGTTAATTATTTGTTTTGTTATTCTTTCAGGTAAGTTTGAGTGTTTTCCGTAACGAGTCGCTGAAGGAACGCTGCAGGTCCGTTTATTTATGACTATTTATGACTATTTATTAATATGTTCCCGGGCATACTTTGTTGGGGTGGGCACCGAAATGATGAATGTGGTCTGTTTTAGTTAATAACTGTTAATGCGTACGTTACTTTCCAATCTGTTGGAAACATTTATGTAGTGAACCAAAATGGTGGTTTGTGTGCGTGTCCGTGTCCGTGTCAGTGTGCGTGTGCGTGTGCGTGTGCGTGCGTGATTTAGAACGTCTATGTTATAAATAAAATTGCGGAGTTGGAGAAGTTTATTGCTTTTAAAATCGTGTATCTATTGGATATATATACAGTAAAACCTCTATACCGACCCTTCCACAGATCGACCACTCCCCTATACGCTTTATTTGGGTCCCAACAATACCGTTGTAGGGATATTCTAACTCTCCAAACTGACCACCTCCCTAAATGAACCACTTAAAGTCGGTCCCATGTTCGGTCGATTTAGAGAAGTTTTACTGTATATGTATATTTATATAATTATATTGTATATATATATATATTATATTTATATATACAATATATAATTCCTGATGTGACCTTAAATGTTACCAGGATGAAAACCCCAATAAAGATATATATATTTATAACTGCATATTTATATATATTATATAAAAATAATTATTTATTTATAAGTATAATTTTATATATAATTATATTAATAAATTCATATATAGATAATTATATATATATTTTTTGGTACATTAGTTGTTTAAGCAGGGGAAATTTCAGTCGCAGACGACTGGTCTTCCTCATTCCACTGCTCCTTGCCCTATCCTAGTAATGCCGAGCGTCTGGCTAGGAAGCAACAAGTATAATTTTTTACGTCATTGGTTTGACTCGACCAGGATTCGAACCCACGATCTACCAACACGGGAGACGGACGCTCTACCTCATTCGGCCATCCCGTCTGGGTGACATTAATAATTATATAGATAATATACAATTGTGCATGAGGTTTGAATATTGCTTGGCTTGCCTGGATTGAATATTGATTACCCGTAATAGTTGAGTTATACTAGACTTACTTGTAAGTTGAAGCATTACTCAGATTCTAACCAATATATGTATTGGGTTATACATACAAAACTGCCACTTGGGTTTGTGTGCCAGTATTTTCAGTGGTTGTGTTGAGTGCATCTCTAGCTCGAGTCAACAGGCGCTGTTCACCCCAGCCTTCGCCCCCACTGTCCATAGCTGTTTCCCCAACACCGGGCGGTGATAAAACACACACCACCCTCTCAAGCGTGCTCCCAGCTGGGCGCCTGCGCAATGAGCGCTGCCATGGAAACTGACAGGCAGAAATTTAAGGGACATGCTATTCTCATGCTTAAACATATCCACGTAGCGCAGTAGTACTTCCACAGGGAAAGTTCAAAGCTATGCAGCATACCGCATGTATAGAATCCTGGTCACGGTACCAATGTCATGTTTTGGGGTGTTTTTAGAGGGTGTTTTCTTTTGTGTTGTGTTTTTATTGTTTTTTTGTTTTTTGTTTTTTTTTACAAATGAAGGGAAATATTGCATCTAGAGCGGGACTCGAACCCACACTTCTCTCCAGTCTGGGGCAAACATCTGAACCTTTAGACTGTCTAGGGTCCCTGATTTCATGTTTTGTTTTGTTTTGAGGGTTTTTTTTTCAAATGAAGAAAGATTACGCCGCTAGTAGGATTGGAACCCACAATTCTACCATTCCGGACCAAGCGTCCTAACCATTAGCCTATCTAAGATAAAATTACATCGCTAGCAGGATTGGAACCCACATTTCTGTCATTTCGGACGAAGTGTCCTAACCGTTAGACTATCTAGGCTAAAAATACACCGCTAGTAAGATGGGAACCCACATTTTTGCCGTTCCGAAACCAGCGTCCTAACCGTTAGGCTATCTAGTATCCCTGATGCTATCAACCGACCCAAATCTGCCCGTGCATGTGACATTTGGCACGGGGAGCTCTGTGCACATCACTACGCTATTTTAACTCTATTGATTGGGTGTTTTTTGGTTGGCATTTCACTTAGTGAGTCTTTTTGTTGATCAATAAATCTCGGCAATTAGGGAAGAGTAGTGTAGTAGGCTGCACTGATCTCTGAGGCAAGTAACCATATAGACATGTAGGCATGGGTAGTGTGTTGATATCAGGGAGCCTAGGTGGTGTAATGGTTAGCACACTGGCCCAGAGTGCAAAGAGATGTGAGTTTGAGTCCCGCTCTATGCGCAATATTTCCCATTTTCATCACCCCCATGACACTGGTTGCCGTGACCATGATCCTGTACAAGCTACGTGCTGTATGGTTGTTGAACCTACCCTGTGTATTATGTGTAAGTGCATTGCCTTTATGTATGTAATTGTAAACATTAAAAGACTTACAATTCCAGGGGGACGAGTGTAGTAGGCTGCACTGACCTCTCAGGCAAGTAACCACATAGACAGGTAGGCATAGGTAGTGTGTTGATATCAGGGAGTCTAGGAAGTGTAATGGTTAGCACACTGGCCCGGAGTGCAAAGAGATGTGGGTTCGAGTCCCGCTCTATGTGCAATATTTCCCATTTTCATCACCCCCATGACACTGGTTGCCGTGACCATGATCCTGTACAAGCTACGTGCTGTATGGTTGTTGAACCTACCCTGTGTATTATGTGTAAGTGCATTGCCTTTATGTATGTAATTGTAAACATTAAAAGACTTACAATTCCAGGGGGACGAGTGTAGTAGGCTGCACTGACCTCTCAGGCAAGTAACCACATAGACAGGTAGGCATAGGTAGTGTGTTGATATCAGGGAGTCTAGGAAGTGTAATGGTTAGCACACTGGCCTGGAGTGCAAAGAGATGTGGGTTCGAGTCCCGCTCTAGGCACAATATTTCCCATTTTCATCACCCCCAGATAGTAGGTACCGCCTAATACATGGCCCGGCATGCTCTGTCCATGTTAGTGCGTATGTTCAGATTGAAGTCAAGTGAGACATATTTTGTTAATAGGTACTGAGTAGAGAACTACATAAATCATGATAGTCTAGGAGATTGGGGAAGTTTGTGAGCTGTGATCCTATGTATCCAACTTATATATTGGCGCACCCATTAAACATTCATTACAGTTTGAAATGCTCCTGTGTTGTAGTGGTTGGTTGTTGGAGTTTTACGTCCTGGCAACATCTGAGGTCATATCAGGACGGACACCAACTTGTGACAGTGCACAGTCACGGCAACTTCATAGTGCTGTCCCAATGGGAGACCAGACCGCCTGAGTCACCATGACCTGATATCCCACTCAGTCACATTATCCTGACACTGAGCCAACCAGTCCTTGCACTATCATAATAATTACGAGCATCCAGCTAGGAAGTGACGAGTTTAAATTTTTACGTCATTGGTTTGACCCGACCAGGGTTTGAGCTTCGAAGTGGTGGGTTTGCTGTGTTGTACCGCTAAGTTGTAGAACGGGTAAACGCAGCCTACTTCGGTGTCCACACTGAAATTGATTTGTCATGTTTTGACTTGGAAAACATGGTGTAGTTAGTTACACTACTACTACCCCTACCCCCACCCACAACCCCCAAACGATATACCACATACACAGGTAGGCATGGGTTGGTCGATTGCATCAGGGAGCCTAGAATAAACCAGCGTTTATGACGCTCATCCCAGAATGGCAGAGTTTTTTGGTGTGAAACCGGTACCCATTCTGATATGACCTTAGATGTTGCTAGCAGTAAAACCCCAACAAATAACAAACCTAATATATTTATCTAATTTTTTTTTAATGCCAGAAGCTTAAAACAATACGACTATGCAACTTTTAACTCAATTGCCAATTCTGGCAGTGCATTGATAATGATGCCTGAGCTGGTTCAGACAGGCAGTGTCCATATAGTAGCTCCAGCCACTTCTGCTAAATGAATTGTTTGTTTGTTGGGGTTAAGTCCTAGCAACATCTACAGTCATAATCACGGGTCTACAGTCATAATCACGTATGCCGAATAAGGGTTCAAATAAATTATACTCTGGGCAAATGCAATTTGAAACTGATTATTTCTTTCCATATTAATAATATTTAATTAATTAATGCAGCCACCAAATACTAGCTACACTGGTTAAAAAAACAAAAATATCCCCGCTCTTTTTATCATCTCTCCCCCACCCATTACAACATCCCCCCCATCACAACCCCCCACATCCCCCCTCCCCCCCCCCCCCCACGAAAAACCAACACCAAAACATTAATCTTTCTGGGAAATGAAGAAATGTGTGTTTATGGGACAGCTTCCATTCAAACACCCACAATAACAGTGACACCAGCTAGTGCGGCGTCCGTATGACCTATATATTAAGTAATATCAGCCTTTCTTAGTGTCAAGCCCTGGGGCTAAATGTATGAGCAACGGGTTATCTGCGCCAGTGTTAAGGGCGGCTGACGGGGTAGCTATCGTCGGTGTTGGTATATGTGTCACGTGAAATGTATGTTGTCAAAGCGCGGGTTGGTTAGCTAACCAATGCGTTATTTATAGATTTGGGGAAACCCTCTGTGCCTCTGTGTACATTCGTCGATTTGACAATATGAATAACGCCGCCGATGTAGCTGCTACGTTAATATCGCTTCAAATTTAGGGTTAATTTAATTAAATTTCACAATTTGAGTATGTAATTCTGTTAAATATGATAGCATTGAATAGATTTGGGCCTAAAATATTGCCGCCAGCATTCTGCCAGTATGGATATCGACGTCGCGGCGGCGGCGATGTTTAGTTGACGTTCGACAGTATGGATATCGACGTCGGTACGGCGGCACCGATGTTACATTCGTCGATTCGACACTATTAATATCGCCGCTAATGCGGCGGTAGCATTAATAACGGTTCGGATTTAGGGTTAAATTGATAAAATTCCACTTATTGTGTATGTAATTCTGTTAAATATGTTCGCTTTGAAGAGATTTGGGCCGAATCGGCGCCTAACCCCGACGTTAAACCACCTAAGGCTTCGTGTTATGGTGGGCGACGTTAACTCGCGCGGCATTTGCGTAAACCGGGCACATACATTGACACTTTTGGCCGCTAACCCGGGAAATCCGCACGACGCGCGGGTTAGGATCGCTAACCCGGCCTCATACATTTGGGCCCTGATGTATGACTGGGGACTGGGAGACCATATTACTACATGATACCTGCAAGCCGAATCGGTGAGAACACTGGCTGGCTTCCGGTGCTTGAGGTCGTGTTAATAATGTTAGGACCCCGGCCGAGTCAAACCAATGACTTGATTCTAGCCTGGCATCGGGCATTAATAGGATAGGGCAAGGACTGGTTTGCTCAGTATCAGGATAATGTTACTGAGTGGGAAATTGGATCATGGTGTTGGTGGTCTTGTCTCCCAATGGGGCAGCACTATGAAGTCAGCATGAGTGCACACACTCACAACTGAGTACCTGTCCCGATGTGACCCTAGATGTTGCCAGCATGTAAAACCCTGACAAAACAAACCAAGAACAAACTAACTGCAAGTCCGCAGGAAGAATGCCTACATTAGATATATATGTATACGCAAGCCTTAATGGTTTTTGGACAATAACTTGTGTTCCCTCCCTGTCCACCAACGTATTTTGTACTAAAAAACGCAAACAAATCAGTCCGAGTTGTCTGCTGACTTATATTATTATTGCAGTGCCATGTGGAGCAGGGCTGACTTATATTATTATTACAGTGCCATGTGGAGCAGGGACCACCCCATTCAGCCGAGATAAGAATAGGTTATGCAAATGTCGTAAAATGTTAGTGATATTATTATTGTTAAGTGATATAGCTCCAGTGACGGTTTACAAATTTTGAATCCTTAGTATATACCGCGTGGTTTTTTTTGTTTAAAAAAATTGTAATTGCTAATTATTCAGATTGTTAAAAAATATTCTGATTTTTACAACCAATTATAGAGTTGTTTGCAATGGATACACACGTACATACATATAGGTTATATATTTGATATGTATACCATGTTATTTATGATATTTTTTAATGTAAATTCAAGAATGTAAATTCAAGAATGTAAATTCAAGAATGTAAATTCAAGAATGTAAATTCAAGAATGTAAATTCAAGAATGTAAATTCAAGAATGTAAATTCAAGAATGGTAATTTAAATTACATAGTATATCTTTATCGATGTAAAGCATAAAGATATTTTTGAGTTCCTAAGGACAACCGATTTTAACTTTGTCTTGTGAGTCCAAGTTTCCCGTCATTTGACACAAATTTGGAAATCTGTAAATTCTCATGACGAAGAAATTGTTCCTTGATATATATGGATGGGCCTGTGGGATGTCGTGACGTCACGACATCCTCTACCTTCCGAAGTCCAGTCATTTCGCTCCAGGCAGAGAAGAGTACATTGAGTAAACATGCACATGTCTCATAATTTATTGTTAATGTATGACTAGCCTGAATGTATAATTTACTAATGACAAGACAGACAAATAAATCAACGCGGCCAACTTTAAAATTGCCTTTCTAGCTAAGGGGGGAAAACAATAATGAAGAACAATTCAGATAGTCTAGGACCTCAAATTCTATTCAGTCAGTTGTTTACAGTTCCGTTGATAGATCTATCGTGGGAGCGTAGATAGTTTATATATGTGTATTTCTGGTTGTTGTGAAAATTGCATTTAGTATTGTGATACCTTCATTTGTCTGACCTGACGTTAACTCTGGACTGATGCCAAGTGCTTTGGTTACGAAGAAAACGCTCCCAAACAGTAAATAATAATTAGCAACGAAAATCAAAGTTTTTACATTCTTCATAGGTGTGTGTGTATATTATATATAATATATATATATAATATATATATAATAATTAACATGAAAGAAGGTTTGTACATAGGTATACGGATAATATATAATATAGATATAATATGGATATAAGATAGATATAATAAAGATATAATATAGATGTAATATAGATATAATATACAATAGATTTACTATAGATATACTATACAATAGATATTATATAGATATATTATGATATAATATCAGTCCGGACCAATGTAAGTATCACAATACTAAATGCAATTATCACAACAACCAAAAATACACAAATGTGCTAATTATTATTTTCTGTGTATATATTACATACTCTTTTGGTTGCCAGACTGTCGGTAAACCCAACAACCCCACACCACACCACCCCAGTCCCGTTCTCCTGGGTCTGGATCCCCAGGGGCCATATGCATGGAGCAGTGTTAGGAAGCAAAACGCGTTTAGTGCGGGATTTCTGGTTTAGCGCGGACAAGTTCGTATGCATGGAGCAGTGTTAGGCCTAACACCGAGCGTTTAAACTCGGAAATTCTAACTCCGATAATATCTGGTTTACAGTGGTGTTAGTGTCACGATGGAACCCAAATCTACTCAATGCTATCATATTTAACAGAATTACATATGCAATAAGTGAAATCTGATCAATTTAATCCTCAAAACGAAGCGATATTAACGCAGCAGCCGCATTGGCGACGATATTAATGGTTATATTTTCGAATCGACGAACGTAAAGTAAACAAATCGCCGTCGGCGCCGCTTTCCATACTGGCGGCGGCGGGGGTTTGTTTACTGTACGTTCGTCGATTCGAAAATATAAGTATTAATATCGTCGCCAATGCGGCAGTAGCCTTAATAACGCTTCGAATTTAGGGTTAATTTGCTTAAATTTCACTTATTGCGTATGTAATTCTGTTAAATATGATAGCATTTAATAGTTTTGAGCCTAATATATGGCTCCAAACGCAGAGGGATTTCCCAAATCTATAAATACATTCACGTTTTGCTATCACTCACCGTTTAGGCTGCCATGCATACGATTTTGACGCCGCCGATAAACGGTGATAGCTATACAGTGTTAGAGGTATAACACCACACGCCGCTAACACTGCTCCATGCATACGGGCCCTGGAGGTCTGTGTCCTGCAAGTAGGTTAATGTCACACCACATGGGTTTCTGGATCAGCGGGCGCCGGCTCTGGCCACGAGCGTGGCAGTGTCGGCCGGTCCCAAATACCGAGCGGGTGCTGCCCTACATAGTCATGTGGTGTCTACACCCTTATTTTAATGCTAATGGGGCTATGGGGTCATCCAATGTTTACAACATTCTTACTGTCATTCAATGTACAAGTACTACTTTCCCAGACTACTCCCGCCGACCCCCGAAATAGTACATAGCAATATTTTATCCCATTCTGTTCGGGTTGCGTAAAAATATGAACGTTAACCATAAAGTTCATAGACGACTGAGATGAGAATAAGGGCCATCCAATCTTTTCAACATGTTCGCAGTAGTACAAAATGGACAACTTTTCAAGACCCCGTACCTGTCCCCACCCCCCAAAAAAGTTGCACATGGGAATATTTTATCACGAAGCATGACAGTGGTTTGTGCTATTTTAATATTTTATTAAAATAATAAAAAGTTATGCTTGAGGGACACCCCACCTTCTTTCTGTTGTATGTTTTGTACAACCGTGACAATTTTGAAAACGTTGGAAGGCCCCTAACTGTTTATACAACATGAGGCTGTAGTATCTCCTTGATATTCCAGAGCGTCTTTGTGAACATTTTACACTAACTTCACAATATATAGGAGTTGTTTTCAATAGGTGTGTAAATTGAGTGACTTGTTCATTCATCACGCTAAAAAAAAAGAGTAATAAATCAGAGCCAGGACACCAATATTTATTTGCCCCGGTTGCAGATGTTGAGTCATGCGATTCAGAAGTAGGGCAACCTGAACGAAGATTCGCAGTATTACATATCTAAGATCACTTTATGCCCAGTCTTGGTTAGATAAAATATCCACCTCCAGTAAGTGTGAACGTCGACCATGAGGAAAAAGTGTATGGTATGAAAGAACTATTATAAACAATCTGTGGTGTCGATAGCTCCAACAGCCAGTGTATCTATAGACCTATTTCATATAACGTCAGCATAGGTATTTAGGTCAGTGCGCGCGCTGCTTGGCTGCAGGCCATCACAGGATCACACTGCAAACTCAATGGCTATCACCAGTATGAGCAATCTTCATACAGAAAAGGTGAAATATCTCTAAAACTACACTGCCTAGACACAAACCGATTGGAACACACGTAAGAAACATATTCAATGAACAGATTATATTAAATTTATAAGGTTAGGATTCTGCATTTCTATTAATTTTGAATAAAATAGGCATTTTACACTGCGCGTATCGGCAAACACAATGCATAGTCAATGGCTGTGATCAATCTTCCTACAGAAAAAGTGAAATGTCTCCAAAACCACACCACCTAGACACAAACCACTTGGCACACAAACAGATAACATGCTTAACAAACAAATTATATTAAATTTATACGCTTCAGGTTCTGGATCTCTATTAATTTTGAATAAAACTAACGTTTTGCACTGCGCGTATCGTTGTAGAGTTGATAAATTTGGAGAGATTACAAATAAGCAAAAAGAAAACAAACAAAAAACCCGACTGGATGTTCTCTAGTTGACTTTAAAGTGATGCAGGGATGCGGGGGGTGGGGGTGTAGGGGGGGGGGGGGGCTGAGGACCTGATTCCAACGGTATTGACTGAGGTAGGGTTGCTGAACCGAGAGAGAATCATCCCATACCAAGATGGTGGTCACTGGTTTGTTTCCATATTAATCTACATACTTTAAATCAATTCTACACTCAAAAATAAAAAGTAGTGGGCTATGAAAAAATGAGTATGTAAACGATATATTTACCATATTAAATTGGGAATTCATGTTGGTTGCTTGGTTGTTGGAGGTTTATGTCCTAGCAACATCTAAGGTCATATCAGGACGGTTACCGACTTCTGCACTCATGGCAATTTTATAGTGCTAACCCACTGGGAGACCAGGCCGCCAGCACCATGACCTGATATCCCACTCAGTCAGATTATCCTATAATGCCCAATGGAAGGTAACCATGCCAAAAGTAGCCAGATAGCACACCACACAGCTACATACAAGCCTATGATATGTAAATAGGAGTAGGCTAGTCTAGTAGTAAGAGTAGACAAAATAAAACACATATATGCCAAGAAAATCCAAAAAGATTAACATAGACTACTAACCAGACCAACCAACTATCTATCTGCTGCTGAAATGCAGGCAATCAAATACCTTATCAGCAGCTACTATGTGATAAGATAACACCAACATTACAGCTGGCCAGCATTGAAAACAAGCCTGAATACCCAGGCTTATATGCTATGGACAGTATAAATACAGCCTCAATAAAAATTTAAAAATTTAAAAAAAATCCTAACACTGAGCAAACCAGTCCTTGCCCTATCATATTAATGCTGAGCGCCTAGCTAGGAAGCGACAAGTATCAATTTTTATGTCATTGGTTTGACTCCACCAGTGTTCGAATCCTACAACCTACCAAAACGGGAGACGGACGCTCAACTCATTCGGCTATCCCATCTGGTGGGAAGTCGTGTGATTATGTACATAACCTAGCATTTTTCCCCCTATTCAATAGTTTAGCAGCCATGTGCACGGATTGCCGCGCTGCGGGAGTAATTAAATCTTAGCGTGTTCTCTGTCTGACAGCCGGTCAATATAGGAGGAATATAGATGAAACTGAACAAAACTAATATATATATATTTTTTAATTTAAAAAAAAAAAGAATGGACCCAATGACAGTATCTCATACCATCAAAGCAATACCATCTGTATTGCATGACACAGACATGAATCTAGCTGTAGCCCCGTCGAACTAACTGTGACTAATTCGGGGCAGAAAGAAAACATATCGTTTGCAATTTGTTCGCGTGGTTATTTGGTAGCCATAGAAACGGCTACCGATATGCTGATGCTATCTTTAGGCCCGCCTGGTAGTCTGTTGTAACGGGTCGTGGCGCTGTTTTGACGGCTGCACCTACCACTCCCCCAAAGTTCAACCGGAAGACCCGGGGTCAAACAGTTAGTGGCTTGAGGGTGTTGGCGGTGTGGGCTTGGAGGTGGTGTGTGTTGGGGGGTGGGGGGGGGGGGGGGGCGAGCATTACTTCTTGCCTCAAATTGAAAATTTAGCGGAGATCATGTGCGTTTTTAGTGACGTCTATTATTTTTATTCCCGTGGAAAAATATATGGTCATGGTGGTGTTAGTTTAAACTTACGGTGAACATCGCTGCTTGCCAAATTGAATAGTTAGCGGAGACCATGTGTGTTTTTAGTGATGTGTATTTTTATTCCTGTGGAAAAATATATGGTCATGGCAGTGTTAGTTCTAAAGTTTATACTTAACGTGAACATCACTGCTTGCCAAATTGAAGAGTTAGCGTAGATCATGTGCGTTTTTAGTGATGTGTGTTCTTTTTTATTCCCGTGGAAAAATATATGGTCATGGCAGTGTTAGTTTTAAAGTATATTATAATGGTTCCGATGATCGTTGAGTTGTTAGTAGAACGCGCTGCAGGGACGCCAGAGGGACGCTGGGGTGGGAGAGGGGAACGCGTGGTGATGGGCGGAGCAGCTCACTGACAGGGCAGAGGGGGAGACTACCGTCACCAGGCCGAGAGAGGAGGGACTTAGTTTTAGGGAATTCTGGGCTTGACCTAAAACCTTGTGGAATCGGACCGTGGTCAGGTACCGGACACGGTGGCCTAAACGGTAGATGGCAGTGAGGCCGTGGGGAAGGTAGGGAGTTCGATTCCCGGTCGAGTCAAACCGATGACTTATAAAATTGATCCTTGTTACTACCCAGCCATCAGCACCATGACCTAATATCCAACTCAGTCATATTATCCTGATACTGAGCAAAGCAATACTTGCCCTTTTCTAGTGATGCCGACTGCCAGACAAGGTAGCGACAATTATCAATTTTGTAAGTCATTGGTTTGACGCGAACAGCGTTTTGAACCCCTGACCGGAAAGCCAATGCTCTTACCAATTCAGCCACCGCATCCGGTTAACAGGGTCCGAACGCGGCCTGGAAAGACTTAAAAAGTCTTGCACTTCATTTGCCCCATTTCAAGGCCTCCAAAAGCCTTGAATTTAACCTTTTTTAGGTGATTAGCCTTGAAAAGCCTTGAATTCCATTAAACTGTCCCCACTAATCTAAATTAGTCCGAAATCGCAATTTGCCATTGTTCCCCCGCCCCACTGAAATCCAAATGAAAATAGTCTTGAATTCCTATCAAAAACCGCCTTGAAATAGCCTTGGATTCCATATCTTCACATGTGTACGGACCCTGGGTTATGCTATAAGTACTTAGCTTATAATATTAATAGTAAACGCAAAACCACTACAAGAAGTTATAGGCACCGTAATTATAATTGTACATATTTTATTCATCTGAATACATATTCTGTCACCGCCGAGGCACTGGTCTTCCAGCTGTTGAAGTGATCACATTCGGTTTGTACATGGTGATGGGGAAGTGGAATGTGCTGCATTGTGTGCAGCACACCGCATTGTGAACATGGGAAGTGTGGGAGCAGCCTATGCTGTATACTGTCGATTTAAGATAACCTCATCATAGGCATAGATTTCCGCTCCCCCCTCCCACCCCCGACTGGTGACCAGTTTTATCCATGTGCATTGTTAGTCCCTTTATAATACTACTTGTTATATTATGCAAATATAATATTAACGCTTAGCAAACAGAAAGACCTTGAACCCGTCGGTCCACCAGGACCAGAGAGTGGGTCTGGTCTGACTTGCATGGCCAGTCCTGGCTGGAAATGATTTGCAGTACTTATCAACATCTGATTGATCTACTGCACGCGGTGGCTGAATCGGTAGAGCGTAGGCCTCCCGTGCGGGAGATCGGGAGTTTAATTCCTGGCCGAAACAAATCAATGACATATAAAATTGATACTTGTCAACTCCTAGCTTGGCGCTCGCCATTAATAGGATAGGGCAAGGACTGGTTAGCTCAGTGTCAGGATAATGTGACTGGGTGGGATATCGGGTCATGGTGATGGTGGCCTGATTTCCCACTGGAGCATCACTGTAAAGTCGCCATGAGTGCGCACTGCCACAAGTTGTTATACTCCGTCCTGATATGACCTTAGATGTTGCCAGAACGTAAAATTCCCAACAACCAAAGCTGATAAGATCTACCAGACGGTGCAGCACAGATAGTTAAGATTACTGAGACTGAGTCATCGGCTGGAGCACCACGATGGCGCCATACCGGAGATAGGGGGAACCACTTGAGTAGTATATGACGTCACATTATGGAAGGAATTACATAACATGTCCCTTCTGGGCTCTCAGAAGGGACCGGATGATTGACAGGTTCTTTTGTTCTGGGTACTGGACGTCTTTTGTTCCTTTTGTTACTATGTTGGTGACCACACCATGTGTCTATTGTTCATGAGGAGGGATTCTCTTGTTATTTTGTGTTTGTTTTGTTTAGTGACCACTCCCTCCTCTATTGTTAGTTAGTATTGGCTAGCATTGTTTCTTCTGCTAGTGGGTTGATCATTACTGTACCCCCTAATTATCCCTATTTGTTGTTTTGGATATCTTTTGGGTTCTCCCCTAGATATTTATATGGATATGATACTGATATAATATGGATAGACCTTGGAGAGGACACCCACAATTATATGAGTTCAGGACTTCGTCCACTGCCATATGTGTGAAGAAAAAAAAAGTTATTTTTTTTACCATAACAAGCTGGCATTCGAAGCTCAATTACCAACTGACCTGATTTTCACTCTGTGGTTGAATGAATTAATGCACGAATGAATCAGTAGATTAATGAATGGATTAGTGAGTTAAAGCCGCATATTCCGACGAAAACATCACCTTTAAAAAACCAAAACAATTATCAAGCATTTGTCACCACGTAGAACGGAATACCAAGCCAATTTATTAGAACCTGTTACTGCAGATGCCTATGATGTGAAGAGTTTTGGTGTGCTTGCCAAAATAAACTTTGCATGTTCGCACTTCAAATATCTCAGAAGTTAGCCATTTAAAATCAAAGTTACTTCAATATAAAGTAAAGGGGCTGTCACATTAGGGTTTTTTGCGGGAGCGTATGGCGGCGTAGGCGCGTTACGTCATATACGTCGGCATACGCCGTATACGCTACTCATACGCTACTCATACGCTACCAGATGCCGGCTTATGTGAAGCGTATGAGGCATACGCCGCCATACGCTTTCATAAATCCGTCCGTCCAAATTTTTTTGTGCATGCTCAAAAAAACTCGACCTATGAGGGCGTATGGCCCATACTGTCAAAAAATGTCACAGCACGCTCCCATACGCTCCCATACGCTCCTCGTAGGTTCCACATATGCTCAAAACCACCCGAAAGGTCACCAAATGTCATCATAGGCCGGCACGCGCAGGACCTACGTAGGTTTTCAATACGCTCCCGCCATACACCGTAATGTGACAGGGCCTTAAGGTAGATTATAGCGATCAACCTAATATATTTATCTCAGAAAATGACAGAATTTCAAAACTATCGGACTATGCAACTTTAATGAGTGGGCGGGCGAGTGGGTGGGGTTTTCATGAGTCGGTGGAGGTTGTTGGAATGCCGTCTGCTATTCCTATTATTATTATTATTATTGTTATTATTATTATTTCACTCCAACCAAATACCTGACTCTAGTGGGGTGGGAGTGGAGCGTTGCACACAAGCCTGAGATTGGACATGTGCAAACCTCGCCAATAATGTGACGTCATATACTACTGACATGGTTCCCAGGGCTGGCCCTTGGATCAGGGTGTGGCCACGCTGGCGGTGTCACACTGCTCACCACATCCGTGAAGTGGTGCAGTGTGAGTTGCACTTGTGGTGGTGACCACTGAGTGAGTCGGTGGGTGGGTGGGTGGGTGAGTGAATGTGTGTGGGTGTGAATGTAGAAGTGAGTGGGCGGATGTGAGTAACTGAATGAGTGGGTGGCTGGCTGAGTTGGTGTGACTGTGAGTGAGTGTAACAGTAAGTGAGTGTAAAGCCCGAGTCAAACCTCACCGGATTGAGGAAACGGACAGGAACCGGACACTGTCCAGTGAAATACGGCAATGTACGGTTTATATACAGTACCCATCCGGCGTGTTCGTTCTATCTCCGGTGGTGTCCGGTACAAGTTTTGAACATGCACAAAACTTGCACCGGACACCGCCGGACTGACGTGTATGGTTGATGTCCGGTTTAAGTCCGTTTTGTCCATTTCATGTCCAGTACCCATCCGTTACGTCTCCGGTTTGCTTCCTGCAGTGTCCGTTGACGGTGCTGCGGGAATTCGGTCTGTCGGTTTTCGGTGCGTCCGTGATCAGTCTGGTAGGTGTCCGTCCGATGGCTATTCGTTAATGTACGTTCCTTGTCCGTTTAGCATTCATTTCGTCTGGTACATTTCGGTACATTTCGGTACATTTCGATACATTTTGATACCGAAGACCACCGGACTAGACAATTCTTTGTCAGGTGGTGGTGTCCGGTACTCAGTCCGGTAAGGTCTGACTGGGCCTTAAGTGTCGATGTGTGTGAGTGAGTAGGGTTAGGGAAGGTTTGTGTGTACATGTGTGTGGGTGTCTGGAGGTATGTGTGAGGGGGGGGGGCGTATTTTGATGGTGACGGTGTGGTGTGTCCGAGGGGTGTATGTTTGAGGTTGGGGGGATGTAAGTATGAGGGTGTTGGGGGGTATGGGTGAGGATGTGGGGGGGGGGGGTATGTTGAGGGGGTGAGTTTGAGAGTGTGGGATGGGGGGGTATATATATGTGTGGGGGGGGGGCGGAGTTTGCGAGTGGGCGAGAATGAGAATGTGAGATGGTGACAGATGAGGACATTTGCGAAGGGGAAACAGGGGCCATGTTGGGTGGTGGGATGATGATGTAGACACTGCTGGTGAAATAACATGCACCGAATAGCAATGAAGTTGCCAACACTTATTTTTCTACCTTTTTTAAATATTCTTTTTTTAAATATATTTCTTTTTAGCACAGTGCACTTAGGCACTGTTCTTTGGCATCTAGAATACAGTTGTAGATATATACGATATGTTGTAGTGGTACAATATTATTATCGGATATGTTATTTGTGATCCGTCTACATAGTGCATGTTTGCTGTGTAAGCAGTGTGTTTGTGAGAGAGACAGAGACAGATAGAGAGACAGGCAGAGAGAGTGCAGAGAGAGGGGAGAGAGAGACAGACGTCACAGAGGGCGTAGAGAGGGGGAGAGAGAGACAGAGGAGAGAGAGACAGACAGAGAGAGACAGAGAGACAGAGCACTGTTACAAGTCGGAGCCCATTCTGATATGACCTTAGTAGTAGTAGCAGTAGTAGTAAGATGCTGGTTTGTGCCTCGAGTGATCTGTTAGCATTGTTATTCCAGGGTCTCATCTTTGAACCATATGACAATGATTTACTGCTGTCTTAATAAACACAGACAATGGTCTCGCGGCACAGAGTTCGACGAACACTTTGCACAAATAGAAGCGAGGTGTACACCACCACTAACATCTACTATTATTACTACTGCTTCTACTAGTACTACTACTACCACCACTACTGCTACTACTATTACTGCTACTGCTACTACCATTAGTGATACTGCTACTACCATTACTACTACTGCTACTACTACTACCATTACTACTACTGCTACTACCACCACCACTACTACTACTGCTACCACCACTACTATCACTCCTAATACTGCTACCACTACCACCGCTACTACCACTACTGCTACTGCTACTACCATCGTTACTGCTACTACTACTACCACCACCACCGTTACTTGTACTACTGCTACCACGATTACTGCTACCACTACTGGTATTACTACTACCATTACTGCTACTACTACCACCACCGTTACCACTAGTGCTACTACTATCACCACTAACAACTAGTAGTACTAGTACTATTACTACCACTACTACTACCACCACCACAACTACTACCACCACCACTACTACTACTACTACTACTACTACTACTACTACTACTACTACTACTACTACTACTACTACTACTACTACTACTACTACTACTACTACTACTACTAATAATAATAATACCAGATGGGATGGCCGAATGAGTTAGAGCGTCCGTCTCCCGTGTTAGTAGATCATGGGATTGAGCCCTGGTCGAGTCAAACCAATGACTTGAAAATTGATACTTGTCGCTTCCTAACCAGGCGCTCGGCATTATTAGGATAGGGCAAGGACTGGTTTGCTCAGTGTCAGGATAATGTGACTGAGTGGGATACCAGGTCATGGTGCTGGACGGCTGGTATCTCAGTGGGGCAACACTATAAAGTCGCTATGAGTGCAGACTGTCACAAGTCGGTACCGGTCCTGATATGACCTCAGATGTTGCTAGTACGTAAAACAACAACAAACAAACCAACTACTATTAATACTACTACTACCGCTACCGTGACCAACCACTTCCACCTCCATCAAGTCTCACCACATACAATTACACACACACATAAAAACACACACACACACACAATCTCTCTCTCACACTCACACAATCTCTCTCTCTCACACTCACACAATCCCTCTCTCTCTGTATCTGTCTCTCTCAGTTTCCCTCTCTGTCTCTCTCACTCACTCACTCTCACTCTCACACTCACTCACTCTCACACTCACACTCACACTCACACTCACTCACTCACTCACTCACACACACACACACACACACACACACACACACACACACACACACACACACACACACACACACACACACACACACACATATAACTAACCGTGCGCGTACATATGAGATTGCATTACACCGAGGAGCTGTGGCGAGTGGTGTTTACGCCCTAATTGTGTTGTTCTGTGCCGTGCCTGGGTGGCGGTCATTTGTACGCGCCCTGTGCCCGTCCCACCCTCCTGGCCCTTAATGATAACACCGACGACAATGTCTGCCCTGGGCCACAGGGCAGGGACATGACAGCCATGTCAAAGACTGAGCATGCGCAGTCAGCCACTCCACTTGTCCGAAGATAGTGTAATACAAGTAAGCCGTTGCACTTGCATCACGTGGTACAGTTCACTTTTTTTAGAATGCATTTGATCTCAGTGGGACATATAGTGATCAACGGAAAGAGCTTGAATGGAACTTAAACATGGTAGCCATATAAGTTTTCTAACGTAAATATCAAGAAAGTTATGTCGGTTTGAACTGAAGGAAACCTGTGCCATTTCGGTCCCTTTGTTCTATAGTAAAAGTACTAAAAGCTGTGACCCCAAAATCAAGCAAGCAGGATTGGTTTGTTGTTGGAGTTTTACATCCAGGCAGCATCTAAGGCAGCATCTAAGGTCAGATCAGGACATGTACTGACTTCTGACAGTGCACACTCATGGTGACTTTATAGTGTGGCTCCACTGGGAGACCAGGCCACTGACACCATAACCTGATATTCCACTCAGTCGCATGTCCTGACACTGAGCACACCTATCCTTGCCCTATCCTAATAATGCCAAGTGCCAGGCTAGGAAAGGAGAAGTACCAATTCTGTACGTCATTGTTTTGACTCGACTGCGAATCGAACTCTCTACCTTCCGCACCGCACGGGGAAGCCTGCGCTCTACCGATTCTGCCACCGCGTCCGGTGTGTACAGTAAGCTACTCCACTTGTCTGAAGATAGTGTAATGCAAATAAGCTATTACATTTGCGTCAAGATGCACTGGTCATTCATTGCTGTGGCATGTATGGTTCGAACCCCGGAGGAGTCAAACCAATGATTTCTAATTTGGTACTCTCGTTGTTACCTATCCTGCTGTTCAGCATAGCCAGGGATGGGCAATGGGCAATGGAATGAGGAAGACTAATTAGCCATGGTTGCAATTTCCACTAATTTAATCAATTAAAATGTTTAGATATTAAAAAAAATATATAAAATATTTTAAAATTTATATATAATGGAGACGTTCACGAGTGGTTTAGGCAATTTGTTAATAGGGGAGAGGGGGATGAGCAGGCCTTTTTAAGGTGTGGAGATGGTGGTGGGAGACTGTGAGAAGACAGATGTGTCATGCGGAGGAGGAGGAGGGAGGTGGGGATGGGAGAGATGGCGCGAACAGGACACTGCATTCCGCAGTGTGGTCGCACATTGCCGGGAAAGGCCGAGCCGTGGTGCATTAATGCACAGCAGCTGATGAGAAGCAGGCCACATGCATTAATGTACATGGTAGCCTACACATACACACATACCCAGCACGTGCATGTACGCACCACACACACACACAGATAATGTACATGTACGCACCACTCACACACACACATACATATCATGTACATGTACGCACCACACACACACATACATACATAGCACATACATGTACGCACCACACACACACATACATAGCACATACAGATAAATACACAGAGACGCAAGCACACACGTGCACACACCACATACATGTACGCACCACTCACACACACACACACACACGCACACGCACACACACACACACACACACATAATGTACATGTACACACCACTCACACACACACATACATAGCAGGTACAAATAAATACACAGAGACGCAAGCACACACGTGCACACACCACATACAGGTACACACAGCAACCTTGCGTAGTAATTTACTTAGTCACTCACTGATTAACTCATGCTAGTCCTATTCTCACTTGTTTAAAAAATTTGATTGAAACCTAGGTGCTATGGATCACCAACACTACCTACCCTGCGGATGGTGTAGACAGTCTATATGGGTGGAAGTGAGTGCGGATGGTGCCGGCAGTCTATGTAGGTGGAAGGGAGTTTGTGGATGGTGCCGGCAGTCGGTGTGGGTGGAAGTGAGTCTGTGGATGGTGTAGACAGTCTATATGGGTGGAAGTGAGTGCGGATGGTGCCGGCAGTCGGTGTGGGTGGAAGCAAGTCTGTGGATGGTGCCGGCTGTAATGTATGTGTCTTCCAGTTGTGTTGTTATCCGAACACCCCCAGTGTGGCACAGAGTGAGGTCACTACAGAACGTTCTAAATAAAGTTAGTTACAGTACAGAACTCATTGTGTTCAGTTGTGTTGTTATCCGAACACCCCCAGTGTGGCACAGAGTGAGGTCACTACAGAACGTTCTAAATAAAGTTAGTTACAGTACAGAACTCATTGTGTTCAGACGTCCTTTACATTACACCGGCAGTCAGTGTGGGTGGAAGCGAGTCTGTGGATGGTGCCAGCAGTCGGTGTGGGTAGAAGCGAGTGTGGATGGTGCCGGCAGTCGGTGTGGGTGGAAGCCAGTGTGGATGGTGGTGGCAGTCGGTGTGGGTGGAAGGGAGTCTGTGGATGGTGTAGACAGTCTATATGGGTGGAAGTGAGTGCGGATGGTGCCGGCAGTCGGTGTGGGTGGAAGGGAGTCTGTGGATGGTGCCGGCAGTCGGTGTGGGTGGAAGCGAGTGTGGATGGTGCCGGCAGTCGGTGTGGGTGGAAGGGAGTTTGTGGATGGTGCCGGCAGTCGGTGTGGGTGGAAGCGAGTGTGGATGGTGCCGGCAGTCGGTGTGGGTGGAAGCGAGTGTGGATGGTGCCGGCAGTCGATGTGGGTGGAAGTGAGTGTGGATGGTGCCGGCAGTCGGTGTGGGTGGAAGCGAGTGTGGATGGTGCAGACAGTCGGTGTGGGTGGAAGTGAGTGTGGATGGTGCTGGCAGTCAGTGTGGGTGGAAGGGAGTCTGTGGATGGTGCCGGCAGTCGGTGTGGGTGGAAGCGAGTGTGGATGGTGCTGGCAGTCGGTGTCTGTGGAAGGGAGTCTGTGGAAGGGAGTCTGTGGGTGGTGCTGTGGTGCCGGCAGTCGGTGTGGGTGGAAGCAAGTGTGGATGGTGCCGGCAGTCGGTGTGGGTGGAAGCCAGTGTGGATGGTGCAGACAGTCGGTATGGGTGAAAACGAGTGTGGATGGTGCCGGCAGTCGGTGTGGGTGGAAGCGAGTCTGTGGATGGTGCCAGCAGTCGGTGTGGGTGGAAGCCAGTGTGGATGGTGCAGGCAGTCGGTGTGGGTGGAAGGGAGTGTGGATGGTGCAGACAGTTGGTGTGGGTGGAAGCGAGTGTGGATGGTGCGGCAGTCGGTGTGGGTGGAAGGGTGTCTGTGGATTGTGCCGGCAGTCGGTGTGGGTGGAAGGGAGTTTGTGGATGGTGCTGGCAGTCGGTGTGGGTGGAAGGGAGTCTGTGGATGGTGCCGGCAGTCGGTGTGGGTGGAAGCGAGTGTGGATGGTGCCGGCAGTCAGTGTGGGTGGAAGCGAGTGTGGATGGTGCAGACAGTCGGTGTGGGTGGAAGGGAGTCTGTGGATGGTGCTGTGGTGCTGGCAGTTGGTGTGGGTGGAAGCGAGTGTGGATGGTGCCGGCAGTCGGTGTGGGTGGAAGCGAGTGTGGATGGTGCTGGCAGTTGGTGCTGGCGGAAGCGAGTGTGGATGGTGCCGGCAGTCGGTGTGGGTGGAAGCGAGTGTGGATGGTGCCGGCAGTCGATGTGGGTGGAAGCGAGTCTGTGGATGGTGCCGGCAGTCGGTGTGGGCGGAAGCGAGTGTGGATGGTGCCGGCAGTCGGTGTGGGCAGAAGCGAGTGTGGATGGTGCCGGCAGTCGATGTGGGTGGAAGCGAGTCTGTGGATGGTGCCGGCAGTCGGTGTGGGTGGAAGGGAGTCTGTGGATGGTGCCGGCAGTCTGGTGAACGAGTAGGATGCTGCAGTGGTGCTGGCAAGTTGGTGTGGGTGGAAGCGAGTGTGGATGGGCCGGCAGTCGGTGTGGGTGGAAGCGAGTGTGGATGGTGCTGGCAGTTGGTGCTGGCGGAAGCGAGTGTGGATGGTGCCGGCAGTCGGTGTGGGCGGAAGCGAGTGTGGATGGTGCCGGCAGTCGATGTGGGTGGAAGCGAGTCTGTGGATGGTGCCGGCAGTCAGTGTGGGCGGAAGCGAGTGTGGATGGTGCTGGTAGTCGGTGTGGGTGGAAGCGAGTGTGGATGGTGACGGCAGTCGGTGTTGGTGGAAGGGAGTCTGTGGATGGTGCTAGCAGTCGGTGTGGGTGGAAGCGAGTGTGGATGGTGCAGACAGTCGGTGTGGGTGGAAGCGAGTGTGGATGGTGTCGGCAGTCGGTGTGGGTGGAAGGGAGTCTGTGGATGGTGCTAGCAGTGGGTGTGGGTGGAAGCGAGTGTGGATGGTGCAGACAGTCGGTGTGGGTGGAAGCGAATGTGGATGGTGCCAGCAGTCGGTGTGGGTGGAAGCGAGTCTGTGGATGGTCCTGGCAGTCGGTGTTGGTGGAAGCGAGTGTGGATGGTGCAGACAATCGGTGTGGGTGGAAGCGAGTGTGGATGGTGCCGGCAGTCGGTGTCTGTGGAAGGGAGTCTGTGGATGGTGCTGTGGTGCTGGCAGTCGGTGTGGGTGGAAGCGAGTGTGGATGGTGCCGGCAGTCGGTGTGGGTCAAAGCGAGTGTGGATGGTGCCGGGTGTCGGTGTGGGCGGAAGCGAGTGTGGATGGTTCCGGCAGTCGGTGTGGGTGGAAGCGAGTGTGGATGGTGCCGGCAGTCGGTGTGGGTGGAAGGGAGTTTGTGGATGGTGTCGGCAGTCGGTGTGGGTGGAAGCGAGTGTGGATGGTGTCGGTGTGGGTGGAAGGGAGTTTGTGGATGGTGTCGGCAGTCGGTGTGGGTGGAAGGGAGTCTGTGGATGGTGCTGGCAGTCGGTGTGGGTGGAAGCGAGTGTGGATGGTACCGACAGTCGGTGTGGGTGGAAGGGAGTCTGTGGATGGTGGTAGAAGTCAGTGTGGGTGGAAGCGAGTGTGGATGGTACCGCCAGTCGGTGTGGGTGGTGGTGGTTGGGAGCTAGTCTATGGATTGTACCAGTAGCGGATCTTTGTGGATGGCTCTGAGGAGGTGTACGATGTGGGGCATGTAGTAATCCATAGCTGTGTTTATACAGCCTCTGGTTTATTTAGACTACCCCGCCCATCACGTTCTCCACACCCGTAGTCACACTCACAAGCACCGTCTCACTGAGCCTCCTCCTCCTCCTCCTCCTCCCAGCCTCCTCCATCTGCATCCTCTTCCTCCTCCCCCATCATCATCATCATCCTCCTCCCCGTCCTCCTCCCCCTCCTCCTACACAACTCAAAGCTCAACCCAGTTTGGGAGCTGGTGTTGGAGTTGAGGCAACAAGATTAAAATTATTATGTGAAATAAAAGACATTCAGAAATTTAACCGAATCTCCATATAAAAATTGCTAAGATGGCTTAGCGAAACTTATATCACATGACATTGCTATGCATACAATAGAAACACTGGTCGAGACAGATCAATGACTTAAAAATTGATACTTGTCGCTTCATAGCCATGCACTTGGCATTATTAGGATAGGGCAAGGATTGGTTGGCTCAGTGTGAGGATAATGTGGCTGAGTGGGATATCAGGTCATGGTGCTGGCAGCCTGATCTCCCGGTGGGGCATACCATAAAGTCACCATGAATGTGCACTGTCACAAGTCGGTACCCATCCTGATATGACCTTAGATGTGGCCAGGAACATAAAACTCCAACCAACTAATCCAATAGGGGCATTCCGAGTTCCGCTGAACCAGTGGTCCACAACTGGTTCATAAAAACCTGTGGTATGTGCTGTCCTGTCTGTGGGAAAGTGCATATAAACGACCCCTTGCTGCTTATTGGAAAGAGTAGCCTATGTGGCAGCAGCAAGTCTCCTCTAAAAAAGAATGTCTGAATAACCGTAAGTTTGACGTCCAATAGCCGATGATAAAACTGAATGTGCTCTAGAGGCGTCGTTAAATAAAACTTTTTTTCCACGTTATGCTGGTACCTCGCTAAGGACCCAGACTGAATGAAACCCAGCATGCCAGGTCGCAGCTACAGCTTACACACATGAGCGTACGGAAGGTGGCGAATACACATACACTAGGATACAGGAACTGGTATTTCATGTCCTGCAGAATGGTTGCGAGGATAATTTCACTACAATCAATCTGAGAAACAAATGTATAGCAATACTAATTCTAGGTAAAGATTTCAATTGTAGATTTGTTGTAAGAATGTATTTTGAACAGACAGACACACAGACAGATAGACACACATACACAGCGACACCTAGACTAGAGGGCATCGCTGTCATTATGTTGCATCGGGTTCCAAGGACGGTCTCGGGTTAGAATCCGATACAACGCATTTCGCGTGGATCGGTGTGTTATTGAGTGTCACAAGCGGCTGCATTTTTTAATTCAGATCCATGCTGATGGTGGTGTTATTGGATGTTATCTGACTGTTCGCTGATACAGTGAGAAGCATAAGCATATTCAGCGCTGTACGGAGCGGGACAACCAGCCACGTTTGAACTCGTTTGAGCCCGTTTGAACTTGCCGGAAATAGACTTTCCTCTTCTCGTGTTCGCGAGAACTCAGTGAAGTAGAATTTGCCGATACGCGCAGTTCAAAACTTAGATTTTATTCGAAATTAAAAGAAATAAAGAACAATTTGGCATAAACATGGATGCATAAATGAAATATTAATAGTTTATTCCGCAGATTCGATTATCACGAGTGCGACTCGGATCACGCGAGTTGCTAGAATTTCAAATCAAACATATTGCAAATGGCAGCCCCCATAAGGGGTGGCCATTTGCAATTGAAAAGAACAGCTCTGATTAGCTCAAATTATGGAAAGATCCAATTATTTATTTAGTAGTTTCTTGTTCAGACATAGTTACACATATATATGTATCTTTTGCACAGATTAAAGTGGTTGAAGTATATATTTAATTTATCTACATCGAATTCTGTTTAAATCACACAAAATCAGGACTTAAAGAATGGGAAACTATTCCTGCAAGGGTATGCTCAATATGGGACAGTGGTCACCTGTTTTTCCTCCTTTCCTCGCTGTGGACCCTTCTCGTGAGAAGTGGTATGTGGTTGTCGTGGGTGAAAGAAGAGTGGGCGATAATGAGGTTAAACATGGATACATAAATGAAATATTAAAAGTTTATTCCGCAGATTCGATTATCACGACTGCGACTCGGATCACGTGAGTTGCTAGAATTTCAAATCAAACATATTGCAAATGGCAGCCCCCATAAGGGGTGGCCATTTGCAATCGAAAAGAACAGCTCTGATTGGCTCAAATTATGGAAAAATCCCATTATTTATTTAGTAGTTTCTTGTTCAGACATAGCTACACATATATATGTATCTTTTGCACAGATTAAACTTAAAGTGGTTGAAGTATATTTTTAATTTATCTACATCGAATTCTGTTTAAATCACACAATATCAGGACTTAAAGAATGGGAAACTATTCCTGCAAGGGTATGTATGCTCAATATGGGACAGTGGTCACCTGTTTTTCCTCCTTTCCTCGCTGTGGACCCTTCTCGTGAGAAGTGGTATGTGGTTGTCGTGGGTGAAAGAAGAGTGGGCGATAATGAGGTTAAACATGGATGCATAAATGAAATATTAATAGTTTATTCCGCAGATTCGATTATCACGACCGCGACTCGGATCACGCGAGTTGCTAGAATTTCAAATCAAACATATTGCAAATGGCAGCCCCCATAAGGGGTGGCCATTTGCAATCGAAAAGAACAGCTCTGATTGGCTCAAATTATGGAAAGATCCAATTATTTATTTAGTAGTTTCTTGTTCAGACATAGTTACACATATATATGTATCTTTTGCACAGATTAAACTTTAAAGTGGTTGAAGTATATCTACATCGAATTCTGTTTAAATCACACAAAATCAGGACTTAAAGAATGGGAAACTATTCCTGCAAGGGTATGCTCAATATGGGACAGTGGTCACCTGTTTTTCCTCGTTTCCTCGCTGTGTACCCTTCTCGTGAGAAGTGGTATGTGGTTGTCGTGGGTGAAAGAAGAGTGGGCGATAATGAGGTTAGCACTAGCAGCCATCGGCGTGCAGACTTGATTACATCCAATTACACTATGCATGGTTTGCGGCTTGTCTATTGGTTTGCCATGGGAGAGGTTAAACATTGATAAATATTTACATAGTTATGTATTATAGTTATATGCTGAATAATTGCATTAAGTGAGCCTCATGCCAGTGTTTCGTGAAACAGACAACGCTCATACGTGGACCGTAGATATTGCTAGGACGTAAAACAACAACAAACAAAAACAAACAACCATACGTGGAACATCCGGGCCAGTAATCTAAATCTGAGTGATCCTTGCACTACGAAGCCGATGAAGCACTCAGATCCGGTGTCCCAGTTTAAAGCGGACTTCTCACAATGAGCATGCGTCAAAGCCTGAAATCTTGTCAGAATGTCTTACTTGCTTCTCTGTCTGTGGACAAGCAAGGATTTCTTCGGGAATCATTGAAGTGTGAGACAAGCAAGGATTTCTTCAGGGCGTTCTCTGTGGCGGAGTGGTTAGAGTGTCTGACTTTTTTCTAGGTCAGGCTCCTAATCTGAGGGTCGGCGGTTCGATTCCCCATGCCCCCAGCTCTGCCAATTTGGATTTCCACCGCTGTGTAAAACTTACAGCGTCATCATAGGCCGGTTGCTCTCATACCATGTCTATGTG
Source organism: Branchipolynoe longqiensis (assembly GCA_030323885.1). Taxonomy (NCBI): domain Eukaryota; kingdom Metazoa; phylum Annelida; class Polychaeta; order Phyllodocida; family Polynoidae; genus Branchipolynoe; species Branchipolynoe longqiensis. The sequence continues at coordinate 85,963,101 of CM059190.1, read as the reverse complement.
GTGTGGGAGGTTAAAAATCCCTTGGGTCGGTAAAAGTGTAGGCTCGGGCTATCTATCAACCAGCAGTGGAATGAGGAAGACCAGTCGTCTATGACTGAAATTTCCCCTGCTTGAACAACTAATGGACCAAAAAAAAATTAAAAATGTAGTGAATATTCTATGCTTGATAGTATATATTAATTATTATCCTCTGCACTAACAAGTTTATAAGCAACTCACAAGTTATTAAAACATGGGTACAATCACAATCAGTACCCTTTTAAACTGCGACACCTCGACTGGGTCTCCGGGCTGGTCCTGAGTGGGCAGCGACAACCCTGAACATCCGACAACTCTGAACATCCGGGGTGTTTACGTAACGCGGCCACCAGCAGGGCACCGGCTCACGACTCGTCACCTTGGCAACCAGACGGAAGCCGCCCAGTAACCGGAGACCCGTGTCCAAGGGAGGCGCAGTGCGGTGGTCTTAGTACGGGATGTTGGTGCATTGAGTGGGTGAGTGTGTTGGTTGGGGGAGGATGGGGGCGGGAGGGTGTGAGTGAGGGCTGTGTGAGTAAGTGAGGTAGTCAGGGAGTGAGGTTTGTGAGTGGATGTGAAAACACTGCACTGCTCCTGTACAAGACTACAATATTGCCTGTTATAGATTACAATGACATCATATATGAGCTCTTAACAAAACAACAAAAGATCAAACTGCAAAGAATTCAGAACCGAGCACTGAGAACAGTTTACCAAGGCAAGACACTCAGTGTGGTTGAACTGCACGAGAAAGCAAAATTGGATACTCTCTCAGAACGAAGGGACCTACACCTGATGGCACTAATCCACAAACGTGCAAAAGACGAAAAATTCATTGGCCGTACAAATAGAATAACAAGAAGAGGGGCCTCCACTCTGCTCAATGTACCACACCCATCAACAAATAAATATATCGGAGCACCAATCTACAAAGGTAGTGTCATGTGGAATGACCTCCCTATCAGAGTCAGAGAAACGCAAACAATACTTGCCTTCAAAAATGCATATAGAGCCCATCTGGTTATTCAGGCCCTTAAATGACTACTGCAGTAATTACTAGCAAAGCCCTGAGCTCCTGCCACCCCCGCATCCTCGCTTGCTCTCATGTGGGGTTTTCCCCCCCTACCACCCACCCCAATGGGCCCCCCTTCCCTGCCACCACACTTAACCATCATGAACAAACCATCAACACACTGAACATCCTACACAACTATCAATCTGTTTAAACACATTGAACACTATATAAGACAGACAAAATGTCTTGTCAACTCTGAACTTAACTTGTTTTATAAGAGAAAAGATGTAACCCACAACGATTATTTGAGTTGCCCCAAGTATACACCTTCTACTCAGTGCTGCTCTCCATTTTTGCATGAACTACAGTGACTGGTGCTGTACATTATACAGCAGGAGCCGCTCCCTTAATTCTACAGGATCGGTGCTGTAACTAATACAGCACTGATAAAACTTAGATTATTGAGACTGCCAATTCTAAAAGTAAGATGGCCAGAAGACCAGTGCTCTGGCGCTGACATGTTCAGATGAATAAATACTTTACCAAAAAAAAAAAAAAAGATGTGTGAATGTGAGTAAGTGGGTGTTTGAGTGGGTGGGTGGGTGAGGGTGTGAGTGAAGTCTGTGTGGCTGAGTGAGTCAGGTAGGCAATGAATGAGGTCTGTAGATGGATGGATGGGTGAGTGAGTGGATGTGTGAGTGTAAGTGAGTGTGAGTAAGTGTACTATGAGTGAGTGGGAGGGTGAGTCGGAGGATGGGTGAGTGAGCAGGAGGGTGAGTGAGGGTGTGTGTGAAGTCTGCGTGTGTGAGTGAGTGAGAGGTAGACAATGAATGAGGTATGTGAATGGGTGAGTGAGTGGATTTGAGTGAGTGGGTGTATGAGTAGGATGCTATGCGTGAGTGGGTGTGTGAGTGGATGGTGTCTGTGGTAGGGGGTGAGGTGTGGATGTAAATTAGTCACTGTAAATGAACCTACCACTCACTGTCTACTAAAACCCCAGTCACACTACGGGTTGCTAGGTAACGAGATGGTTGCCATGGTTGCCGAGTTCTCTGGAACATACTGTAGACTCCACTTGTGTGCACACCTGAGTGCATTCTCTGTGATCTGTCTGGGGGGGGGCTACAACCTACACTCAGCAGTAGCGGGTACATTTGGTACCCAAGTTGCACTTATTTGTTTGAACATCTTAGCATGGTATCCAATAATGCAACACTGTGCTGCCTGAATAAAACTAGGAATATTTTACTGGCAACTAGTTATGGCGGCATCGGGTATCAATTATAAGAACAGCCGCCCTCCGATGTGTGGTATTGCAACAGAGACTAACCCAAATAAACTTATCTCTGATCTGGGGTGCGGAGGTGGCGGGGGGTGTTTATGAAACAGTTAAAGTTGCATAGTCCGATGGTAATGAGTTTTCTGAGATAATTATATTAGGTTGGTCACTATAATCTACCTTACTTTTAACTTGAAGTAACTTTTATTTTAAATGGCAAACTTTTGATATATATGTAAAAACTTTGACACCATAGGTTCTGCAGTAACATATGTTCTATTAAATTGACTTGGTATTCCCCTCTATGTGGCAACACATGTTTAATATGTGCCCCAATGTCTAAGTTAGATATGTAGAATCAAATCTAGATAATTGTTTTGGTTTCGAAAATGGTATGTTTTCATCGGACCATGCAACTTTAAACATGGCTGGTGGGACGCCGACATGCCACAACTCACTTCCGGTTGGTCGAGGTTCGGGGTCCTGCTTCAGAGGTTTGCACATTTGCACATAATCCACTTTGTGTTTTCAATACCCTCTGTATAGCTTTAGCAATGATCAAATGGATGGACAAAAGAAAGGGAGATGATTGTTTACCAGAGCCTGGACAGTGGACCACTAAGTACATTCCAATTTGACTAATGATGGATAAATGGAGCTGTGCGGCCCCTGGGTTCACATGTCAAAGGGTCATTATAAACCAGACAGCGTCCGTTTATTGGGGATTTGTGTATACATTTCACTTACAGGGGAATTACAGAGGGCATAGCCGCAAAATAGATTGTAATTGATGAAATAAGCGTATTCGATCAGTCAATACGTATTCATTCTGGGCTGATGGGGTGGCCGAATGAGTAGAGCATCCTGAACCCATGAGTTTGTGGGTTCGAATCCTGGTCGAGTCAAACCAATGACTTAAAAATTGATACTTGTTGCTTCCTAGCCTGGCGCTCAGCATTAATAGGATCGGGCAAGGACTGGTTGACTCAGTCTCAGGATAATATGACTGAGTGGGATATCAGGTCATGGTGCTGGTGGCCTGGTGCTCCAGTGGAACAGCACTATTAAGTCGCCATGAGTGCGCACCATCACCAGTCGGTACCCGTCCTGAAATGACCTTAGATGTTGCTAGGACGTAAAACAACAACAAACAAACATCATTATGGTTCGGGCGATATGTCGCATAACCTTAGCTGGTGTATGGCTTAGTTGGCTCAGTGTTATCATAATGAGACTGAGTCGGGTATCGTACAAAGGTGTATGCAGTACAGTGTCAGTGCGCAGCATTATATAACTGTCATATTCTGTAACTGAAGTTAATGGTGGTAGCCAGCCTGGTATGACCTCAGATGTGGCTGGGTCGTTGAAGCTCAATTAGTCAGTAGCAGCGGTATCTTTGACATCAATAACCAATACAATTTGCCTCAAGAAAGCTATGTGCATTCATGTAACCAAGACTATAGAGGGTGCTTTTCTTTGGGGGTGGGGGTTTTACATCGTAGCAACATCTAAGGTCATATCAGGACTGGTGTTGACTTGTTGTAGCAGTGCGTACTCAAATTCCCAGTGCTGCCCCACCAGGCTATTGGCACCATGACCTGATATCCCACTCAGTCACATTATCCTAATACTGAGCAAACCAGTCCTTGCCCTATTGTAGTAATGCCGAATGCCAGGCTAGGTAGTGGCATGTATCAATTTTGTATGTTTGACTCGGCCGGGGTTCTAACCCATGACACAGGAGAAACCAGCAAGCCAGCTTCTGCCACCACATCTGGTGGTTTACTCTTAAAGTTGCATAGTCTGATGGTTTTGAGTTTATGTCATTTTCTGAGATACATATATCAGGTTGATCGTTATAATCTATCTTACTTTAGTTTGAAGTGACTTTTATTTTAAATGGCAAACTTTTGAGATACTTGAAGTGCAGACGTACAAAATTAATTTTGGCAAACACGCCAAAACTATAGCCTTCTGCAGTAGCATGTTCTATTAAATTGGCTCGGTATTCCGTTCTGTGTGGTGACAAATATTTTATAGTGCACCAGTATCTTAATTTAGATATAATATGCAGAATCAAATCTAGATCACTGGTTTGGTTTTGAAAATTTGATATATTCATCGGACTATGCAGCTTTATGTTAAAGGTCCGCAGAACATTACTAAATAATATCATAATGTCTAAACTTTCTAGTTCCACATGGTATCCTCCATATTAATTCTGTCACAGTATATGTAATTTGTGTCCGAGCGTGGGAAACATCTATGCATCCCTGATAAAAATGCTCCTTATAATATGTGTGCATGCAGTTCGTTGTGACGTCACAATATACCATACTTAGACGGTCTACCCGTGTTGGACTGGTGTGGGGCAGGTTGGTGATTTATTGTTGAGTTTAAAGCTGCATAGTCTGAGGAAAGCTTCAAACTTTCTAAATCAATGATCTTCCCTAGTTTTACTCCTACATATCCAACTAATGCCAGGTACACACCTACCGTATACGATCTAAAACTGCCCGTTTCGCACACAAAAATCGCTAGGTGTGCGCTCCCCGCGCACACCTAGCGATTGCAATTCCCGACTAAAAACTCAGTTTTAGGGCTAAAACGGGCCGATTACGATTGCGATTCGCAATTCGAAAAATGAATCGGCCCGTTTTAAGCGGGTCGGGTCGAGTCGCGAGTTTTAGTGCGCGAATCGTAAACGATAGGTGTGTACTTGGCATTAGGGACTGACAGACTTAATAAATATTTATTTTTGCGTAGAAGGAATACTAAGTCAATTTTTATTTTGTTTAAATCACAGTTTTAACCCTATGATAACCACCATTTTGTTGCGGGCATCACAATTAATTTGGCATGTAGTACACTAACTGAAAATACACAATGATGGAATTGCAGATTGGAAAGATTATAATCACCATTAAATCTTGCGGAGACATAAAAGAATGCTGTTCATTTAAAGTTGGATAATTCGATGGGGGCATAACATTTTCTAAACCAAAGATGGTTATGTCATGGGGGTGATGAAAATGGGAAATATTGCGCCTAGAGCGGGACTAGAACCCACATCTCTTTGCATTCCGGGCCAGTGTGCTATCCATTAATTACCCCACCTAGGCTAACGCTTGCAATTAAATACATGTACAGGCAATACATTTATACACGATGAGCCTATTTCAAAAAGGTGCTAATTCTTCGTTTTTTTGTCCATTTTAACGATTGACACAAAACAGCACCGAAACGGTTACACTGAAAACACAAGGACATTTGCTTCAAATCAATATGTATTCTATTGGGATTATGAAACACCATGTAAAAAACAAATCAGTTTATCCTGAGCAAATGCATAGGTAGATAGTATGTTGATCGTTACAATGGACAAAGTTTTGTCCCATATTGCTTAGCACCTTTTGAGACAGTCTCACTATACATACACAGGGTAGGTTCAACAACCATACAGCACATACCTTGTACAGGATCATGGTCACGGCAACCAATGTCATGTGGGTGATGAAAATGGGAAATATTATGACTAGAGCAGGGCTTGAACCCACATCTCTTTGCATTCAGAGCCAGTGTGCTAACCTTTAGTCATTACACCACCTAGGGTTCCCTGATATCACCACACTACCCACGCCTACCTGTCTATGTGGTTACTTACCTGAGAGGTCAGTGCAGACTACTACACTTATCTAGATTTGATCCTGCGTATCCAAGTTAGCTATTGGGCCACTTCTGAACCATTCGTTGCTCCATAGAAGGGGCTACTAAATCAATTTAATAAAACCTGTTAATGTTATTGTTGAAGTCTATGGCGTCAGAATTTTGATGAAAAATCTACAAAATATTTTTTGACTGTCGATAAAAATACATGAACGCCAAAATCAAAGCTGCATAGTCCGATGAAATATAAAATTTTCAAAACCAAACCAATGGGGGACATCCGGGGTAGTTCATTTGTTGACACTAGATGGCGCATCGGTACCAGTGGTCCTAAACGGCCATTGACAATGCACTGAGTTCGCCGGTACGCGTAGTGCAATACGTATCTTTTATTCAAAATTAATAGAAATACAGAACCCTAACCTTAGAAATTTAATATAATCTATTCGTTGTATGTTTTCTATATGTATACCAAGCGGTTTGTCTCTAGGTCTTGTGGTTTTAGAGATATTTGACTTCTTCTGTATGAAGATTGCTCACGGCCATTGACAATGCACTGAGTTCGGCGGTACGCCCAGTGCAAAACGTTTATTTTATTCAAAATTAATAGAAATACAGAACCCTAACCTTAGAAATTTAATATAATGTATTCGTTGTATGTTTTCTATATGTATACCAAGCGGTTTGTCTCTAGGTCTTGTGGTTTTAGAGATATTTGACTTCTTCTGTATGAAGATTGCTCACGGCCATTGACAATGCACTGAGTTCGGCGGTACCCCAGTGCAAAACGTTTATTTTATTCAAAATTAATAGAAATACAGAACCCTAACCTTAGAAATTTAATATAATGTATTCGTTGTATGTTTTCTATATGTATACCAAGTGGTTTGTGTCTAGGTCATGTGGTTTTAGAGATATTTGACTTCTTCTGTATGAAGATTGCTCATAGCCATTGGGTTTGCAGTGTGACAGTGTGCCGAATAGGCCCACTGGTTCAGTGGCGATGCGAACGGCAGGAATTTGAACTAAAAAGTCGGAGGTCCCCCATTATCTAGATTTGATTTTACATATCTAACTTAAGTACTGATGCACTTATTAAGTATTTGTTTCTGCGTAGAAGGCAATACTGAGTCAATTTAACATAACCTCTTACTGCAGAAGTCTATGGTGTCAGAGTTTTGGCAAGCATGCCAAAACTAATTTTCCATGTTTGCACTCAAAATATTTTAAAAGTTTACCATTTAAAATAAAAGTAACTTTGAACTAATGTAAAGCAGATACTAGTGATCGATCTAATATATTTATCTCAGAAAAAATGCAGAAATTCAAAACCATTGGACTATGCAACTTTAATAGTACATGCTTTCACTTCAAGTATATCTAGAGTTAGAAATTTATAATAAAAATTATTCCAAACTAAGATGAGGTAGATAATGTGACTGAGTGGGATATCGGGTCATGGTGCCGGCGGCCAGGTTTCCCAGTGGGGCAGCAATATAAAATCGCCATGAGTGCGCACTGTCACAAGTCAGTACCAATCCTGATATGACCTTAAATGTTGCCAGGATGTAAAACTGAACCAACCAACCAACCAAAATGAGCTAGATTATAACGATAAACCTCCTATATTTTATTTTATCTTAAAAAATGGTAAAATCTCAAAGCCATCGGACTTATGCAACTTTAAAACTTAAGACAAAGTGTGCTCTGACTCAGGTGTATACTTGTTGGTAGTTTGTCTTCCACTTGAGGTGAAGGTGATGTGGGTGGTGGTTATGAAGAGAAGGTCGGGGTAAATGCAACTTTAAACTTAAGACAAAGTGTGCTCTGACTCAGGTGTATACTTGTTGGTAGTTTGTCTTCCACTTGAGGTGAAGGTGATGTGGGTGGTGGTTATGAAGAGAAGGTCGGGGTAAATGCAACTTTAAACTTAGGACAAAGTGTGCTCTGACTCAGGTGTATACTTGTTGGTAGTTTGTCTTCCACTTGAGGTGAAGGTGATGTGGGTGGTGGTTATGAAGAGAAGGTCGAGGTAAATGCAACTTTAAACTTAGGACAAAGTGTGCTCTGACTCAGGTGTATACTGTTGGTAGTTTGTCTTCCACTTGAGGTGAAGGTGATGTGGGTGGTGGTTATGAAGAGAAGGTCGGGGTAAATGCAACTTTAAACTTAGGACAAAGTGTGCTCTGACTCAGTGTATACTTGTTGGTAAGTTTGTCTTCCTCTTGAGGTGAAGGTGATGTGGGTGGTGGTTATGAAGAGAAGGTCGAGGTAAATGCAACTTTAAACTTAGGACAAAGTGTGCTCTGACTCAGGTGTATACTTGTTGGTAGTTTGTCTTCCACTTGAGGTGAAGGTGATGTGGGTGGTGGTTATGAAGAGAAGGTCGAGGTAATAAGGTGTGGGGGTGGGGTTAGGGGTGGGGGGGGGGGTCCATATCGTCAGGCCTGTGTGGCAGTGTGCGTGTAGGGATTGCATTACGTGACACGGCCATTGTTAGTCAATTTGTTCGGGCAGCAGCCGACATTGGTGGGCACCAGACGAAAATTTAGACAGAGTGGGCGATAATATAGGGCACTGGGTCTCTGGACAACGTCTTACTGAGAAATTACCGGTTAAATTAAATATCGAAAGCAGCTACCGCTAGACATTTGGTAAATACATATTTGGGGGTGTCTGGTTCGCTGACGTAATACGCGGAGACCTGCTCTCTTTAATAGACTCTCTATTCGTGGGTTAGTTTGTCATTTATCTCTTATTATTTGTCTAAACTGACTCTCTTCAAACTAAATAAAGGATTCACCCCCGTACTTGCAGCAGGGGTGAAAAACAACACATTAGAAAAAGTGGCAAATGGTTGAGTAAATGAAATGAGAAAATAAATTCTTAAATTAAGAAGCAAAATGTATTCTTCATATACATCTTGATATTTACCCACTAGTTTTGAGTTGAAAAATATAATAAAACATGTAGTTTAATGAACTTCAAAAGTGAAATCGACAGCATTCTATAGTTGCCATCTTGTCTTTTTGCATTATCTCTCATTTCACCAACTATGTGCCGATATAAATAGCCATTTGATACTGGAACCAGGAATTCCACTTTCTGTCTCATACTAAAACAATTACTAAAGCATGCTGGGTATCTCCTTCTATGGCACGTTGGGTTTTGGCTATCATTATTTCATTGCCCACCCATGTTGAGATGACCCTTCTATGGTACCAGTTTGTTTGTTGTTTGTTTGTTTTTGTTTTTTTTACGTCCTAGCAACATCTAAGGTCATATAAGGACGGGTACCGACTTGTGACAGTGCGCACTCATGGCGACTTTATAGTGCTGTCCCACTGGGAAACCAGGCCGCCGGCACCATGACCTGGTATCCCACTCAGTCACATTATTCTGACACTCAGCACACCAGTCCTTGCCCTATCCTAATAATGCCGAGCGCCTGGCTAGGAAGCGAAAAGTATCAATTTTAAAGTCATTGGTTTGACTCGACCGGGACTCGAACCCACGATCTACCAGCCCGGGAGACGGACGCTCTAACTCATTCGGCCATCCCGTCTGGTCTCCTCTACCATGGGCCTCTCCTTATATTGTATGCTTGGTATTGGATATCATTATTGTCGGCTATCATTATTCCATTACCCTACCATGCTGAGTCGACATTTTTCCTCATATGGCATACTGGCTATCTCCTTATATTGTATGCTGAGTATTGGCTATCATTATTGTCGGCTATTATTATTCTATTACCCTACCATGCTGAGTCGACATTTTTCCTCATATGGCATACTGGCTATCTCCTTATATTGTATGCTGGGTATTGGCTATCATTATTGTCGCTATCATTATTCCATTACCCTACCATGCTGAGTCGACATTTTTCCTCATATGGCATACTGGCTATCTCCTTATGGATGGCATGCTGGGTGTTGGCTATCATTATTGTTGGCTATCATTATTGTTGGCTATCATTATTCCATTTCCCTGGCACGTTGAGGTGACAGTTCTCCTTCTATGGCATGTTGTCTATCTCCTTATATGAATGGCATGCTGGGTGTTCGCTATTATTATTCCATTACCCTCCCATGTTGAGATGCCCCTTCTATAGCATGCTGGGTATCTCCTTATATGGCGTCGCTTCTTGGTTGACATGCTGGGTATCTCCTCCTATGGCATGCTGGTTATCTCCTATGGCATGCTGGGTATCTCCTATGGCATGCTGGGTATCTCCTATATCATGCTGGGTATCTCCTATGGCATGCTGGGTATCTCCTATGGCATGCTGGGTATCTCCTATATCATGCTGGGTATCTCCCATGGCATGTTGGGTATCTCCTATGGCATGCTGGGTATCTCCTATGGCATGCTGGGTATCTCCTATGGCATGCTGGTTATCTCCTGTGGCATGCTGGGTATCTCCTATGGCATGCTGGGTGTCTCCTATGGCATGCTGGGTATCTCCTATGGCATGCTGGGTGTCTCCTATGGCATGATGGGTATCTCCTCCTATGGCATGCTGGGTATCTCCCATGGCATGCTGGTTGCAGGTTATTGTTATTCCTGTGCCCGTCCCACGTTGCTACCTGCTGTCTATGACGCTAACCGGACCGCGCTCTTCCGGCTCCTGTGTTGTCACCACCCACCTCCCGGCGCCATGTTGCCCCAGTTTCCTCCCGCCACGGCCAGATGCCCAGAAAACACTATCTTTTTCACAGCCCCAGACGGACCTGGATAGGTCTTTGGTGTGATAATTCATTTGGAAAAATGCATTATTAGCAGTAATAGCAGTGGCTGTTATTGGTTTACAAAATTATTAATATTATTGTTATTATTACTATTATTCGTAGTATCATCATCATCATCATCATCATCATCATCATCATCATCATCATCATCACCAGTGATACTAGTAGATCTTTAATAAAAATTAGAATTAGAAAATATTAGTCAAACCTATTATTATTATTAGTAGTAGTAGTAGTAGTAGTAAATAGTACTAGTAGTGGTAATGGTAATGGTAGTGGTAGTGGCAATGGTCATGGTAGTGCCAATGGTAGTGGTGATGGTATTGGTAATGGTTGTGGTAATGGCAATGGTATTGGTAATGGTAATGGCAATGACAATGGTAGTGACAATGGTAGTGGTAATGGTAATGGTAATGGCAATGGTAGTGGTGATGGTAATGGTAGTGGTAATGTCAATGGTAGTGGTAATGCTAATGGTAGTGGCAATGGTAATTGTAGTGGTAATGGTTGTGGTAATCGTAGTGGTGGTAGTAGTGGTAGTCATAGTAAAACCCACTTAAGTTGCATTTATTAGACTTGGACGATGCACCACTGTATGTGTTCACAATGTCTTTATTATGTTAGCTGTGTACAAAACTACTTTTAAGATGTGCGTAGGTGTATAATCTATACTATGGCCGTAAGACCATTGGCTCAATGCTAAGATCAATAATATAATAATATTAAATTGTAGGTAGATGTATTAACTATACTACGGCTGTAATACCCCTGTCACACTACGACGTAACGAGCCAACGTGAGCCTAACGTGGGCATTTTTCGTCATGACGTTGGGTTACGTCATGATGACGTCAGAATGACGTTAGAATGACGTCGAGCTACGTCACATTACGTCGTGTTACGTCGAGTTGCGTCAAGGTTTTGGACATGTTCAAAACTTTCGACGTAGGTCGAACGTAAGGGTTTACGTTCGCCGTACGTTCTGTTCACGTTCAGTGAACGTCAATGACGTTAAATGGACGTTATTTCAACGCTGCTCACTACGTTCAACTACGTTCCACTACGTTGACCCACATTAAACCAAGTGCAAAAGCCTACGAGGCTTAATGGGAACGTCAGGAGAACGTCAGGAGAACGTCAGGAGAACGTCAGGAGAACGTGCATTCAACGTACGTTCAACGTGTCACGACATAGCTAACGTCATGTAACGTTCTTCTGGCGATGGAATAACGTTCATAACGTTCCGTGAACGTAGTGACGTTGTCCTCTCTCGGGGATTGACGGTATCACTACGCTTTACCAACGTTACGCTCTCGTCCACTACGCTGCATCCACGTTCAACTTCTGCCCAAATTTGCATACTACGCCGAGAAGTTCAACGTTCTTCACGTTCTCCCTACGTTGACGTCGTTACGTCGTAGTGTGACAGCCCCATAAGACCAGTGCCTCAATGCTAAAATCAATAATAATAATAATAATAATAATAATAATAATAAACCAACCACTAAAAATACCTACATCCTCAACGCATACATTCGCCCCCCCCCCTCCATACACATGTACACGTGCCCCTCAACACGCCTACGCATGCACCCATGTGGCCCCCCCCCCCCCCCCCCCCCCCCCCCCCCCCGGCCAACACGCTTACACACACTATCTCATACACACACTATCTAATACACACAAACACACACACACATACACATACACACTCGACTGTTGAGCTCGACCCGGGGGAACGCGGGTATAGTGTCTCTCCCTCCCCCCCCCCCCCCCCCCCCCCCCCCCCCCCATTTTGGTTTTCTTTGCTTTGTCTTTTCACCAGACGGGTCGAATGAGAAGAGCGTCCGTCTCCTGTTTTGGGAGATGGGGAGATCCGAACCCATGAAAGAGGGTTCGAATCCTGGTCGAGTCAAACCAATGACTTAAAAATTGATACTTGTCGCTTCCTAGCCTGGCGCTCAGCATTATTAGGATAGGTCAAGGAATGGTTGGCTCAGTGTCAGGATAATGTGACTGAGTGGGAATTCAGGTCATGGTGCTGGTGGCCTGGTGTCCCAGTGGGGCAGCACTATAAACGTCGCTATGAGCGTGCACTGTCACAAGTCAGTACCCATCCTGATATGACCTTTTTTTTCTTTTTTCTTGAAGATTTATACTGCCTATCATGGATAAGTCTGAATAGACTTCTTTTCACCATTAGACAGTTTGTCGATAGAAAGCCCAAGCCTACACTTTTACCGACCCAAGGGATTTTTAACCTCCCACACCACATAGACATGGTATGAGAGCAACTGGCCTTTGATGACACTGTAAGTTATACACAGTGGTGGAAATCCAAATTGGCAGAGGTGGGGGGGGGGCATGGAATCGAACCACTGACCTTCCGATTAGGAGTCTGACCTAGAAAAAAGTTAGACACTCTAACCACTCCACCACAGAGAACACCACATAGATGTTGCTAGGACGTAAAACAACAACAAACAAACAAGCTTTGTCTTTTTTTGTGAGAAGGGTGCGGTCCATTCACCCGGGCTGCAGAACGCTGCCTCACGGCTCTGGGTGCACCCTCCCCACACGTCCTTTACCTGCCGTGTGGGGCCCCCACAAGCCGGTCACATGACACGGGACGCTCATGTTTGTTGTCCTAAACCAGAATTTATGTAAGGAAAGAAAGAAAGAAAGAAATAAAGAAAGAAAGAAAGAATGAAAGAAAGAAAGAGAAAAAGAAAGAAAGAAAGAAAAAGAAAGAAAGAAAGAAGGAGAAAAGAGAGAGAGAAAAGAGAAAGAGAGAGAGAGAGGGAGGCAGAGGGAGACAGAGAGAGACAGAGAGAGCGACAGATAGAGAAAGAGAGATAGAGAGATAGAGAGAGAAAGAAACATGGGTACAATGAATGTGGTTTTATTGAGAGATACTGTGGGTGCGTTCTGCTCCTTCCAAAAGGTACATTTGAAGTTGTGTAGGTTGGACTTGGAGTGAGGAGGGGGAGATGGGAAGGATAAGGGGGGGGGGGGGGCTGCTGAGGCACACTGATGACTCACTGCACCACTCACTTGACATGCACAGATTGGTGGCGACAGCTCAGTTTCTGTTTTTTTAATTTTTATAAACCCACCACGCACGTCTCTTTTTGTGTGTGTGTGGAATTATGTACATTATATATGCCTCCGGTTAAATCTTTCCCACGGCTGTATAAATCACACAGCGCACACGTGTCACCAATTATCGTCCACAGAGGAGTGATTTTAAGTTAGTGGTGTGTAATGCCTGGTACACACCTACCGTATAGGATTCGCACACTAAAACTCGCGACTCGACCCGACTCGCTTAAAACTGAAAACGGGCCGATTCATTTTTCGAATCGCAATCGTAATCGGCCCGTTTTAGCCCTAAAACTGAGGTTTTATTCGCGAATCGCAATCGCTAGGTGTGCGCGGGGAGTGCACACCTAGCGATTTTTGTGCGCGAAACGGGCAGTTTTAGATCGTATACAGTAGGTGGGTGCGCACAAACGGTAGGTGTGTACTGGGCATTAGATGAAAGGTTCACCCCGTACTGCAGTAGTCTGAGTAGAAGTGAAGAACAACCCTACATCAAAGCTGGCGAACATTATCTGCATGCTGGGTAAATGAAATGAGCACAAAAATTCTTAATTTAAGAAGCAAAATATATTCTTTATATATATCTTTATATCTGCCTGCTACTTCTGGGTTGAAAAATATAATAAAACATGTAGTTTAATGGACTTTAAATGTGAAATTGACAGCATTCTATGGTCGCCATCTTGTCTTTTTGCATTCTCTCCCATTTCACCAACTCTGTGCCGATATAAGTAGCCATTTGATACTGGAACACAGGATTCCACTTCCTGTTCCATACTAAAGATGTTTTCACCCGTATTTAGACTACGTTCTCATTCACCCCTACTGCAAGTATTGGGTGAATCTTTTATCTAGTGGTGTGTGTGTGTGGGGGGGGGGGGTTCCGAAAATTGAACTCATTTGTACATGTGTGTAAATACAGTGAAACCCTGTTATAACGCGATCGTTGGGGTTCATACAACGTCATCGCGAAAACAGCGGGTGTATATATAATGCGATGATCCATTGAACTCCGATTTCCCCCCAATGTGTTGCGACCTTGTTGTGGTGGGGAGGCTTGTGTGCCTCCATGACCATGAGAGCTATAATGGCGGGGGCTAGCCCCCTGGCAGGTCTAACCAAGCCGGGCAGGACTCATGGTAGAGGACAGACTAAGAGCAGCCACTGCTGGGGGTTGGGCATGGGGCCAACAACCCCACCCCGGAAAAAAGAACAATGTTACAGAATCACAAACAAGAAACTCAAGGCCCAGTACCGGGAAAACTGGAGAGCCCTTGTTCGTGGCCTATGCCCAAAGTTGGGCGGTAGGCGACACGTTCATCTACGACACGGCTGAGGAGGTGTTTGTGTGGGTGGGCGCTGACACCACAACGGGCGAAGAAGAAGAAGAACCCCGATTTAATGCGACTCCTGCTGTTTTCACGATGACGTTGTATGGACACCAACGATCATGTAATAACGGGGTTTCACTCTATATACACATATATAGAGTAAAACCTCTTTAGCCGACCACCTCCACAGATAAATCACTCCCCTATATCGATCGCTTTATTTGGGTCCCAAATGATCCCCCTTACAATGCCATTGTAATGATTTTAAAAACTCCCTAAACCTACCAGTACCACCTCCCTAAATGAACCATTTAAAGTCGATCCCATGGTCGGTCGATTTAGAGAGGTTTTACTGTAAATTGGTTGAATTTTCGGAAAGGCCATCATAACTGGAGAAGGACTCGAACCCTAAAGAGGCACTCTTATCATTCTGGTTCAGCGTGCTGTCAATGAACCACATAGGCTCCCTGATGCAGTCAACCTACCACGGCTGCCTCTATGTAGTGCTCCATTGAATGGTGATGTGAGTGCAGCCGACTACAGTGCAGTGTGGTGGGGGCCGTGTGTGTGTGTGTGGGTGGGTGGGATCTTGTATTAAATATGAATATATTATGGGATGTTTCCTATGATATATGACTGAGCAGTTGGCCTGGCAATCTTGTGAATAAATAACACAGACATGCGAACCTATGCGGTTTGTGCGTATTTTGTAGTTTTACGCCGGAGTGTGCCAACAAACGAAATTAACATTTTGTATGATTTTGGGTTCTTTCAGGTCAAATTGCTCCAAAATTAGCCATGTTTCATCCAAATGACTCGGGAATAATGAATAGGAGATTATAATAGTCAACTTAATACATTTATCTAAAAAAAATTGCAAAAGTGTGAAGGTCATCAGGTAATGGTACCCGTGGCCTGATCTCCCAGTGGGGCAGAACTATGAAGTCACCATGAGTGTGCACTGTCACAAGTCAGGACCCGTCCTGATATGACCTTAGAAGTTGCCAGGATGCCAAACAACCAACCAGTGGTGCAGTGTTAGCAAAACGCGCTCCATCACCAGGAGGGCAGGGACATTGGGTCGTTACTTCGGACATACATCTACTGATCTAGGCGTGAGAAAGTAAACAGTGGCAAGTAAACATCTGTGACATTGTGTGTGATGTATGTGTACCTTATCATTAGTCATATAAAACTGAGGGATTTGGGGGAAACTCCACATGACATATAAAACCCTGCATGGCGATGATAAGACACACCTCATGGTGTCAGACCTGCCTACTGCAAATTTCCCATGTGGGTACTCTAATGGGATTCATTGTTTGTTTGTTGTTGTTTTACGTCCTAGCAACATCTAAGGTCATATCAGGACGGGACTCCAGTGGGAAAATAAGGTGTACTTCCCCACAAAAAGTATGTACTTTCCAACAACAAACCAACAAAAATGGTGTAATTTTCATAATTTTGTCGGCATAAAAATGTATTATTTGCCAAATCGACATATTTCGGCTTAAAACTTTGTACAAAATACACTAGTGTATGGGTGGGCAGGTCTTGCATACCCTAAATTTCATATTTGGGTATTGCAGTGAAAAATTGTGCACTTTCCACACAAAATAAAATAAATAGATAGATAGATAGATAAATACAAATATAAAAAATAAATAAATGCTAAATTGTTTACTTTCCAAATTGTTGTTAGCATACAAGCTTGTCAAAAGTCTTGTTGATGTGGCCCACATTCACATCTCACAATGGTCATGTGATGAGGAATGACCTATTAATGTGTAGTTATGCCTGGTACACACCTACCGTTTGTGCGCGCACACCTCCCGTTTACGATCAAAAACTGCCCGTTTCGCGCACAAAAATCGCTATGTGTGCGCCCCCCGCGCACACCTAGCGATTGCAATTCGCGCATAAAACTCAGTTTTTAGTGCTAAAGGCGGCCGTTTACGATTGCGATTCGCGATTCGAAAAACGAATCGGCCCGTTTTCAGTTTTAAGCGGGTCGGGTCGAGTCGCGAGTTTTAGTGCGCGAATCCTATACGGGAGGTGTGTACTAGGCATAAGTCTGGAACCTAGCTAATCCCATATATGGTACTGGGAATGGGGGCAAGACTAATGAGGTCACGAGATTGACCTAATTGGGGAGTGACCACCCTGCCTGATGGCTGTTTCAAAGTAGGTGTCCAAATGGATAGGGTAATAAATTTACTGATTATTCTGCATATGCTTCCCCAAAGCCTTAGTTAATGCACCTGGACCGAAGTGGGATATATAAAATCAAATGTAGGTAAATGTTTTGGCTTTGAAAAAAAGATGTTTCATCGGACCATGCAACTTTAAAGCCGAGCGCCAGGCTAGGAAGCGTATCAATTTTATATGTCGTTGGTTTGACTCGACCAGGAACCGATCTCCCGCAAGCGACGCCTGCGCTCTACCGAATCGACCAACTCGTCTGGTCCGATCAAAAAGGAAGCTCTCTATCACTGATTATATAAATTTTAAAAAATAACGGGGTTAACCTCCCCCTTTAGTTCTAGACAAGTTGGATTATTATTTAATTAAACACTTTTTGATTGACCTAAAATTGATTGGTATGCTTTTACATGTAAAAGCGATGGTTTGAACAAAAACAAACATTTCTAGCCATGAATATGGCCTATGCTGCCGACACGGCCACCAATCAATCAATCAATCTTTTTAAAATTATTTTTAAAGCAGTGAATTGGGCGTTTCATTGTTGCGAATTATATGCGTAGATGTTACTTGTTAGTTCAACGTGTAAAATGGGACGCTGACTGCAGCCATCTTGTCAACTGGGCGTTTCTGATCTAGTAAAAATAAAGTGAACAACAATTGCCTGAAAAGAAAAGAGGATGGACGAAAACGAGGTCAACATTGGCTTGACGGCTACTCAGTCCACTCTAGACACGTATTAATAATCTATCGACATCAATTCACGGCCAAATACAGACAGCTCAACATGGTGTATTTGGGAAATGAGCCAATTTTCACAGTCACCAGTCGGGTTTGCTGGTTCTTTTCAAAAACACAGAAATACTGTGAAGGCGTGATATATCATATTGTATTACACTGGTACTGGTTCAATGATGAAGGTGTCATTTAAAGATTTTCCTTCACGAAAAGTTCTAGCAAAATATTTTGTCGATAATAATACAGTAAAACCTCTCTAAATCGACCGACCTTGTGACCGACGTTAAGTCGTTCATATAGGGAGGTGGTGGGTTTAGAAGTGAGTTAGAATATGGTTACAATGGTATTTATTGTTAGGACCCAAATAAAGCGATCGATATAGGGGAATATGGTTATAATGGTATTGTTGGGACCCAAATAAGGAGATCAATATAGGGGAATGGTCGATCTGTGGAGGTGGTCGGCTAGAGAGGTGTTACTGTAATGTGAAGTTGTGGCGATAATTCATGGTGGATTTGTTAGTATGATGGCCCCTGCAGTAAGGACCGGTGTGACCTCTGGTATATGTGGTATACGTGCTGCACATTGGTGCTCCACCATGAACGCCGCCACACACATCCAAGTAGGCAGTGGGCGTATGGGCCGGGTTTACCAGTAGTTCTCCATCCAACGAGGCACTCTATTTGTTTGTTTGTTGGAGTTTTACATCCTGGCAATATCTAAGGTCATATCTGGATGGGTACCGACTTGTGACAGTGCACACTCATTGCAACTTTATAGTGCTGCCCCACTGGGAAATCAGGCCACCAGAACCATGACCCGATATCCCTCTCAGTCACATTATCCAGACACTGAGCTAACCAGTCCTTGCCCTATCCTATTAATGCTAAGCGCCAGGCTAGGAAGCGACAAGTATAAATTTGATAAGTCGTTGGTTTGACTCGACCAGGAACCAAACTCCCGATCTCCCGCACGCGAGGCCCGCGCTCTACCGATTCGGTAGGCAGTGGAAGTTTGAGCCGGGTTTACCAGTAGTTCTCATCCACATTGCCATCCCACGAGGCACTCTATAGCTAGCGAGTGTGTGTATAATATACATCTATAGTGTAAGGTACATTGTGTATTTAGATAATGAGTAGTGGTGTACAGGTTCTGATCTGACTGATATATTTGGCCTTGTGGAAGTAATGCACTGCATTATGCAGGAACTGGATGGAACATAGGTGGCGCTAGTAGTGTTGATATTGACAGGTGGCTATAGTAGCATTCATGCATGATAAGTATGTAGGGACATGAATACAATAGAATATATAGGATAATCTGTAATGTTAATACTCACATAATTTACTATATATACCGGTACTGTATATACTTTTCTTTTTATATTTGTGTTTATACATATATATCTATTGATTATGTCAACTTTACACTAATGATATATGGCCTAAATTTATACTTACATAATTGATTATATAGCCTATATTTATACTTGCAATTTACGTAGGTGTAGCCTGAGTTAAACTCAGATAATCGTTTGCAATACCTCCACAATGACCCTGGTACTGTGACCAGGATTTGCATGAAATTGAACCTGCTGTGTGTGTGTGGGGGGGGGGGGGTGTAATGTATTTGTATGTTTGTTTGAGTTTTGCATCGTGGCAACAGCTAAGGTCATATCAGGTCGGGGTCCGACTTGTGACAGTGTGCACTCACCCCAACTTTTATAGTGGCGCCCCACTGGGAGAGATCTGGCTACCGGCACCATAACCTGATATCCCACACAGTCACATCATCCTGACACTGAGCTAACCAGTCCTTTCCCTATACTATTAATGCTGAGTGCCAGGCTAGGAAGCGACAAGTATCAATTTGCATTGGGTTGACTCGACTGGGTTTTGAACGCTGACATCAGAGGCAACGAATCACATAACACAACAGGTCAGTTAGTCGCAGATTGTTGGATTGCATTAGGAAGCCTAAATAGCCTAATGGTTAGGCTGCTCAGCAAGGAATGGCAGACATGTGAGCTCGAGTACCGCTCTGTGCGCGATGTTCCCTTCATTTGTAACACCACCGACCCAGTAGGTTGTTTTTCACATGGGTCCCCAGTGGTGTATGTGTGTGTATACTCGGTGAACTAATTGGAGAGTGCCTCTGCTGCAGCCTGTGATACATGGACGCCAGGTGTCCTTGGTGACCGCTGTGTACAGAGATGAGTCATCAAACTGAGGAGAGTGTAATTGAAGCCGCCTGTTTACCAGTTTTTTTAATGTGTGTGCAGATTCAGGATTCCAGTACCAACTTTTGGTACAGCTCTGGTGTGCTGGTTCCCGGTAATGTGCTGCTTGCTTTCCCACCAGAGCGCCTTAGTTAAATGCTGGGAATAGATAAAAGATTCATCCCTAGTAGAGGTGAAGAACAGTCCATTAGAAAAAGTGGCAAGAGGCTGGGTAAATGAAATCAGCACATTAATTCTTAATTTAAGAAGCAAAATATTTTCTACAAATACATCTTCTATATTTTCCCGCTACTTTTGGTTTGAAAAATGTTATAAAACATGTAGTTTAATTGACTTAAACTCAAATCGACAGCATTCTGTGGTCGCCACCTTGTTTTGTTTTAATTCTCCGCCATTAGCCATTAGATACTGAAAGCAGGAATTCCACTTGCTGTTTCATACTAACTGTGTCAAATATTCACCCCATCTCTAGGTTTTAGATATTTGAAGTGCAAAGGTCAGGAATATAAAATTATTCTTTGCAAGCATGTCAAAATACTGACACAATAGGCTTCAGTAACAGGTTCAATTAAACTGACTTATTTAAGTTGCTAGGCCCTTCTATGCAACAAGACATGGTTAATAAGTTGTTTTTGTTGTTTTATGTCCTAGCAACATCCAAGGTCATATAAGAACGGGTTCCGACTTGTGACAGTGTGCACTCATGGCAACTTCATACTGGGAGATCAGGCTGCCAGCACCATGACCTGTTATCGCACTCGCTCACATTATCCTGACACTGAGCCAACCAGTCCTTGCCCTATCCTAATAATGCTGAAAGGCTTGCTAGGAAGCGACAAGTATACATTTTTAAGTCATTGGTTTGACTTGACCATGGGTCGAACCCATGGGTTCGAATCCTACGATCTACCAACACGGGAGAAGGACGCTCATCTAATTCGGCCATCCCGTCTGGTATGCTCAATAAGTGCATCAGTAGCTAAGTTAGAAATGGGGAATAAAACCTAGAAAATTGTTTTGGTTTGATATAAATTCGGGCTTGGTTCATTTACCACTTGAAGGTGGCGCTCCAGTTGTAAAATGTGTAAGTAGAGACCGTAGTATTTAGTATATAAATTATAATATATCTAGATGGTAGTGATGGTTAGCTAGCTGCGGGGGGATTTAAGGGAAGAAGTGTCTTGTTTATATTCCCATAATATATTATAGAACACACATATATATATATATTTTACCTCGGTATATAGCCTCAGGCTAGCCGCAGGCTAGGGAGAGGTAAGCACATCCGGGTACAGCAATTAGCATAAGCAGCTCACGGCGGGAGGACGTTCGCTGAGCTGCTCCAGAAGGATTTAACTACTACAACACTTTAACTAACTGTAAGTATTGAGAAACTGCATTCAATTTCTTAAGGATGGTTTATAGCATCCCATTATGAAAGCTTAGAACTTTCTCAGGTCCAATTTGGACATAAAAGGTGTTATAAAAAACACAAGGATAAGAATGTGCAGAACCGAAACCGATACCGCTTGACATAGCGAAACCTGTGTTCAGACAGGCAGAGAGAGATGTTAACCCGAGTTGCATCTCCTAAGGAAATTCCTCCGAACCCTAAAAGAGGGTTTTGTTGGGGATGATCCTGGGTTTCTTTTATAGACTCCCCAGACCGGTTTTTGAGGCGAGCCTCCGAGTTTCGTAATATTTTCTTCAACTTGCTGGCGTAGAATGCCGCGGGTGGGAGAAGTGTACGAAACAGAGAGAGCGGGCGTGCCAATGGCCGCCCCCCCGTTTGGTTGGTTTCACTACCCATAAAACCTACGGCAAAACTTAGCTTAACGCCTGTATACAGAACGGTTTAAACACGTTACTATATACCATACGAAATAATACCTCACTCTAGCTCACTTTGTGAACATGTTGAGATGATACCGGTACTAAGTAACCTTTGTCGTTACAGAAACCGATGGCCACCAAGCGAAACAAGGTTCCGCCGGCAGCGGCAGAGGGCCGCGTGCCTTCTGCATACGATTCCTCGCCACTGCAGACGGCACCGCCGTCTCCACAGCCGGGGGCTGATCCTTTGGACAAGGATAGTGGGGATGAGGAGCTGGAAGACAAAATCCTACGGATTATGGGCAAATATAACACACAAGCCACACGGCCTCCTTCTCCTCCTATCCCCGACGATGACTGGGAAGATTTCTCAGATGACGAAACCGAATCGGCATTTGAGGTTCCGCAACCGAAACCCAAGAAGCGGAAAAGACTTGGCAGTAGCTCCGGTGATGAATTCACCAAGGTCAATAAGAAACGCGTGAAGAAGACAAAGAAAAACAAAAACAAAAACAAAAAGAAGAAGGACTCATCATCGGATTAATCAAATGATTCGTCCACAACTGACTCCGATTCAGAGACGGAGAGAGTGGGCATTTATGCCAGGATAGGGGCAACGATCAAGAAGAAATGCCCGTTGGCGAAAGCAAAGAGGTTGCGGACTACAACCATGATGAGGGAAACGCTGAAAGGACATTTCCACACTTTCAAACCTGTGGGGGTGATCAACAAGCTGACGGAACAAATTTCGGGAATTAAAGGAGTTCCCCAGTCCATCAGTAAAGAAATGGATGCAGGCATCCATCTCTCAGATGAAAGACGGCGTTATGAGAACGCGTTGTGCATGATTCATAAAGCGGTGCTCGGAGCGCTTACATCGATAACTCCGGTAGCGAATCGGATGCAAGCTGAGAATTCATTCTCGTCGCTTGCACGAGTGATGGACAGAGGGATTGCGCTGCTTACAGCAGCGTCAAACTTCATGACGTTTCGGCGTTTTGAAAACGTCTTCAAGGCGGTTACAACAGATGCTGGCAAAGAAGTCGCCAGATCGAAGAAAGTAACTGACAATGATGGTAAAGAGTACACTCTTTACCTACCGCCAAAGCCGGTGCTAGGCAAGCCACTGGACAAAACCAAAATGTTTGGCGGTCAGCTAGCGCACCTCTTCAAAGCTGTCGAGGTAGACACTAAAAGCGCTAGAAACACGGATGGCACCAACAAGTTTGACAACACCAACAAATTCCGACGCCCCCGCTCGGATTTTCGCTTCCGGGGAGGAGGAAGGCCGGGACGAGGAGGTCCCTCATTCGGCTTCAATCCCAGAGGACGAGGCAGAGGAGAACGCCAGAACACGGGTTGGAACGACAACCGCGGATACAAAAGGGAGTTTACACCCAAACCCCAATTCCCGCGGCCAGGAGCCAAGTAGAGACACAGACTCCTACACTCAACACGGTGTCTGAAGAGACACAAACTTATGTAAGCAAGTTTAATGCAGGCAACATCCTTAACTGTTTGCACAAATGGGTTAACATTAAATCTGATAGGGAAATTTTGGATATAGTAAAAGGAGTTCAAATACCTTTCACAGGCATACCAACACAGGAAAGAGTTCCGTTCCCATACAAATTTAACATAGCAGAAAAACGCCAAATAGATTTTCAGGTTTCACTGTTTGAAACAAAAGGTATTATTGAAAGAGTACAAAACACAAAAGGACAGTTTATTTCTAATGTCTTTTCTAGGCCCAAACCAAATGGCGAAATTCGCATGATTTTGGATTTGACTAAGTTAAATAAATTGGTAACATATAAACATTTTAAAATGTTCTCATTAGAAACGGCGAGAGACTTAATCACGCCGCATGCCTGGCTTGCCAGTGTAGACTTAAGAGACGCGTATTATACAGTTCCTATTTGCAAAGAACACAGAACATTTTTGAGATTTATTTGGAACGGTTCCCTTTTCCAATTTACTTGCATGCCCAATGGTTTAGCCTGCGCACCTCGACTGTTTACAAAGTTATTAAAACCTGTTTTTGCTGTTATGGGAAGATTAGGACATACAATGTTTCCATACATAGATGATTCCTTTATTATGGCAGAATCCTTTAACAAATGCCATTTGGCAGTGAATGATTTGTGTACTTTATTAACAGAATTAGGTATTTACATACACGACAAAAAGTCTGTTTTTGTCCCGAATAAGGAATTAAAATGCCTGGGGTTTTTAATCAACACCAAAGCAATGACCGTATCATTAACGGAACAGAAATTACAGAAGTTTCATGAGACGGCCTCCCAGCTGCTTGACATATCTAGGCCAAAGATTAGACAGGTCGCTGTCCTTATCGGTATAATGGTTTCATATGCGCCGGCTGTTCTTTATGGGGCGGCGCACTTCAAGTCTCTAGAAATAGACAAGAATAGAGCGTTAGCACATTCAAAAGGTAACTTTGAAAGAATAATGTACATTTCCCAGGATGGTTACACAGATATATCTTGGTGGATCGAGAATATCAATAACTCTTCCAATCCCATTAGAATGGATCAACCCAACACGGTAGTTACTACCGATGCGTCATTACAAGGTTGGGGAGCTCATCGAAATGATGTAGCAACAGGAGGGAGATGGTTAGAAAACAAAAAATCAGACCATATTAATGTTCTTGAATTAAGAGCGATTTACTTAGGCCTCTTAAGCCTAATTAAATTACCCCAAAATACTGTTCAACTGCTTACAGATAACACTACGGCCATGGCATATGTCAGGAATATGGGAGGTACAAAGTCAAAAGAGTGCAATAACTTGGCACAAAGTATTTGGAACTGGGCGCAAAAACATCAAATATGGTTAACCATTTCACATATCCCAGGATCACAAAACGTCCTGGCCGACAAAAAGAGTAGAGTCTTTCACGACCATTTAGAATGGAATTTGAATATAAAAATTTTCAACAAAATTTGTCGCCAATGGGGTTCACCTACGGTTGACTTATTCGCATCAAGGAATAACTTTAAAGTGAACAGATATGTTTCATGGCACCCAGAACCATTTGCTTGGCACATAGATGCTTTCTCACTGATTTGGGGAAATGAATTTTATTATATTTTTCCCCCTTTCAACATCATTACCAGAGTGGCACGAAAGATAAAGATGGACCGGTCTCACGCCATCCTGATCGTCCCCGAATGGGACACACAGCCGTGGCTAGCAGGACTAGCCTCGACAGCCCGAGATTGCCTCAGATTCCCAAAATCCCAAGGAAATCTAACTCACCAAGGCCCTCTGGAACATCACGGCAACATAGCAACAACACCGTTGCTTGCATTCCTTTTCTAAATAAATACCTAGAACAATTTGGTTTAGACAAAATTACACAAGAACGGCTAGTGTCACATGCGTGGAGAAAAGGAACAGTTAAAATGTATACCACATATTTGAAAAAATGGGGCGTTTATTGTCTTATTCACAAGGTTAAACCCATGCACCCAACTATTGCCCAAGTGTGCAGATTCTTTAGAATGTTAGAACAAGAAGGGCTAGGTTACGGCGCAATTAATGCTGCCAGGTGCGCTCTCTCGATTATCCTTCCCAGAACAAGGGGAGATACAATGGGTAAACACCATGTTATATCATGGGTACTAAAGGGAATTTATGAACGAAACCCGCCTAAACCAAAATATGACCGATTTTGGGATGTGTCACTGGTATTTAAAATGTTTAACGATTGGCCACATAATAGGTTTCTAGATATAAAACAATTAGGGTTTAAGTTAGCACTGTTATTACTGTTAGTTACAGGTCATCGAGGCCAGACTATAGTGGCACTTTCACTCGATGGACTGGAAATAGATAGAAGGCAAGCGACCTTCGATTTGACAACATTGTTAAAATCTAATCGTTTAGGTGACCCTTTGTCGTCAATTGATGTAACACAATTCAAAGACAATCCGAAACTGTGTGTAGTTTTCGCGATCAGAACATATATATCCAAGACACAAGGAGTTAGAAACTCAAGACAATTGTTGATAAGCTTTATTAAGCCACACAAGGGCATATCAAGAGATACGCTCGCCAGATGGACAATTAATGTCCTAAAGATGGCAGGAGTGGATACGGACAAATATGCGTCACACTCAACAAAAGGAGCCATGGTGTCAAAGGCACGCCTCTTAGGCATTTCGGTCAAGCGCATACTAGCGCATGCAGGATGGAAGACCGAACGATCGTTTGCTAGACATTATAACAAGCGATTGGAAAAGCCAAGTGGCGTCGCACGGCGACTGCTACAACATTAAAGTCAAAAAAGGTGAGAACATACCATTGTCACAAACATATATGGTTAACCAACGTTCCATACCACAAAACATAAATAAAATAAAATATCAGGATAAAATGATATTACGTAAAGTCTCCCTAGCCTGCGGCTAGCCTGAGGCTATATACCGAGGTAAAATAGATTAGTTAGACGAATCTTACCTTGGTATAGATGATGGATAACTGTTGTTTTACCGAGGTATAAGCCTCGGCTAGACGTGGGTGAGGGCCACCCTCCACACCCTGCCACGTCTAGTCCCTTGCTTGTACCAAGGAAACATTAGTATTTAGAATTTTAGAGATCATTTTATCCTGAATTAGTAGGTAAAGATTGCTGTACCCGGATGTGCTTACCTCTCCCTCACCCACGTCTAGCCGAGGCTTATACCTCGGGAAAACAACAGTTATCCATCATCTATACCAAGGTAAGATTCGTCTAACTAATCTATTTTACCTCGGTATATAGCCTCAGGTATATATTTATGCATTACACATATCAGCATAGCCTACCTTGATGAGAACTTCTAAATCGACCGACCATGGGAGCAACTTTAAATGGTCCATTTATGGAGCTGGTCGGTTTAGGGAGATTTATTTTCATCGTTACAATGGTATTGTATGGGCGATCGTTTGGGACCCAAATACAGTGATCGATATAGGGTAGTGGTCGATCTACGGAGGTGGTCGGTTAGAGAGGTTTGACTGTAGTTGATACGCAGTCAACGCGTTGTCGCTCACTGGGTCTAGTATTGCTGGTTTGTGACCTCTAAATAACAGAGATAAGCTCAGCTCGGATATCTGTCATAGATAAACTTGTTGCTGCAGACATGTCAGCAGTACGGTTTATATTATAAGCAGGGTTGCCAACATTGGAAAATGAAAAACTGGAAGATCTTAAGGGATGTTATATTGGGGGCATTGGGTACTGCCCGAGAACAATTGACAAATCTTAGATGCTCTGTGGTGTATTTTGGACACAATAATTCATAAGATTTGTAAAATTTGAGAAAATAAAAACCGGAAGATTGGCATACGGTGATGCTGGGGACATAAAATATTGTACACCTTGCGACGAAACCGGTAGTATATAGTTCTCTTTTTAAGCTGTATAATCTGATGAAGATCAAAGCACCTGCCTAGATCTTATCCTACATATCCAACTTAGATACTGGTGTACTCATTAAACAGTCATTGCAATTTGCTGCTCCTGTGCTACGCTTCTCAACTTGAAAACCGGTCAATAATGTGTATGCAAAGCCTTTGTCCAGTATTTGTGACTAGTGAATCACTATGTTATGCATTACTGATTTACTTTCTGGTTTACAAGGATATATTTAAGATTTACATTCCCTTGTGAAATTGGTATCTTGTCTCCTGTCTCCTGTCTCACCCCCATTTCTTGATTTTATATTATTGAAACTATTTGAGTTTCTTGCGTATTTCTTGTTTCCTTTTGACCAGGCGGAATAGCGTCCGTCTCCTGTTTTGGTAGATCGTCGGATTTGAATCCACGGGTTTGAACCCTGGTCGAGTCAAACCAATGACTTGAAAATTTATACTTGTCGCTTTCTACCCAGGCACTCATCATTATTAGGATAGGGCAAGGAATGGTTGGCTCAGTGTCAGGATAATATGACTGAGTGGGCTATCAGGTCATGGTGCTGGCAGCCTGGTCGACAGTACTATAAGCGGGTAAACAAAGCATATGCAAAGCCTTTGTCCAGCATTTGTGACTAGTGAATCACTATGTTATGCATTACTGATTTACTTTCTGGTTTACAAGGATATATTTAAGATTTACATTCCCTTGTGAAATTGGTATCTTGTCTCCTGTCTCCTGTCTCCACCCCCATTTCTTGATTTTATATTATTGAAACTATTTGAGTTTCTTGTGTATTTCTTGTTTCCTTTTGACCAGGCGGAATAGCGTCCGTCTCCTGTTTTGGTAGATCGTCGGATTCTAATCCTGGTCGAGTAAAACCAATGACCTGAAAATTTATACTTGATGCTTCCTAGCCAGCACTCGGCATTATTAGGATAGGGCAAGGACTGGTTGGCTTAGTGTCAGGATAATGTGACTGAGTGGGCTATCAGGTCATGGTGCTGGCAGCCTGGTCAACAGTCCTATAAAGCTGTCATGAGTGTGCACTGACACAAGTCGGTACCCATCCTGATATGACCTTAGGCGTTGCCAGGATGTAAAAGATATGTAGAATCAATTCTAGATAATTGCTTTGGTTTTGATATGTTGATGCTTCATCGGACTATGCGGCTTCAAATAACAATACCGACTGCATGTCTGACAATCTGTTCTTTTCGTTACAGGTACGTGGAACTAACGGTTCTGTCAGCCAGGGTGAGTAGAAAGAGCGGTGAATAAATAACCTCACAAGACACAGCAAGTCCTGGTGAATAGGACATGATCAGCATGTGCTGCAGCAATCATTCTACTCTGAGTCTAGTCTCAAACAAACGGGAACATTCCCTACTCCCCCCCCCCCCCCCCCCCCCCCCCCCCTACTCCACTCCTCAACGACAGGCTGAGAATGATTAATGACCGTTTCCTTAAAGTTGCACAGTCTGGTGGTTTTGAGTTTCTGCCAATTTTATGCAGCAGTTAATGTTTAATGGGTGCACCACTAAGTGTGATATGTAGGATGAATCTAGGATGAATCTAGGATGAAATCTAGGTGAGCATCTAAAATCAGATCGTGCAATTTTATGAGAGCTTGTCAGTTTTGAACTGCTGAAGAGCTAGATAAGGGATTCACCTGTACCCAGAGTAGGGGTGAATGACAATTTATGTCTAAATCCGAGTAAAAACTGCTTCAAATAGGAATTAATTGTGTAGGTAGTGGTTCCAGTGCACAGTGTTTATCGATATTGGCCTAAAGTCATTGTCACACCTCACCGGACTGAGCACCGGAGACCACCGGACAAAGAATTTTCTAGTCCGGTGTTGTCCGGTGAAGAAATCTATCAAAATGGAGTGTAAAATTGGGTTAATTGCCGCCGGACAACCGGATAAGTACCGTACATGTACCGGACGATAACCGGACACCAACGGATGGGTACCGGACATGTACGGATGGGTACCGGATGGGTACCGGACATGTACCGGACAAACGGGACACCTCAGTCCAGAGGTGTCCGGACACCGCCGGACACCACCGGACACCGCCAGATGGTTACCGGGCCTTAAAGTTGGGAAGTTGGTAGAGAATGCAACAAAACCAATATGGTGGTCACGGAAAGGTTTGGATTTGACTTTTAAAGTTTATTTATCTCCATGAATTAACTTAGACCACAGTTTAAAAGAAACGTGTAAATATAAAGAGGTATGTGAAGAATATATTCTGTTTCTTTGATTAAGAATTTATTTGCTCATTTCCTTTACCCAGCCTTCCCACCCTTTTTTCTACTGGGTCTATTTTTGAATGAAGAATTGATGAAATCAGGTAGATTAATAGAATTTAAAAGTCGAATGGAGAGCTTTCTGTGGTCGCTATAGTGTTAGCATTCTCTCCCATTTCACCAACTCTGTGCCAGGAAATCCAGATCTGTTTTATAGCGAAGCAGATCTTGCTCGGATTTAGACAGGATTGTCATCCATCTCTCACCAGACATGGTGTCCGAATCGGCAGAGTGCAGGCCTCCCATGCCCCGTCCTGATATGACCTTAGATGTTGCTAGGACGTAAAACAACAACAAACAAACAAACAAACAGGCCTCCCATGCTGGTGATCGGGAGATCGATTCCCGATCCAGTCAAACCAATGACTCACAAAATTGATGCTTGTCGCTTCCTAGCTTGCCGCTCGGCATTAATAGGATAGGGCATGGACTGGTTAGCTCAGTGTCAGGATAATGTGCCTGAGTGGGATATCGGGTCATGGTGCTGGTTGGCCCGATATCCCAGTGGGGCAGCACTATAAAGTCACAAGTCGGTACCCATGCTGTCAGCACCATGCCGTCAGCACCATGACTTGATGTCCCACTCAGTCACATTATCCTGACAGTCAGCCAGCCAACCATTCCTTGTCCTATCCTAATAATGCCTAGTGCCTGGCTAGGAAGTGACAAGTATCAATTTGTAAGTCATCGGTTTGATTCGACATGGGTTCGAACCCGTGGGTGGTTCGAATCCCACGATCTACCAAAACGGGATAATGATTGCATTGTGTGAAGTCACCTCTGAAGGCAAACACACAAGTATATGTGTGCGTGTGTGCGCGTGCGTGAATGCATCTCTTATTTGAACTTATATCGCTCCAGATTTTCTAGTGGTTTGGTGACTTGTGTGTTTTTGTGTGTTTTGATAGTGGTTTAATTTTAAACCTTGACGATGATTTATTAGTATTGCGGCGTCGTTGCTCATCCTCTACATGATGTTCATTACTACACTGTCGCTTAGCAGTACAGATAGCGGTTCATTGCTTGTTGGTGTGTGTATGTGGTAGTGAGTGTGTTAGTGAGGGTGTTTAGGTTGGGGGGGGGGGGGGTGTAGTCAATTACCAACAGTAAACACATCACGTACATAGACAGATAAACGGCGGGAATCCAGCTACCACAGCACACCGTCTGAGTTTTATATGGAGCATACTTATACCCCTGTCACACTATGACATAACGCACTAATGTAAACCGACGTAGATGAATTTTGGTCATTATGTTGAGGTACTTTGGGTTACGTTACTCGTACGTTAGGCCTACGTCGACACTCATCATGGTTTTTGGACATACCCAAAACTTTTGACGTAGCTCGACGTAAGACAACATGTGGCTTATACGTTAGCATATGCTATGTATACATTTGACATACTTTGAGTATGCTAGACATACCTTACACGTACGTTATACATACATTGAACTACGTTGAACTACATCAGGCATAAGTCAAGCCGGCAGAAATGTACAGTCCACGTATTGACAATGTATTGAACACATATGGATAATGTACGTCTAATGTATGTCTAACATACGTTTGGCATTTCTGTACCATGTTTTTATGTATTTAACGTATAAGGCGTACTTCTGGCGATCGAATAACCTATATAACATTCACCGACATTCTGCGAGCGTTCTGTGAGTGTTTTTTTAATGTTCTCATGCGTTGACATGCGTTACCACTACGTTGGATCGACATTTCGCCTATGTCCACTACGTTGCACTGATGTCCAAATTGGCCCTGAAACGGCGAGAATTTCTATGTATCTCGACGTAAATAAGTGATTTTTACGTTGCCGAATGAGTTGAGCGCCCGTCTCCCTTTTTGGTAGATCATTGGATTCGAACCTGAGGGTTCGAACCCACGTCGAGTCTGACCAATGATTTGAAAATGTATACTTGTCGCTTCCTAGCTAGGTGATCAGACGGGATGGCCGAATGAGTTAGAGCGTCCGTCTCCCGTGTTGGTAGATCGTGGGGTCATGGGTTCGAACCCTGATCGAGTCAAACCAATGACTTAAAAATTGATACTTGTGCTTCCTAGCCTGGAGCTCGGCATTATTAGGATAGGGCAAGGACTGGTTGGCTCAGTGTCAAGATAATGTGACTGAGTGGGATATCAGGTCATGGTACTGGTGGCCTGGTCTTGCAGTGGGGCAGCACTATAAAGTTGCCATGTGTGTGCACTCACAAGTCGGTACCCAAACCTGTTATGACCCTAAATGTTGCCAGGACGTAAAACTCCAACAACCAACCATCCAACATCCTCCATGCCCATCTTAAGTAGATGTGCACCCAATGGAATACTAAGTCAATTTACTAGAACCTCTAACTAACTGCTGAAACTTATGATGTCAGTATTTCGATGTGCACACGAACATTAATTTGGAGTGTTTTCACTTGAAACCCCTAGAAATATGAGCTACTTGAAGTTGTTAACGTAAAGCAGGTTATAGTGGTCCACCCATTATATTTGTTTCAAATATAAAGCAAGCCAGTTCTTTCCTCATCCTATTAATGAGAAATACCAGGCTGTGTAGTAATAAGTAACAATTCTGTCTGGTCAGATTTGTCTAAAGGCCCTGTCACACTACGACGTTTCCCCCGGCGCGCCGCCAACGCGCAAGATATTTGCTAGGGCGCGAGACATCCAACTTTTCGGCGTTGTGGGAGAAAGTTCGACGGGTTGCAGCCTGCTAGTGGCGTGTTGGTGGCGCGTTATTGGGGTGCTAGTAGCGTGTCAACGCATACACACCCGCCACCAACACGTCAAGATGCGCCGGGAACACGTCCAGACCCCACTACCAGCATGCCCAGACGCGCCGGCAACACGTCCAATGCGTCGAAAAACGCTGGAGCAATGCCAATATCGCGCCCACTACCCGTCGATCGGACGTTACGGACGCGCCGAACGGTTGCATTTTGGGGGAAAAAAAGCCAACGTTAACCGAAGTTGATCAACGTTCTGGCAGTGTTCCCCCGGCGTGCCGCCAACGGGTATCGACGTGTTGATAAAGCGCCCGTAATGCCCCCTCCAACCCGTCGGGGCACGCTGAAAGTTTTGTGCAAGCACAAAATGATCGGCGCGACCCGACCCGCGCCGACGTGTCCATTCACACATTGCTATCACTCAACATGTACCGACGTGTACCG
The DNA here is from genome assembly GCA_030323885.1 of Branchipolynoe longqiensis. NCBI lineage: Eukaryota > Metazoa > Annelida > Polychaeta > Phyllodocida > Polynoidae > Branchipolynoe > Branchipolynoe longqiensis. The sequence goes on along the minus strand of CM059190.1, from coordinate 85,930,005 downwards.
ACACGCCGTTAACGCGCCGGTAACATGTCCCGACGTTTCGACAAAAAAGGCAACACGTCGTAGTGTGACAGGGCCATTAGTTACAGCTTAGCTGTCGGCTTTAAAATTAAAGTGTACTCGGCGCCTCTGGAGCCCCCTGTACCGGGCGTGTGTCCTGCATCGTGTAGCGAGTGAAATGGGGCGCGACGTGCGAATAAAACGCCAGTCAACAATCACCAAAAAACGCACATGGAAAAAAGGAACCCCCCCCCCCCCCAAATGTGCTGTAAATTTGACGCGTAGTTCTGGCCGGTCGGTGCAGGTAAACGTGGGGCGGTTTGAATTAGTACGAAGGTAGGGTTTGTGTGTGTGTCCATGTTGGTTTTGTGTTGGCGCGCCGGGCACGGCGTTCAGTGCGTTGCCATGACGCTGGTCGTGACGCTGGTTCCAGCGCACTCTCCACCGCGACGTCGATATCCGCCGTGTCCGGCAAGTCGGCGTCTTTGGTGTTCGTGAGTTATCCGCAGGGGAGTTTGTTTGTTTGTTTGTTTGTTTGTTTGTTGTTTTATGTCCTAGCAACATCTATGGTCATATCAGGATAGGCACCGATTTGTGACAGTGCACACTCATGGTGAATTTATAGTGCTGCCCTACTGGGAAAACAGGCCGCTGGCACCATGACCTGATATCCCACTCAGTCACATTATTCTGACACTGAGCTAACCCGTCCGTGCCCTATCCTATTGATGCCGAGCGCTAGGCTAGGAGGCGACAAGTATCAATTTTAAAGTCATTGGTTTGACTCGACTGGGAACTGAACTCCTGACCTTCCGCACGTGAGGCCCGTGCTCTGCCAATTACACCCGGGGCCCGGTCCCGTGGGGGAGTAGTGGTCGCATCCGCCAACAGAGACTGCTGTCACAATCTTTGTCCTGTAACTACGATAGGTAGCAAAAAAAGTTTGTTTTATTTAAAGACTCCTCTACAGCGCATTGATTTTTATCATCGGCTATTTGGTCATCAAACATATGGTCACTCTGACATATTTCTTTGGAGGAAATCCGCTAGTAGTATAGTAGGGTTCGATTGAGCGTAAAATTACGTACCCTACTTCCGCTGCCGCCACCGCCACATAGGCTACTCTTTCCGATAAGCAGCAAGGGGTCTTTTATATGCACTTTCCCACATACAAGACAGCGCATACCACAGCCTTTGAGGAACTAGGTGTGGACCACTGGTTGGAATGGAAAATAGCCCAAACTGCAAATGGGTCCACTGAGCAGGACCGATCGCATGACCCACTCCTTCACAGGTGGACACTCTACTGCATGAACTACGTCCCGTTCCCTCGCTAGGTAGCGGACCCAAGAGCTACAATTTAAAAGTAGAATGAAAGAACTAGATTACCCACCGAACACAGTGGCCGAATCGGTAGAGTGCAGACTTCACTTTGGAAGGTCAGGAGTTTGAATCCCGGTTGAGTAAAAAAAGTTTGTTTTATTTAGCGAAGCGCATTGATTTTTATCATCGGCTAATGCACGTCAAACCTGGTCGAGTCAAACCAATGACTTCTAAAATTGATCATTTTCGCTTCCTAGCCTGGCGCTCAACATTAGTAGGATAGAGCAAGCACTGGTTAGCTCAGTGTCACAATAATGTAACTGACTGGGATATCAGGTCATGGTTCTGGTGGCCTGGTCTCCCAGTGGGGCAGCACAATAAGGTCGCTATGAGTGTGCACTGTCACAAGTCAGTACCCGTCCTGGTATGACCTTAGATTTTGCTAGGACGTAAAACTCCAACCAACAACAGATTACCTACCAACCAGGCAGTTCTGCCCAACACTTTCAGGCTCCCTCCCCTACCACCACACCACCCACAACAAAAAGAATCCCCCCAATAAAATCCAAAAAGACTCAGTGTGTAGTTTATAAAAAGAAAATTGTTCTACTGCTGAACCCTGGAGAACCATTGCCAACTGGAAGGACTGAGTATTTGCAGCTGGTTTTTAAACTGAAGTCGTGTGTGGAGTTTACTGCAACAGCAAAGGTTATCCTCAAAGTTGTCAGCAGCATACACTCCGGATGGACCTCATTTTAATTTAATTCATTTTATTCTTCTTGAAATGTAGTTGGTCCACTCCTCGTCACCACCATCTTCATAGACCTTAGATGTTGCCAGGATGTAAAGCTCCAACAATCAACCAACCAATCATAAATATTATAACGATTATCAAATATATGTTGAAAGTGGCATACATCTTTCCTAACGTACATGTATGTTGAAAGTGGCATTCAGTCTGTATGGATGCACACATGTATCCTAACGTACATGTATGCTGAAAGTGGCATTCAGTCTGTATGCATGCATACATGTATCCTAACGTACATGTATGTTGAAAGTGGCATTCAGTCTGTATGGATGCACACATGTATCCTAACGTACATGCATGTTGAAAGTGGCATTCAGTCTGTATGCATGCATACATGTATCCTAACATACATGTATGTTGAAAGTGGCATTCAGTCTGTATGCATGCATACATGATCAACGTACATGTAGTGAAAGTGCATTCACTGTATGCATGCATACATGTATCCTAACGTACATGCATGTTGAAAGTGGCATTCAGTCTGTATGCATGCATACATGTATCCTAACATACATGTATGTTGAAAGTGGCATTCAGTCTGTATGCATGCATACATGTATCCTAACGTACATGTATGTTGAAAGTGGCATTCAGTCTGTATGCATGCATACATGTATCCTAACGTACATGTATGTTGAAAGTGGCATTCAGTCTGTATGCATGCATACATGTATCCTAACGTACATGTATGTTGAAAGTGGCATAGTTCGATGGTTTTGAGTTTTTTTGCCATATTTCATTTGGTTGATCATTAGAACCTATCTTATTTTAGTTTGAAATAACTCTTGCTGTAAATAGCGAATATTGGAGCTATTTGACGTGGAAACAGGCAGAATTAATTTTGGGATGTGTGTCAAAATGCAGGACACCATAATCTTCAGCAGTAACTGGTTCTAAAGGGCATACTAAGTCTGAACAAATTAATTGAACCTGTTACAGACCTGTGCACCTTCCGGATTTGTCCCGGATTGCAAGGGTAAATAGGGAAATATGGTTTCTCTGCCTTTGTTCCGGAAACTGAAAAAAATACTGAAAATGACTTTCAGAATACTGATAGTGTTTGTTCCGGGTGCACAGGTCTGTAACAGCTTTGTGGTTTTGAAGGGAGCTTATTATCAAGCATGAAAAGTTTGCTTGTGGATATTATGTAATTGCTTATTTTTCATTGTAAATGTGTTAGTGAAAGTCATTTAAAAATACGGAAAATAGGTTTGACAATACGGAAAGCTGCGAGATCAGGTGCACAGATCTTCTGTTACTCCTGAAGCCTATGGGTTTATTTGGCACGATTACTCCTCAAATATCTCGTCTAAGTTAGTTATTTTAAAGCAACATTACTTCAAACTGAACAGCAGATGGGATGACCGAATAAGTTAAGCGTCTGTCTCCCGGTTTTAGTAGATCGTGGAATTCGAACCCACAGATTCGAACCCTGGTCGAGTCAAACCAATGACTTAAAAATGTATACTTGTCGCTCCCTAGAGAGGCGCTTGGCATTGAGGATAGGGCAAGGACTGGTTGGCTCAGTGTCAGGGTAATGTGACTGAGAGGGATTTCAGGTTGTGATGCTGGGGGCCTGTTCTCCCAGTGGGGCAGAATTATCAAATAAAGTCACCATGAGTGTGCACTGTCACAAGTCGGTACCCGTCCTGATATGACCTTAGATGTTGCCAGGACATTAAACTCCAAAAACCAGGAAACCAACTTCAAACTATAAAGTATGATAGATTATAGTGATCAACCAAATACATCAGTGTTTTCAAAATGAGCCGATGCACGCCATCTGCGTCGTCTACATGCTCACCTGCGACCGGTACTTTTTCCACAACATTGACTATATCTCACAATGCTGCATGCATAGTCCGATGAGAGTGTCACATTTTCTAAGCCAACCTCTTATCTAGATTTAATACTACACATCCGTCTTAGGCGCTGGTGCAGTCATTAAGTAGTCATTTCTGCAAATGAGGAGTGCCAAGTCACTTTCATAGAACCTGTCACTGCTGATGCTTATGAAGTCCAGTATTTCAGCATGCACACCAACATTAATTTGACATATTTTCACTTCAAATACATACACGCATACATACATACATACATATATACACACTTTTTTTTTTTTCCTTGAAGATTTATACTGCATATCATGGATAAGTCCGAATAGGCTTGTTTTCACCATTAGACAGTTTGTCGATAGAAAGCCCGGGCCTACACTTTTACCGACCCAAGGGATTTTTAACCTCCCACACCACATAGACATGGTATGAGAGCAACTGGCCTTTGATGACGATGTAAGTTCTACACAGTGGTGGAAATTCAAATTGGCAGAGGTGGGGGCATGGGGAATCGAACCACCTACCTTCAGATTAGGAGTCTGACCTAGAAAAAAGTCAGACACTAACCACTCCGCCACAGAGATCACCACATACATACATAACCATGCAGACATACATACAGACATACATACATGGCATATTTACATATACATACATACATATAACAGGACTATCAACATGTGTATTTTGTAGCAAATATTGGGCACGTTGGCTGAATCGGTAACACACAGGCGGGAGATCGGGAGTTCAGTTCCCGATCGAGTCAAACCAATGACTTCCAAAATTGATACTTGTCGCTTCCTAGCCTGGCACTCAGCATTAATAAGATAGGACAAGGACTGGTTAGCTTAGTGCCAGGATAATGTCACTGAGTGTGATATCAGGCTATGGTGCTGATGGCCTGATTTCTCAGTGCTGCAGAATTATAAAGTCACCATGAGTGTGCACTGTCACAAGTCGGTACCCATCCTGATATGACCTTAGATGTTGCCAGGATGTAAAACTCTAAAAAAACAAGCAAGCAATGTAGCGAGTCATCACTGGTATGTGTGTTTGTTTGTGTATGTGTGTGTTTGTGTGTGTAGTTGGCTCATTTTTTCGAAATCTCCTACCACAGCGGGGGAGTTGGCGTGTCTGGCTGATTTGTAATCGGGGGAGGAGCCATTAATCAGGAGGACATGCCCAGTCTCCCTGCCAGGGATTCACTCGAGCCTCGATATGGTGATTGTTATTTCATGTTCAGTATGCTGGCGTTTCCATATTATCGCCCCCCCCCCCCGTCCCCTGTCCCCCTCTCCGCACCCACATACGAGTAGGCAGGCTATTTGTACAGGGAATTACTGTTAATTACAACCGGAAAGATCACTGGCTGGAAGGTTGTGGGTTCGAACCCTCGCTGAGTCAAACCAATAACTTATAAATTTGATACTTGTTGCCAACTAGCCTGGTAGTCGTCATTAATAGGATAGGGCAACTACTGGTTTGTTCAGTACTGGGATAATGTGACTGCATGTGATATCAGGTCAGAGTGCTGGCAACCCGGTCTCCCAGTGGGGCGGCACTATGAAAATCTCCATGAGTGTACATTGTCACAAGTCGGTACCCATCATGATATGACGAGATGTTGCTAGGATGTAAAGCCCAACAAAACAAACTGTTATTCTCCTGAGGTGTTTTTTTCATTTCACATATTGTTGAATTCGCCCTGCTTGATTAGTTATCTTTACAACGATCACACATTTTGATTTCAGATATCATTGGCCTTTTGCCCTAAGGCAGAAAAGAGGGGGGGGGCCCTAAGTGGATGGGGTGGGGGGGGGGCTCCCAGTATTTATTTATCTACAGTATAAATCACAAGTGTAATAAGTAACCTACTTAGCTAATAACCTCTTACGTCACAAAAAAAGGTATGACAGTTTTTTTATTAAGTTCTTAAATTACCTTTGCATTTATGGAGGCAAATTGAGATCTATGGTACTTATAATATAGATTGTGCCTTCTACGCAAATACCTTATTTATCTTCTTAAGCACAAAAAAAACACCAAAAGGAACAAAAACATACGGATCTGTGAAGACCTTTTTTTGGTGTTAATTGCCATTTTGTTGCCATCAGTTTTTAAGATCGGTGCCCCACATATTAGACACTGTGTACTACTTTAGCACATGGAAGAGAACTTGATTTGGAAGTGAACAAAAAGAAAGGAAAATTGGTGTGTGGGGGCTGCGAGTGGGGGAGGCTGGAGGTGACAGGCCCTCGAGGTGCTTTTAAACAAATATAAATTTTATTGATGTTGACCATGGACATCTGTGCTCTTTAAAATTGTTTTGAGTCAATTGCTATTAACAGAATAATAACAAAATGGTTGTCATGACAATGTCAGTTGATCGGATAGTAACCACATGGGGGCTGAGTGTGTGTGTGTGTGGGGAGGGGGGTGAGTCAGTGACTGTGTGGGCGCGACGTTTATGGGTGCGGTGATCACTTGTGCTGACCTCAGGGTGTGTGGGACTGTGTGGTGAATGTACTGCTTTAACTGGCCCGACTGGGCGACAAGACTGTCAGCTCTGTTGGTGGGACTGTGTCAGGTGAATGTACTGCGTTAACTGGCCTGACTGGCTGACAAGACTGCCAGCTCTGTTGGTGGGACTGTGCGTGGTGAATGTACTGCTTTAACTGGCCTGACTGGCTGACAAGACTGCCAGCTCTGTTGGTGGGACTGTGTGGTGAATGTACTGCGTTAACTGGCCTGACTGGCTGACAAGACTGCCAGCTCTGTTGGTGGGACTGTGCGTGGTGAATGTACTGCGTTAACTGGCCTGACTGGCTGACAAGACTGCCAGCTCTGTTGGTGGGACTGTGCGTGGTGAATGTACTGCGTTAACTGGCCTGACTGGCTGATAAGACTGTCAGCTCTGTTGTGTGGGACTCTGTGTTGAAGGCACTACTTTAACTGGCCCGACAGGCCGTGAGGACTGTCAGCTCTGTTGTATGGGACTGTGTGTTGTGAATGCAGTGCTTTAACTGGCCCGATTGGCCGACAAAAATGTCAGCTCTGTTGTGTGAGACTGTGTGTTGTGAATGCAGTGCTTTAACTGGCCTGACTGGCTGAAAAGATAGTCAGCTCTGTTGTGTGGGATGGTGTGTTGTGAATGCATTGCTCAAACTGGCCTGGTTGGCTGATCAGCTCTGTTGTGTGGGACTGTGTGGTGAATGCACTGCTTTAACTGGCCCGACAGGCTGAGAGGACTGTCAGCTCTGTGGTATGGGACTGTGTGGTGAATTCACTGCTCTAACTGGCCCGACTGGCTGACAAGACTGTCAGCTCTGTTGAGTGGGACTGTGGAGTGAATGCACTGCTTTAACTGGCCTGATTGGCCGACAAGACCATCAGCCCCTTTGTGTGGGACTGTGTGTGGTCAATGCACTACTTTAACTGGCTCGACTGGCTGACCAGACTGTCAGCTCTGTTGTGTGGGACTCTGTGGTTAATGCACTGCTTTACCTGGCCCGACTGGCTGACCAGATTGTCAGCTCTGTTGTGTTGGACTCTGTGGTGAATGCACTGCTTTAACTGGCCCAACTGGCTGACCAGACTGTCAGCTCTGTTGTGTGGGACTGTGGGGTGAATACACTGCTTTAACTGGCCCGACAGGCTGACCAGACTGTCAGCTCTGTTGTGTGGGACTGTGGGGTGAATGCACTCCTTTAACTGGCCCGACTGGCTGACCAGACTGCCAGCTCTGTTGTGTGGGCTTAACCTATGGAGACATTTGAAGTGAAACCATCCTAAGTTATTTTTTGTTACACACACCAAAATACTGGACATCATAGGCTTCAGCAGCAATGGGTTCTATTCAGTTGACTTAGTATTCCCTTCTCTGCAGCAATAAATGTTGAATAAGTGCACTAGTAGCTGAGTTTGATTTGTCGGATCAAATGTAGGTAAGTGCTTTGATTTCCAAAATGTGATGCTTTCACCGGACTATGCGGGCTTTGAAGCAGTGTTCAAATATTGTTTTGTAGACCGAAAACCCCAGCTGAGTGGACACAATTATGATTGGCTGAGTCACTGTGAAGGCTCCTCAGTTCACATCTACTGGGCTGTGTGGCTGCCTGTTGGCACATGGCGTGGGCAGTCGGTCCAGTCAACACCAGGCATTTTTCCCAGTTTGATGATTGGAATAGCTCTTCAGTTCACATCTACAGGGCTGTGTGGCTGCCTATTGACACTTAGCGTGGGCAGTCGGTCCAGTCAACACCTGGCATTTCATCCAGTATGATGGTTGGAATAGCTCTTCAGTACATCTACTGGGCTGTGTGGCTGCCTGTTGGCACATGGCGTGGGCAGTCGGTCCAGTCAACACCGGGCATTTCACCCAGTTTGATGGTTGGAATAGCTCTTCAGTTCACATCTACCGGGCTGTGTGGCTGCCTGTTGGCATTTGGCGTGGGCAGTCGGTCCAGTCAACACCAGGCATTTCGCCCAGTTTGATGGTTGGAATAACATATTCCCCCCCCCCCCCCTTCCATCATCTTTCAACTAAACCGCCCCCTCATCGCCCAACTCGTCCCCACCCCATTTTTTATTAGAAAAAAAGGGTGTGTGTGGGTGGGTGGGAGGGAGGGAGCCATAACTAAAATGGCGAAAAAGAGCATCAGAGAAGAGCAGGACCTCCTAAAAGTTAACAGACGTTAATTTGGACATTTCTGTCAACTTAACCCGCCCCAAAAACACACACACACACACACACACACATGCATACATATATTTCTCTAACACACATACACACATATATATATATTTCTCTAACACACATACACACATATAACTCTTTCATGCACACACACTCACACACTCATGCACACATACTCACACACTCACTGTCACACACACGCATTCACACTCAAAACCTCATGCGCACACTCACGCGCACACTCTCTCATACATACACACACACACACACTCCTCAGACAGCTGGTGTTGAGTTAGTACGCCGGGCCCCTCCGTCTGTGCTCCATCCCGCCCATCGCCCTTGACACTTAAACCGTAACCATGCCAACGCCGACTGGAGACGCGTCTAAGGCCTGGCAACGTGCCAGATTTACCTCCCTCCTGTATGCCTTACTTTGGGAGGTTAAGAGTCGATCCACCCACTGAAGGCCCCACCCCCACCCCCACCCCCACCTCCCACCTCCCATCTCCCATCTCCCATCTCCCATCTTCCATCTCCCACCTCCCACCTCCCACCTCCCATATAGATCGAGGTGTATGTCCAGATGAGTGGGAACTACCCAGTGTGCACACCTTGTCTGGTGACTGATCGTCGGGAACTTACCGGGGAACTGTTTGAGTTAGAACCTTAGAAGCGGGTCACTGCAGTTTGGAACCAGCCACGCTGCAAACAAGTGGCTCTTGCTTGCTTTTGGGGTTGTTCGTAACCTTATGACGGTTACCGGCTGCAGAACTGCACCAATATAGAAAGGCCCCGATAAATCGGTCCAATCTTTGGTTGAAGATTAATCTTCAGTAGGGACGGTTGTAGAAGCTGGGGATGTCTTTACAACATTCAGAACGGTGAAGCGTTGGGGCGGCCCCAAATCTTTCCGGTCCGGCGGTAGCAGAGCACTCGTATCCAATCGACAGCAGCAAGGGTTTAGAAGGAAGGGACGGGCAAATGTGGGTACAGCGGTTCCAACAACAAGAACAAAGCGAGAGAAGCGATAAGGTAAAGGGCCCCACCCAAGCAAACAACTCCCTTGATCAGGGGGAGAAGTAAGCCTGGGAGAACAAAAAAAAGGGTAGAGTATAGGAAAGAGAAATAAGGAGAGTTGAGTCAAAGGACCGTGTCTATTTGCTCTATGGTGACCAGCCGGTGAGCCAAAGACACGGACAGAGTAAGAGTAGAAAGTGAAATGCTGGCGGGCACCTTCTCGAGGAACTCTTTTCAGACATGATCAAGGAGGAGCATGGCCAGCAGAGAGGAGATAGAGAGCGGTGCGGACGAAGTGCGGTCCGGATAGTAAGTGACTGACAAATGACTCAAGTGTGGCTTTCTTTTTGTCTGCAACCAGACGTTGTGGCCGAATCGGTAAAGCGCAGGCCTCCTGTTCGGGGAGATCGGGAGTTTGATTCCCGGTCAAGTCAACGACCACTGAGGACTGTGACTGGGGTATTATTAGAGATCGCTCAAGCCCATGTTGAAATCAAAATGGATTTTTGTTGGACTTTGAAATTAATTAATTTTTCTGTGTTCCTGCTTCTTTCAAGCTTGTTCTGCCAGTTGGAAATGTTTCATGTCGCACATTATGGTCGGCGATGCAGGAGGTCGTGGGTTCAATCCCTGCCTAAGGCAAACCAAAGACTGACAACACTGATGCGTGTCACTACTCTGCATTACTAGGATAGACAAAGGACTTGTAGGTTTAGTGTCAGCTTAATGTGACTTAGTGGGATATTGGGTTATGGTGTCGGTAATAGGGTATCCCAGTGGGGCAGCACTATAAAGTCGCCATCAGTGCGCGCTGTCGTAATTCAATACCCGTACCAGTATGATCTTGGATGTAGCTAGGATGTAAAACCACAATGTGCCAAATCAATCCAATCCCACCACACCAGATAGGTAGGTGGTTGCTGTTGGTACTACAACTAGTACAAGACTTGGGGAGCGGGGGGGGGGGGGGGGGGCTCATGTCGATCAACTATAATGTATGCCCAGGAAGTCTGGTTTTACTGCCCATTCGAAGTGCATCTAAGGGGTGTTTTAGTGGGACATCATTTGTCAATTTACACCAAATTCCACAGCAGGTGAATAAAGTGGCACATGAAGATGTGGGCAGAATGGTATGTGACCTCATTTCGTGAGTGGGGGTGGTGGGGTAAAAACAGACATGGTTAAGCAGACTGCTGTCATTAACCGGGAATAGTTTACATACCACATTCAGGTGTTTAGCCACACAAATCTGATTAAGCTGCGCAGCCTCCCTGAATGTTGATAACACATTTTCCATGGAACGCTGTCATAATAATGCAGTAGACATGTCAATAACATGTTGTCTGTATGAACACTAACATAATGTATGCAGTAGACATGTCAACGCCTTTTACATAAAAACACTGTCATAATACATACAGTAGACATGTCAATAACACCTTTTCCATAAGAACACTGTCATAATACATACAGTAGACATGTCAATAACACCTTTTCCATAAGAACACTGTCATAATACATACAGTAGACATGTCGATAACACCATCCCCATAAGAACATTGTGCCAGAATATATGCAGTAGATGTGTTAATAACACTTTCTCTGTGAGAACACTATGACATAAACATGCAGTGGACATGTCAATAATGCCTACTTGGAAATAATGCTGTCATAATTCTTCCAGTAGACATGTCAATAACACCTTCTGGGAAATAACGCTGTCATAATTATTGCAGTAGACATGTCAATAAAGCCTTCTGGGAAATAACGCTGTCATAATTCCTGCAGTAGACATATCGACAACGCCTTCTATAAGATTAAGAACATCCCTTGCATGGCACTACTACAAATCTGTGTGGCAGCTGATTTAGCCCAAAGATTATCAGAACTACTTCCAGCCACTACAGGGCGAACTCCCCACTTGGCCTCGCCTCCTATTCACACACGAAGCAGCAACTTCTGCCGACTCAGCATAACTCAACACATGTCGAGAAGTTCCTTTATAAAGTGTTACCATGATTTAGACACTTTTGGATTGCTTATTCAGCAGTAGATCCAAGAGAGTTCTTAGGGGTATCAACCCCCTCCCTCCCTGAGAACACGTCCCTCCGTTCTCTGTTTGTGGTACAGTGATAAATATTCTACATATTGTTGTAATACACATTTTTATAACTAATCTAGGGGTTGAAATAGTTCCCTGGATACACTCCTACAGGGTGTGTACGGGGCTTGGAAAGTCTTGGAAAAGTCTTCAACTTCTTTGCCTTATTTCAAGGTATAGAAAAGCCTTGAATTTAACCTATTTTGGGTAATTAGTCTTGAAAATCCATGAATTCCATTAAACTGTCCCCACTGATCTAAATTAGTCTGAAATTGTCATTCGGAATAAGATAATCTGACATATCTGCACACAATAATAAAGCGCCAATACTCACCTGAACCCCTATCGAAAACAGCCTTGAAAAGCCTTAAAATAGCCTTGAATTCCATATTGTTGCCTGTTTATGGACCCTAAAGCTAGGATTCCTTACATGCGGTATGCGGTATGCGAATGCGAATGCGAATGCGGCAAAAAATCGAAACGCCTTGAAGTCAATGGGCTGCAACCCTTACATGCGGTATGCGAATGCGAATGCGAATGCGACAACTCGATCGGTCCCTGTAGCGATCGGTCCGGCATGCGGTATGCGGCACGCAGGGTGTGAATAGAAACCTGAGTCTGTTGTGTCCATTAGTTTAACACTAGGAGAGGCGACTGAGCATTACGGAACAGTCTCACAGAGGGGTGCTAATTGGAAACACATGGTGAGCTGGGCACCGGGAGACATACGGTTAGGGGAAAGCTAAAAATGCTACCATATGCACAGAAATATGAATACTTATCTATAATTTGGTTATAATAAAGGTAGGAACCCCCATGTGACCTACGAAAAAGTACATAGATATAAATCCAATATTTGGTCATATACAGTGCAGTAAAGAGTATACTTGTTTATTTTTATTTTTTAAATATAGCCAGTCATGTGCCGTCTGCCGCATGCCGCATACCGTGTAGAAGGAATCTTCCCATTCGCATACCGCATACCGCATGCCGCATGCTGCATGCCGCATACCACGTAGAAGGAATCTCAGCTTTAACCTACATATGTCCCTTGATTATTCGTGAGTTCGTACTTTGTAATGGATATTATCCATGGAGCATATTTTTAAGTCCTTGGTACTACCATCAGAGGACCTTTTGGTGATGGAAATCCTTTATAAGACATTTTACGGCACAGAACACGCTGCATGGTGAACGGCAACCCATAACACTAGATTAGTTCTTGTGTCTGCCATCAGAGGGCAGGTTGGTGATGGAAATCCTCTATATGAAGACCTTTTCCTCACAGCGCCATGAACTGATACACACATTTGTTCTTGCCATTGGCATTGAAGGGCGACTTGGTGGTGGAAATCCTCCTTAATACCTTTTCCACAAAACATGCTATACACTGAGTAGGCACACCCAACATTAGTTCTTCCACTACCACCAGAGGGCGGGTTGGTGTTGAAAATTGTCTACACTGCGCGTGCGTATGTTATCTGGGTAACCACGTGACTGGCATGGCGACCACAGTTTCAAAACTTGTTCTAGTCATGTTGGTTTCAACCATCCTAAAATAGCACGAATGTACGCGTTGGCCGAATCGGTAGAGTGCAGGCTTCCCGTACCGAGTCAAACCAACCGGTCGAGTCAAACCAATTACTTAGTAAATTGATACTTGTCGCTACATAGCCTGGCATTATTAGGATAGGGCAAGGACTGGTTAGCTCAGTGTCAGGATAATGTGATTGAGTGGAATATCGAGTCATGGTGCTGGCAGCTTTCTCTCCCAGTGGGGCGACATTATAAAGTCACCATGAGTGTGCGCTGTTACAAGTCGGTACCCGTTCTGATTTTACCTTAGATGTTGCCAGGATGTGAAACTCCAACAAACAAACAAACTTAAATGGCAGCCATTAGCCCGCATTAGGGAAAGGTATGTGTGGGGATAATTACATGTCACGTGGTGTCAGACAATGCCGAGCTCCACTCAAACACAACCCCAACCACAAACACAACCCCAATCCCAACCCCAAACACAACCCTAACCACAAACACAACCACAAACACAAACACAAGCACAAACACAAACACAACCACAACCACAACACAGGGTCAATGACTAAAAAAATTATACTTGTCACTTCCTAGCCTGGCGCTTGGCATTATTAGGATAGGGAAAAGACTGGTTAGCTCAGTGTCAGGATAATGTGACTGAGTGCTGATTTCCCAGTGGGGCAGCACTATAAAGTCGCCAGGAGAGCAGACTGTCAAGTCGGTACCCGTCCAGATATGACCTTAGATGTTGCCAGGACATAAAACTCCCAACTCCAACGCATATGCCCTTACGCCCACTCTCACTCTCATGGGTACTTTCACTCTCTACGCTCTTGTCACTCACTCCCACTCTTATTTTCATTTTCACTCTGTGTCCTCTCGGTATCACTCACAGCCTCACTCTCTCACACACGCAGACATACACACATTCACAGCCACATACACACATTCACAGCCACATATACACATTCACAGACATACACACACACATTCACACACATTCACACACATTAACACACACATTCACACATTCAGATACACATACACACACTCAGACACGCACATACAGACATAGACACACTCCTAACCTGACTCTGGATATCTCTTCCAGCCATCTCAGTACACTGTATCTCTCTTGTCGCTTCCTAGCCTGGCGCTCGGCATTATTAGGATAGGACAAGGACTGGTTGGCTCAGTGTCAGGATAATGTGACTGAGTGGGATATCAGGTCATGTTGCTGGTGGCCTGGTCTTCCAGTGGGGAAGCACTATAAAGTCACCATGAGTGCGCACTGTCACAAGTCGGTACCCTTCCTGATAGACCTTAGATGTTGCTAGGACGTAAAACAACAAACAAACAAACAAACCTACTAGACGCAATACTTCACCTCCAAGATCCTTATGCAGTCTCCATTACCTGGCATTAGAGGTGTCCCGAATGCCGTAAAGCGTGAGAGCGCTTTGCGACATCAAAGGCAATTCAGCAGAGTGGAACAGCATTTATGGTTGAGACGTAAACATAAAGGATGGTGCAAATAGCTGGATGGCCTCGCCCCCACAAGCCCACCTTCAGTGTATGCCCGCCTGCATATTTAAGCCAGTTTCGCCCCAGGTGATGCTGCTTCCTTAAGGTGGCCGAATCGGTAAGAACGCTGGCCGAATCGGTAGAGCGCAGGCTTCACGTGTTCAATTCCTGGTCGAGTCAAACCAATGACTTACACAATGTGTAGTCGTTGCTTCCTAGCCTGGTGCTCGGCATTAATAGAATAGGGGCAAGGACTGGTTTGTTCAGTGTCAAGATAATGTTGTGGCCCTGTTGATTCGTTCCAAACACATTCCTGTAGTCAGTCAGCCTGTGAGGGTTTCCCTGGATACGTTGCATGGCTCAGTTATTTAGTTCAGGACGATAAGTTCACGATCTAGGCTAATAATGTAAATCACTCAGGTGGTGTTTTTTGCCCCCCCCCCCTCACCCCCCCCCTCCCCGCGTTTATTGTAGTCCTGTTTTATTCATCAGAAGTACATTTTGTCAGCGCCAAAACTGTGGACCTCTGGCCTGAGGGATAAGTGCTGTGATGAACAGAATGAATAATATAATGAGAATAATACTAATACTAATACTAATAAGAATGGTGATGGTGATAATAACCATAATAACAAAGTAGTAGGTGTAATAGGACTTACAATAGGACTTACAATAGGACCGACAATAGGACCGACAATATGATCCACAATAGGACCCACAATAGGACCGACAGTAGGACCCACAACAGGACCCACAACAGGACCTACAATGGGACCAACTTTTTTCTTGTAAGATATCCTTTTTGCACAACTGTAATCAATAAAATCTTGTTTCCAATTTGTTGGTGGGTTAGAAGGATGTTATGGATGGATGTTACACGGTTAATTTTAATGGCTTTCTCAATTTGCATGAGATCAAAATGAAGAAGTGAACAACAACAATTTCAACTGACATATGCACAACATGTACATCTTCATATGAACATAGATTCTGCTATTATTTGGAATGTTTTCACTTTTGGTTTCCATGTCACAAAAGTGGTACAGTACAACCCTGTTAAACCAAGCTCGGTTAAACCAAACGATCGGTTAATCAAAACTTTTTTCGGCGGCCCGGCAAAATACTACCATTTATCATATACAAAAGTTGGTTAATCCAAAGTATCGGTTAATCCAAACAAAATTGTCGGCCCCAGGCCACTTCGGGTACAGTTAAACCAAACTTTCATGTGGTTTTAAGGTCATCTGAGACTTTTTTTTATATGATAAATGGTTGCCAGGTCGCTGAAAAAAGTGTGGATTAACTGATCGCTTGATTTAACCAAGGTTGGTTTAATGGGGTTAAACTGTATATACATACAAAACAATGATCATAGTCTCCACATACATTGTACATTCATAATGCACCCCCGTTTTGGCCAAAGCCAAGTCAAAGTCAAAACTCGGTTAAACCAAACAGATTTCTAGGGTCCCTTCAAGTTTGGTTTAATGGGGTTATACTGTACACAGTTTCTGAGAGTGAGAACAACCCTGAGAGCAGTGCAAGGAAGGGAAGGTGACTTTATAGTGCTGCCCCACTGGAAACCAGGCCGCCAGCACCATGACCTGATATCCCACTCAGTCACATTATCCTGACGCTGAGCCAACCAGTCCTTGCCTTATCCTAATAATGCCGATTGCCAGGCTAGGAAGCGCTGAGTATCAATTTTGTACATCTTTGGTTTGACTCGACTGGGAATTGAACTCCCGACCTTCCGCACGGTAATTGTAAGAAAACATATGTGGGGGATAAAAGCACGCTTACTGGTCTGGAAGTCTCAGTGGGACATTCAGGAACACTTTTTTTTTTTTAACCAACTAAGCTTGTTGATTGTTTGGGAATCACAAGATATTAATTTACTCAATGATTTATTGGTTTTAAATATGTCACTTTGAAATGTTTTAAAATACAGATGCAAGGTGGTATATGTGATGTATAACGAATTATGGGAGTATAAAGATACGTAAGGGTTAATTATTATTATTTGTTATACTCCGTAAGACCAACACTGTACCGGTGGCGCCACCTTCCCTCCTCGCCTCCACCGGATGTAGACCAGTGACAGTCACCCTAGATATATATTTTGCATGCATATATATACCTTGCTCTGTACACCACTTTTGTGTAAATAATTCTGAATTGAACAAAATGGCTGGAAGACCCAGTGCTTCGGCGCTGACAAAAGACTTATTCAGCAGAATAAACATATTTACAACAACAAAATGGTGTTGCGCTGTAGAATGGCGCTCCATTAAAGCTTGCATCCCACAGGCATGGACAGAAATTGATTACATGCTTTGGTATCGAAAAGGTTATGGTTCCGTCTGCTGGTTATTAAACTAAGGGCGTGTCATGTCGCCATGGTTACCATTAATAAACAAATACTCTAAAACACACACGTTTCATGTGTGTAACTGTAAGGAAAACCAGCTGGCCAATGAATGCCTATTATTAGTATTAATAGCTCTGTTTTGATAGGCACGTGATGCTGGGTCCAGAAGTGTAGGCAGCGTGCTGTTCTGTAGATTTCCTTTTGGGGATGAGGTGGGTGTTGGACTCGATGGTATAGATGATGAGATTTACGAAAAGCTGTGGGCTTTTTGTTCGTGTGTTTTTTTGTGTTTTTTTTACAAAAATGTCTTGTATTTCCTAAGCGTGGAGGTATTACATTCAGATGTTTATTGACTGTTTTAAGACAATCTGACGCAAAAAGTATTTGGTATATTTTTGTCGTGTAGAGATTCTTATGTTGTGTGCGTACGAATGGTCCCTCCCCCTCTCCCTCTCCATCCCTCTCTCTCTCCCTCCCTCTCCCTCCCTCTCTCCCCCTCTCTCCCTCCCCCCCTCCCTCCCTCTCCCTCC
>CM059190.1:85630228-85911761 GCA_030323885.1 Branchipolynoe longqiensis | reverse complement strand
TTATTTTTGCTATTTCCAATAATACAATTGGATTATTAGCTATCATTATGCTATCATCACCAGGTAGTACAACCTGTGGCTTTATCACTTCTATAGGGTGGTCATTACTTATATGCAGATCATCTTTTATGCAGAACTTATTCATGTCATTACTTATATGCAGGTCGCTGGCAGATATCAGTATTAGTCTATCATTTCATTACTTATATGCAGGTCATGCCTATGATTTTACTCTCATATGACATATAACGCATTATGCTACAGACTATCAGATATTTTATGATTTCACTTGAGACAACTTGATAGAAGACATGAGGCAGCAGCTCAGGCAGATCACGGTCACACGTTCAGTTTTCATCTTGCACACACACACACTCGCCACTCATTTCGTTCAGCACTTTTATAACAAGGGTATAGGAGCCATACTCTCTCAGCCTGACAAGACATAGCGATGGGTGGGAGGGATGGCGAAACTTGTTACTTGCTCAGGTGAACCGTCGACGACGGTGGCCAGTTAAGAACTGGACAAGCCTTGGATCTACTACCGGAAGTTATTTTAGTACGTAGCAACGCGGCCTACGAACGGTATCTATGGTGCTGACCATATCAGGCCCGTAGTCAGGGTTTGTGAATTATGCATGTTTCCGGCAACATGGACAATTCAAAACCAGACACAGATAATTCATTTTTATGGGCTAATAAATTTATTACTCAGGCATAATAAATTTTACAGCAGCCTTGTTGTCTACACCTTTGTGAACATATTATTTTTGCTATTTCCAATAATACAATTGGATTATTAGCTATCATTATCCTATCATCACCAGGTAGTACAACCTGTGGCTTTATCACTTCTATAGGGTGGTCATTACTTATATGCAGATCATCTTTTATGCAGAACTTATTCATGTCATTACTTATATGCAGGTCGTCTGGCAGATATCAGGTATTAGTTTATCATTTCATTACTTATATGCAGGTCATGCCTATGATTTTACTATCATATGACATATAACGCATTATGCTACAGACTATCAGATATTTTTATGATTTCACTTGAGACAACTTGATAGAAGACATGAGGCAGCAGCTCAGGCAGATCACGGTCACACGTTCAGTTTTCATCTGGCACACACACACACTCGCCACTCATTTCGTTCAGCACTTTTATAACAAGGGTATAGGAGCCATAATCTCTCAGCCAAATTTGGGACACGAGAGATAATGGTTCCTCCCTACAACACATGTTTATTCACATATTTAAACACGCTGTCAGACTTCCATCTCCCGACAGCTTTTATTGACTCGATCGGCATGCCCACTTTCGCATATGCCTGAGCTCCCCCGCGCCGTAGACTATGGCAAGTTACTAGCGGCCACCAAGGGAGTCGACATGCTTTCAGTGCAGCTTGCATGCACTTGCTGAAGATCGTCGCTGTTAGAGGATGCCCGTTACGGAGCATGAAGGCTGGGGCGCCCTCATGTGTCACCTTCAGACTGATGTACTTTGCCCATGCATGCACTGGGCAGAAGGCGTGATTCGACCCCGCTGGTATATCAATGCTGTAGGCGTCTTCAAGCCTGTGCGTGGTCTTGGTGGACCTGACTTTGATCGTCAGGTGTGTGTTGTGTGGCTCAATGTCCCTACCGAGCAGCATGTGACCGTCACCGGCCGTCACCTCGGAATAGAACAAATTAGACTGTCTTAACAAACAAAGGTAACCTATTAGCAAAGCAGCAATTAACACCAGTCCATCATCTCCAATTTTTCTGAATTTTAGAATCATCATTTTAATGTGTTTAATTTTCAAGGGAAACGCCCTCTTTACATTACTTTCTTTCAACTTATATATACCAGCTTTAATCAGTGACAGTGCATAGCAATCGAACGATTTCGTGTTACCATTAAATAGCCTTACCCATGACCTTGCCCCACTCATATAATTTCTTACAGCACTCTCAGTATTTAACTTATCATTTAGATGTAAAGTATATAACATTACCGTCTTCAATTTGGGGCGTTTGGGGTTATCTCCAACCTTTTTGCAAAACCCAAGATACTCCCCGAACTGCACCCTTTTATTATGCCAAGTCCCAGTCGATAATCCCGCCGAAAAGTAGACACTTAGTCGTCCCACAAGCGCGCGCATATCTCCTGCAAGTTGATAAAGGCAACAAACAAAATTATCAACTGGCAGAGAGATTATAAAGATAAATCGAAGACATGACCATCATGAGAGACATTAATCTCAGTCAACAACATTTGTCGGCACAACTTTTTGGCCATAATTAGATATTTATTATCAGTAAACAACCTACTGAGGGCATCCGCCAGCACCAGATCTTTACCCGGCTTGTGAATCACCTGGACCGGGCAAGTGAATTCGGCGGCGAACCTCCAAATTTCCCGAGCACAGGCGCACAAGACCGGGTCTCTACCTGCGCCAGAGGATAGCACCTGTTGGGAAGCAACATTATCGGTATTAATGATAATCTGGTATAAATGTGGGTTAACAGGGGATAAATATTTTAGAGCTACAACCAAATTTATTGCTTCCAATTGCGCAATATGGAAGCCTTTTGCAAGAAAAACGGGGGAGTACTTATTAGCATAAAAATGAGTCGAACTGAATGCGCCGCCCCCAAGCAATGAAGAGTCGCACTCGATCACCCACTTCTGAACAGGGACATGTCGAAGTAAAATAAGCCTATTGTGACCTTCTGCGAACCGCAAAAACCATGTAACATCTCTAACTAGGTCTTGTGTGACCAAGACCTTACCGCAAAACGGTGTCCCCCTGAGAAAGTTTAAAATTCTATTCATGAAAATACGTGCTGGAGTAACACATTTAGATATAAACTGCAGACGTCCGACCAGCCGTTGGACGTTCTTCCTAGTAACTAACCGGCCAATGACCCATTTATGGCACTCCAGCAAAATATCCAGTAATTTTCCATCGGGGATACGGACTATCAATTTATGTGAATCTAGCTCATATCCCAGCCATACTAATTTACGGGTAGGTGGAACACATTTTTTAATGGAGAGCTTCAAGCCTAAAACGTTAGTCAGTCGTAAAATATATGAATATGCCTGCTGTGCTTTGTCTAATGAACTTTCGACCCCAACAAAATCATCCAAAAAACATAGTGTAAAGAAACCCATTTTGGTCATTAGATGAACCACGGCGGCCGTAGTCCGGGCACAGGCCATGCTGGACGTCCTGCAGCCAAAGGGCAGTGCTATGTCAAAATACAATTTTTCGTTCACCTTAATACCGAACAATGGCACACTTAAGGGGCAGGTTCTTAATTGCCTGTACGCCCTCGCGAGGTCAATAGACCACATATAGCAGACAGGCCCCAATTTGGTGACCTGCTTAGCCAGCGACATAATAGTCGGCAGATTATATTTGTACGGCTCTCCCTGATAAAACCCCTTATTGATACCTGAGTTTACACTACACCCCTTAGGAAAACTAAGATCAACTATAATTCTGCGTTCATCAGTACCTTTTTTGGGGCGGGTCATAATTGGGCTAACCTGTTCCCATGGACAAAATGGGGAGCGATCGAATGGGCCCATCAGCGCGTTGTGGGGTAATTCAGTTGCAACATAGTTGTTTATCCAAAAGAGGTCTTCCTTGGAATGAGCATGGTTAATAATAGATGATGTAGGGATACCTTTACCAGTAAAGTTCGACGGCCAGCCGAACTCTAAAAAATCTACTAGGTGGACATCTTCATAGTCACCTAATAACCGTCTCCAATTTTTAATGATTAAACCGGAAGGGACAGGCAGTCTAGCAGACAAATAATTCGGAAGACCTGTAACTCGTACTTTATTATAAATAACTGTATAATTGCTGAACAGTGAGTTAGTAATTAACTCCTGAGCAAAGCCTATGGTAGACAGAGTTGGCCACGATTTTAATACGTGTAATTTGTATTTGGATGGCGACGTATCGCAGAAAGCCCGCTTATTTGTATATGCATATTGAGGAACATTAAAATTATCTACTGAGTCTGGCACATCATATTCAATCGAAGCAATTGTAGATCCCAACGTCAACTGAGTATCAACAGAACTGGCAACATGAACTGGTGAAACATCTTCAACAGTTGATAATAATAACTTAACCGGACAGACTATACCAGTGTCTTTCTCCATTTTAGTAGCTACACAGTTGGCTGGATCCATCTGGGATCCCTTAGCAATCTCAAAATTGCTAATGTCAGTATTCAGTCCAGTACAGAGTGGTGGATTGGTGTCATCCGAAGTACTAACAGTAAACCACCCCTTATCAGAGTCTTTAACATCAGCAATTGGGACCTCACCGTGAACCACAACATTAGAATATGGGTGAGACCTGTTAGACAACTGACAAGAAGTGGCAGGAGAAATATTAACTATATCAGCGGCTGGGCTGATATTAGGTGACACAGCAGTGTCAGGGTCATTCATTAAACTGGGACGGTTAACTCCACGTGGGGCAGTTCGACCACCCAATGGAAGCACATCACAGTTATGAGCAGGCACTTGACTATCAGTCAGCGACTTAGGATGTCGGCGGACATGCCTAAGACAGGCATTTGTGGAGTCATGACAATGACGTGGCCTGGACCCTGGCGGAGCCATAACCACGGTCGGGGGTGTCCACTGTGCCACCGTACCATCGAGAGCTGTACGTCGCCCCTTATCCCGTCTATTAGTCTGAGAATTACAGTTAAAAGACCTACCGGCACTATTAAACCAATGGCGCGACTGAGATGAACTATTAATGGAATTAACAGAAAAATTACGCCACGGCTGTTTATGGATGTTAACAACATGTCCTGTAGCGGCTCGCCACGGGGCATTTTTGAACCTGCACCTCTTTTTTGAACCGACAGACGGCGTAGACTGTTTGTCAACAATATTTACACAAGTGCTAACGTTAAGGGCCTTTACACCACCGGTAAACTTCTCACCGTCCGGGGCATTAGTTGCTACTAACAATTTTAACTCAGAACTAATGTCGGAAACAGGGATATGGGGCGACAACAGTAATTCAGACGGCCGACATGACACCGGCAAACCAACCGCACCGACCTGGTTAACGCACTGGCCGCCAGAGAGATTTGAAGAATGAAGACTGATGTCGCCATCTGTATTCCCCCGGTGGTACTTGTGTAGCTTACGCGGCGATATACGCACTTGCTCACATGAAGTTGCAGCGCTCAGCCCACTGCAATTTAAAAACTCGACACACGGTTACCATTGGCGTCACTAGGCAACTCGGATGCACGAATTTTAGAACGGCACTCCGTTTCTTTATGTCCGTGTTTGCGCCTAAGCTTGTATGCGCAATATGCACATATATGTAGAAATCGACCAGCGCCTTCCCCATGATCCTCTTCAAAGCCACATGACCCGCCCTTGTTCCATATGATGCATGGCCGTGCATCCACACCCTTCCTAAAGTCTGTAAAAGAACTCCCAGTGACATGATTTTTACTTGCATGAGGTTCAAGGCGTTTTCCCAGTCCACACACATCCCGGCGTATCTCCACAATTTTCCCTTCATTATTCCACCCCTCCGGCAGTCGCTTATCAGCGATCATGTTAAAACTTTCTCGCTGTATGTGAGACAAGTGTTCCAGGAATAATTTTGAGCCATATCCAGAATGGATTCGATGTGATCATCGATATGTACGTCCCAACCTGGTGGCACATCTCCACGCCTAACCATCCGTCGCATAGCCGCCATATACTCAAACCAAGTCGATTCGCCTTGACCGACTTTCCCCTTTTTTTCATTTCTTATCACATATTTGTGTGGTAATAATTTCAGCTTCTTAGACAGCTTAGCACGCTTTTGTGTTAGTCTAATTAATTCGTTCATCATAGTATCATCCTCACTCCCTTCATCACTGTCATTAAATTGTTCATCTGTTGCATGTCGTTTGACGGAAACAATACGAGAATGTGCATTTACTGTACCTTTAGATGTGTGTTGTGGTTTCCTTGTATTACACGACACAGTCGCTCGATTCGGGGTGCAACCGCTTGTCGTTTGAATAACGGTTGCCAACTCCTCCGCCATGACGTCATCTGCGTAAACATCCGGCATGCTCGTCGGCGGGGCTATCATAGACCCAGCGCCGCCATCTTGGGCACATTCCAGGGTGTGTAGGCGTTCTAATAACGGCGCCTGTGAAGCTGCTAACTTCACGTCTAGTAAACTTGCTATATCCTCCAGTGAAATGCTTTTCCTCCGTGATGTAGATGGTCCTGGGAGAGGTGATTTAGAGACACCCCCTTCCAGATCAACCACGTTAAGTCGAGAGGAAGAACCACCTTTACGACTCAACGCGTGACATCCATGAATATTGTCGTGGGGGTGATGAAAATGGGAATTATTGCGCCTAGAGCGGGACTCGAACCCACATCTCTTTGCATTCCGGGCCAGTGTGCTAACCATTACACCACCTAGGCTCCCTGATATCAACACACTCCCCACGCCTACCTGTCTATGTGGTTACTTGCCTGAGAGGTCAGTGCAGACCACTACACTCGTCCCCCTGGAATTGTAAGTCTTGTAATGCTTACAATTACATACATACAGGCAATGCACTAACACATACATACACAGGGTAGGTTCAACAACCATACAGCACAAAGCTTGTACAGGATCCTGATCACGGCAACCAGTGTCGTGGGGGTGATGAAAATGGGAAATACTGCGCCTAGAGCGGGACTCGAACCCACATCTCTTTGCATTCCGGGCCAGTGTGCTAACCATTACACCACCTAGGCTCCCTGATATCAATACACTCCCCACGCCTACCTGTCTATGTGGTTACTTGCCTGAGAGGTCAGTGCAGACCACTACAATATCATCACTCGATCCCCCCGAATGATCCATAGATGTTAGTAGAGCATGTGAGTATCGACCTACGACACTTCGTCTTCCACGTTTCGGCATCATGCAACTATGTATTAGCTCTGTACGAAACTTGTTACTTGCTCAGGTGAACCGTCGACGACGGTGGCCAGTTAAGAACTGGACAAGCCTTGGATCTACTACCGGAAGTTATTTTAGTACGTAGCAACGCGGCCTACGAACGGTATCTATGGTGCTGACCATATCAGGCCCGTAGTCAGGTTTTGAATTATGCATGTTTCCGGCAACATGGACAATGTGACTGAGTGGGATACCAGGTCATGGTGCTGGTGGTCTGGTTTCCCAGTGGGACAGCACTATAAAGTCCCCATGAGTGCGCACTGTCACAAGTCGGTACCCGTCCTGATATGACCTTAGATGTTGCTAGGACGTAAAACAACAACAAATAAACAAACAAACTTATAATAATAATAATAATAATAATAATAATAATAATATGGTGGAGAGTCAGCTGTGGCTGGCTCCTAAATCCCACATCTTTATTAAAATAACATTCTGGGATAAGTGACCAGGTGGTGGTTAGGTGACCGTTTGCAACCCCACACATACTACACATGCCTTATTGCAGTCCACCTGCCCACCAGGAGGCTCCAACAGCACCAACAGATCATTCTAGAACCACTTGCACCCACCATAGCAATAGCTCCGCTCACATAATATCCGCATAATTCTCAGCAATATATGTACACATAATTACCGCAGTAACAAATGCCATAATAACGGTTCCTTATATCACATTATCAGTGCACATCCGCACTCCTTCAGTAGAGATAACGTGGCTGGGTTTGGTTGTTTATTTATCTGTGTGTATCTCCTTATCTCTCACGAGGACCACTCGCGATATTCAACAGGCTTTTTCACACGATTACACACAGACACAGCTATCTGGCATCAGAAGAACTGGAAGAACCTTCATTTTCTGGAGTGTTCCGAGTAGTTTAGTGTATATATATATATATATGAGTCGGCCTCACGAAAATGGGCCAATTGGTGGTTAATTTAAGATGTAGGCGTCACAATTCTTATAGGGTAGTGCATTTCTTTGTTTCATATTAAATTATCCTAGAAACAAATAAGGTTGTATTTTCTCTACTTTTACATTCAGGATAAATTTAAGGACTTTCCAACACCTCTGTCAATGCTAAACTATAATTATGCTGTTTGAGGGCGACATCCAATGCTCGACGCCGACAACTTTAACAGATGTCGGTGTCGCAATTCTTAAAGTGTAGTGCATTTCTTTGTTTTATATTAAATTATCCTAGAAACAATTAAGGTTGTATTTTCTCTACTTTTACATTCAGGATAAATTTAAGGACTTTCGAACACCTCTGTCAATGCTAAACTATAATTATGCCGTTCGACGACGACATCCAATGCTCAACGCCAACAACTTTCCCTAATTGGCCTATTTTTGTGAGCCTGACTCGTATACATTATATATATACTCCGATGATAGTAGGTTCATCATTTTAAACCACCCTACATTAGTTTGAAGTAACTTTGATTTAAAATCAGAAGTTTCGGAACTATTTTAAGTGTAAACATGCAAATTAGTTTTGGCATGCTTGTCCAAATTCTGACCCCGGAGGTTTCACCTAAACTCCATGTTACTAAATCTCGCCTAGTGGATAAAGAATGTTCATCCTATATGGTACTGCTGAAGAGGTGTGGAATGTGTCACAGAAAGAATGTCCCCTCCACATGTGTTTGTTTGCTTGTTTATTTTATTGATCTCTTTATTCATATATTGATTTATTAATATATTCATCTATCATTACTGGTTGAGCTCAGTGTCAGGATAATGTAACTGAGTGGGGTATCAGGACATGGTGCTGGTGGTATGGTCTCCCAGTTGGGCAGCACTATAAAGTCACCATGAGTGTGCAGTGTCACAAGTCGATACCAGTCGTGATCGTGATATGACCTTAGGTGTTGCCAGGATGTAAAACTCCAACAACCAACGAACCAATTTATTTATTTACGCATTTACTTGGATATCTATTTATATATTTATTTACTAATTTATCTATTTCAGAAGTAAGACCCATAGCAAATGCTCTATTGTAGGGCATCATATTTTGTTTGACACCTAACCTTGCTTTTCAAAACCTGCCTTCTGGTAGCAGGTTTACGATAGTCATGAAAAAGCAAGAATGCTTACATGGGCAGAGGAGCAGGACGTAGGTGTGGGTCATACTATCGATCCTGCTCAGTGGACACATTTGCAGTTTGGGCTATTTTCCGTTCCAACCAGTGGTCCACAACTGGTTCATCAAAGGCTGTAGTATGTGCTGTTTTCTCTGTAGGAAAGCGCATATAAAAAAAACCTTGCTGCTTATCGTAAAGAGTAGCCTATGTGGCGGCAGTGGGTTTCCTCCAAAGAAATGTGTCAGAATGACCATATGTTTGTGACGTCCAATAGGCGATGATAAAAATAAATGTGCTCTAGAGGCATCGTTAAATAAAACTAACTTTTTGATTACATGGGCAGAGACAAGTGTGTTCCTTTTTAGAATTTTAATTTTATATTGACTCAGCTGGTTCTGTCCACTGGTCCCTGAAATCTCACTCAGCTCACATGCCACCCCCACACCCCCTTAATCCTCCATTAAGAGTTAATCTCAAAAGTCCAGATGTTACTCAAGAATGGAGTTCTTATAGAGGACCCCCACACGACAACGGCTCCCACACGCCTCCCGCCCCCACACTCAACCCGCCCCCACACTCACCCTCACATCACCCCACATGCTCACCCACAAGTTCACCCACACGCTCACCCACACGCTCACCCACATGCTCACCTCTCCACTTCCCACATGCTCACCAGTGGTACACAGCTATGCACATCTCCACACCCCTACAACCCCCATCCTATCAACACACGAGGTCATCAGGAAGGGTACCGCAATTGTGACAGCCCAATTTCATAATGTCTTCATAGTGCTGCCCTATCATTTTGTTGTTGTAAATATAGTTTATTCATTGAATAAAGTCTTTTGTCAGCCCCGTGGTACTGGTCTTCCAGCCATGTGACAATACAGTTATTTACAATATATGCAGCTAGCCCAAATCAGCTGAAATAACAATATCAAACATTCAAAGACTTACATATGGTATAGTTTGACAATTCACATACAAAAATAGCAGTTATATGTTGTATTCCTACACACTTGATACATACATGTGTATTGATTAGACCTTTACATTACGGAGTGGTTAGGTGCATAGTTTTCCTTCATAGGTTTGTATGCCTACTATGTTGTGAATTGCAAAACTATCATGTTGTTGGAGTTAACATTTTGAGATGGAGTGAGTGTTAGTAGAATGGTTTGTTTATTCTGTTAGATAGAGTGTGGTTAGCTTATAGGGTTATGCTTAAAAGGTTAATACCTCAGGTGTGTTTTTTGACTACATGAAGTAGTTTGAGTAAGTAGGTTGTTAGTAATGATGGGATAAACAATGCTTGGAGGATTGTATGTTTCAGTCATTTAGTAGTCTAGTACAGACTTTATTAGTGTCTATGTTTGTACAAAGACCCTATAATACCAAGACAGCTCACTCAGCCTGTACTGTGTAATCAAAATGATCAAACCCACCACTTGGTGCGCTGGCTGTTCCCCCGGCCAAACAGATGCCACAATATATGCACAAATGTATATATGAATGTGAAAGCTGTGTGACGATGGCGACGAGGACGACGATGATGTGTGCCTGTTCATAGCAATCCGATATTGATGTGTATTCACGCTTACCCGCCTCATGCATGATATAACCGTATGTGTTTACATGTGAAACACCAACCAGCAGCTGGGTCAATCAAACCCACCACAAGGTGGCACCACAAAATTTACATCACATGGGAGAGATAGGGAGTGAGCCGTCCCAGTACCATAGGGCCCCCGGTCTATAGCAATACTACCAGACTGACACACCTTTCCGAATTTGCTGGGCAAATAATTTGTACGGTGGATAACTTGGTTTGTTGGCAGCAGGCAAAGGAGCGCGTGGGGTGGTGGGAGGGGGCAGGGTGGCCATAGGTGCTTATAATAGATAGCTAATTAAATATGGCGACCTCATCACTAGGCCTGTAGAAGGGCCTGATTGGCTTGGTGAATTCTTACCAGGTTCTTGAATTCTAGTTGTGTTTGTGCATGTCTAATTCTGACTGGGAGTTCATTCCATAATTTGCTGCCTTTGTAGATAGGGGCTCTTGTCAGTCTATTTGTGAGTGGTTTAGGAACTTTGAGGAGTGTAGCATCCCCCTGCCTGGTAACTCTGGTAGTATGGTCTATGTAGTTTTCATCCTTGGCTCTGATAAACATAAGAGATAGCAGATGTGCATCTCTCCTTTGGCTCAGGTATGTGATATTAGATCTAGTGTGCATCTCATTCACTGAGAGAACTTTGCCCCTATATACTGTTCTAAGAGCTCGGTTTTGAGTTCTCTGTAATTTATTTTCTTGTTGTTTTGTTAAAAGGCCATAGATTAGATCATTACAATCTATTATTGGCAGTATAGTTGCCTTATACAGTTTTAGCGCTGTGTTCTCACTCATGTAGCATCTTATTTTTCTAAAGGTTGTCATTCTCATACCTAGAATTTGGTTCAGCCTCGATAGTGGCATAATATCACCACCGGACGTGGTGGCCAAATCGGTGGAGTGCAAGCTTCCCATGCGGAAGGCTGGGAATTCAATTCCCGGTCGAGTCAAACCAATGACTTTCAAAATTAGTACTTCTGGCCTGCTAGCCTTGCACTCGGCACTAATAGGATAAGGCAAGGGCCGATTTGCTCAGTGTCACGGTAATGTGACTGAGTGGGATATCAGGTCATGGTGCCGGCAGCCTGATTTGCCAGTGGGGCAGCACTATAAAGTTGCCATGAGTGTGCACTGTCACAAGTCGGTGCCCATCCTGATATGACCGTAGATGTTTCCAGGACATAATACTCCAACAACCAACCAACCAACCTAATATCCCATCCAGGGTCATTATCCTTATACTGAGTAAACCAGTCCTTTCCCGATCCCATTAACGCTGCATGTCAGGCTAGTTAGTGACAATTATCAGTTTTTATAACTCATTGGTGCACCTCCCACATGCGAAGCCACCGAGCACTCTCACTGATTCGGCATCCACATCCGATCCCTGTGGGTGGGTGTGGGTGCGGGTGTGGGGGGTGACTGCATGAACACGTCTGAACTGCTCTATTGAACTGACCTACTCACTCCTACATCACCTGTGCTTCCCGGCCGAGTCAAACCAATCACTTAAGGGGCTGTCACAATAGGTTTTTTTGTGGGAGCGTACGGCGGCGTAGGCGTGTTACGTCATATACATCGGCATACGCTACGCATACGCTACGCATACGCTACGCATACGCTACGCATACGCTACGCATACGCTACGCATAGGCCGTCATGTGCCGGCGTATGCCGTTGTATGCCGCCATACGCTTTCTCCCGTCCGTCCGTCCAAATTTATTTGTGCATGCTAAAAAAAATCTCGACCTTTGGGAGCATATGGTTCATACACTACTCATATGCCGGTGTACACTCCTCAAACGCCGGTGTACGCTCCTCGTACGCTAGGGGTGCGCCGGCGTAGGTTATGCATATGCTCAACTTGCGTCACCGGCGTATCCCTAGCGTATGTAGCGTACGCATAACCTATGAGTTACGTATGGGAGCGTACTCCTAGCATATGCACAGTGTATGCACAGCTTATGCACAGCGTATTCCAAGCGTATGCCATAGGTCTCGACATCGATCTTGACTCATACGCTACTCATACGCTCATACGCTATGCATACGCTACGCATATGCTACGCATAGGTTCCATATGCCAATCAAAACCATCAAAAAATGTCACAGTACGCTCTCATATGCTCCTCATATGCTCCTCGTACGCTCCTCATAGGTTCCACATACGCTCAAAACCATCCGAGAGGTCACCAAAGGTCATGATAGGCCGGCACGCGTAGCTTTTACGTAGGTTTTCAATACGCTCCCGCCATAGGCCGTAATGTGACAGGGCCATCATCAAATTGATACTTGTCACTACCTAGCCTGGCGCTCAACATTATTATCATTGGGCAAGGACTGGTTAGCTCAGTGTCAGGATAATGTGACTGAATGGGAATTCCGGTCATTGTGTCAGCTGCCTGATCTCCCAGTGGGGCAGCACTATGAAGTCGCCGTGACTGCACTGTCATAAGTCGGTACCCATCCTGATATGACCATAGATGTTGCTAGGATGTAAATCCCCAATAAGCAAACAAGCTTGTGGGAGACTCAGTGCAGCGTTTCTTCCCACGCATCATGCTCCTTACCCCAGTTCTCTGTCAAATGACAGCCATAGGATGGAAATATTGTTTTAGGTTACCGTGGGTGAAGGTGTCAGTGAAGTGAAGTGTTTGCGAGTTAGTCTGTAGTGTCAGTGAGAGGGACCTGCTCAGAGGCGTCATCTCCAACCAAAGCAGACAGCCAACACTTTATAAATCTTGACAGTTCCACTCACAAGAAGTGGCATCTCACTGTTCTCGCCTCCACGTAGGAGAGGCCATTGCCCACTGCTCACTATACCCATTGCACACTGCTCACTGCTCATTGCGCACTGCTCCCTGCCCCCTGCTCATTACACACTGCCCCCTGTTCATTGACCCTTGCTCACTGCTCATTGCCCCCTGCTCATTTCCCACTGCTCATTTCCCACTGCTCATTGCACACTGCTTCCTGCCCACTGCCCACTTCCCCCTGCTCACTGCTTACTGCACACTTCACACTGCTCACTGCACACTACCCACTACCCACCGCTCACAACCCACTTCTCACAGCACACTGCTCACAGCACACTGCCCACTGTTCACTTCACACTGCACACTGCCCACCGCTCACAGCACACTGCTCACAGCACACGGCTCACAGCACACTGCTCACAGCACACTGTTCACTGCACACTGCTCACAGCACACTGCTCACTGCACACTAACCACCGCTCACAGCACACCGCTCACCGCACACTGTTCACTGCACACTGCCCACCGCTCACATCACACTGCTCACAGCACACTGCTCTCAGCATGCTGCTCACAGCACACTGCCCACTGTTCACTTCACACTGCTCACTGCACACTGGCCACCGCTCACAACACATTTCTCACAGCACACTGCTCACAGCACACTGCCCACTGTTCACTGCCCACCGCTCACAGCACACTGCTCACAGCACACTGCTCACAGCACACTTCCCACTGCTCACTGAACGCTGCTCACTGCACACTGTTCACTACACACTTCACACTGCTCACTGCACACTGCCTACTGCTTACACCGCACTGCTCACAGCACACTGCCTACTGCTCATGGCTCACTGCCCACTTCCCATTGCTCACTGCCCACTTCCCATTGCTCACTGTTGAGAGTCCACTGCACACTGCAAATTGCACACTGCCCACTGCACACTACTCACTGCTCACAGCTCAAACACCCGGAGCCAAACTGCTGTACTCTTGAGCAGTTTACGATGACACCCAACCCGGCAAGGAAATACAGTAGACTCTTCAGCACAAGATGAGACACATATACCAACAATGTATGTGCCACTGTAGCACATAGCCCAGCAGTAATGTGGTGGTGGTGGTGAGGTGGTGGTGCTGGTGGAGGTTGTGTTGGTGAGGTGGTGGCAGTAGCGGTGGTGCAAGTGGTGTGGTAGTGGTGATGGTGGTAGTGGTGGTGGTGTGGTGGTGTTGGAGGAGGTGCTGGAGGTGGTGGTGGAGGTTGTGTTGGAGGAGGTGATGTGGTGGGTGGGGTGGTGCTGCTGGTGGTGGTGGAGGTTGTGGTGGTGAAGTGGTGGCGTTGGTGGAGGTGGAGGTGGTGGAGGTGGTGGTGGTGGTAGGTAGGTAGGCAGACCGACAATTTGATGGGAGGGAGGGGGTGGATGGGAGGGGTGGTTTCGGCTGGTTCCCCTAGTGATCGGTGAGGCCGCCAGGGGGCAGGGCGTACTGCACAATCTCTATGCTATCTGTATACGTCAGGCAGCGGAAAAACCCCACAAGCAAAGAAACTAACTAACAAACTAACAATCACACAGAAAGAACACAAAAAGAAAACAAACTGTCCCACACTGTTGAGCCACTTGGCAGTAGACGGTCTGGGCCTCGTCCGTGGCTTTTACCGACGGCAAGCTGTGCTGTTTGTTGTCAGGTATTTCTGCTGTAGCTTTGCGAGTGGCTTCCATTGGGACAACAGTGACTATGTTCGCAAGCACAGCTGAGCCCCAAGAGCTGAGAGCCGTATGTTGGAGGCTGTTCTGGTCAAGTCTGGCTGCACGTGTAGGTGACCAGACGGGATGGCCGAATGAGTTTAGCGCCCGTCTCCTATTTTAGTAGATCATGGGATTTGAATCCACAGGTTCGAACCCTGGTCGTGTCAAATCAATGACTTAGAAATTCTCGACATTATTAGTCTAGCCTAGCTTAGGTGGTGTAATGGTTAGTACACTATCCCGGAATGCAAGAGGTATGTGTTCGAAACCTGCTCTAGGTGCAATATTTCTCATTTTCTCCCCCCCCCTCCCCATTGACAATAGGTAGTACTAATGTAACGTATAAAGTAATTATGCCTATATTATTATACTATATCCGTGTCCTGTCTGCTATGATCGTTAATTAATTGCTTATTCCACAATGCTTGTTCCCGAGAACAGTACTCAGAACAGTGAACTAGCCCACACAACAATATGGCAGTCAGCGACTACCCAGAGCGAAGCAAAACATGTGATCTAGCCTGGTTATAAATGCTGGTCGAGTCAAAGCTATACTTGCGCTTCCTAGCCAGGCACTCGGCATAATTATGATATGGTATGGATAATGTGACTGAGTGGGATATTAGATCATGGTACTGGTGGCCTGGTCTCCCAGTGGGGCAGCACTATGAAATCACCATGGGTGCGCACTGTCACAAGTCGATATCCATCCTGATATGACCTTAGATGTTACAAGCTGAACTCTGTTCCGGAATTCACCTATCTCGGAAGCACTATATCAAGTGATGAACGCATTGATGCTGAAATACAGAGGAGGATGGCCAAGGCTAGCGCATCTTTCGGCCGACTACGCCAGAGACTCTGGAACATCCACCATGTGTCTATTCGGGTCAAAGGTAAGATCTACTGCGCAATCGTGCTATCCACCCTTCTATATGGAGCCGAGGCCTGGACAGTGTACAGACGACAGGTGAAAAAGCTGCATGCCCTCATGATGTGACATCTGTGTTCAATCATGAGGCTAACCTGGAAGGACAAAGTGACAAATAAGGAAATATTCGAACAAATGGGGCTGCCCTCTATGGAAGATCTTCTGATCAAAAAGAATCTCCAGTGGACTGGACACCTCATGAGGATGTCATCAGACAGGCTACCAAAGCAGATCCTCTATTCTCAACTGTCTTCTGGCTACAGAAAGAGAGGGCGCCCCCGTCTCCGGTTCAAAGATACCATCAAGAGAAACCTGAAGCTGAGAGACATTAAGACCGACTCATGGACGCAACTCTCACAGCAGAGAGCTAAATGGAGAGCGGCAGTCAAGTAATGAAAGCAGTCTTTGTCGCATCCCGACCGAAAGCATGATGATGATGATGATGATGATGATGTTGCCAGGACGTAACAATCAAACAAACCAATCAACCAGTTATAAACGTGCAGTGATATTTAATAACAGCCACTGGAGCCGAACACATTGGTCCTATTTGTGGCCCAGTTCCCCCCCCAACCCCCCCAACCCCCCCAACCCCTGGGCCGCCACATTGGAGGTTATCTAAACGATCACACACAACTCGGCATCCGCCTTCTACATCCTGTAGCAACTAACCTGTCCGACCTTATCGAACAGGGCCGCATGGCCAGTGGGTAGAGCGCTCGCTTCTCGTCCGTCCGACAGGTCAAGTCAGAGACTTTGCAAAGTTTATGCTTGTCGCCATTTTCCCGGATGCTTGCCATTTCTGGGATTGGACAAAGTCTGGTTGGTTCAACCTCAGAATAATGTGACTCAGTGGGATATCGCGGCATGGTGCTGCTGGTGCATGACGATCCCAGTGGGGCAGCGGCTGTCGCGATGAGTGCACAAGTTGGTACCCTTCCTGATATGGTCTTAGTGTTGCTATGACGTAGAACCTCAATGAGTTAACTTAATCCAGGCAGACTCATTTGGTCACGTGATATAATAGTCTAGCTGTTGTAGGAAGTGGAGATTTACATGTCCTCTTAACTGGTATTTGTTTACACCACAACGCTCCGCAATAAATCCACGGAAGGTGGAGGTGTTGGCGGCTACCGACATTAGTGCTGAGCTGTTTCCCACATCAGTTCTGGGTTACTACCCACATTGGTTCTGAGCTACTACCCACATGACTTCTGAGCTGCTACCCACATTAGTGCTGAGCTACTACCCACATTGGTTATGAGCTACTACCCACATCAGTTCTGAGCTGCTACTCACATTAGTTCTGGACTACTACCCACATTGGTTCTGAGCTAGTACCCACATTAGTTCTGAGCTACTAGCCACATGCCTTCTGAGCTACTACCCACATTAGTTCTGAGCTGCTACCCACATTACTTCTGAGCTACTACCCACATTACTTCTGGGCTACTACCCACATTACTTCTGAGCTGCTACCCACATTGGTTCTGGACTGCTACCCACATTGGTTCTTAGGTACTACCCACATGACTTCTGAACTGATACCCACATGACTTCTAAGCTACTACCACATTAGTTCTGAGCTGCTACCCACATTAGTTCTGAGCTGCTACCCACATTAGTTCTGGGCTACTACCCACATTGGTTATGATCTACTGCCCACATTAGTGCTGAGCTGCTACCCACATCAGTTCTGGGCTAATACCCCCATTTGTTCTGAGCTACTACCCACATGACTTCTGAACTGCTACCCACAGTAGTGATTATCTGCTACCCATATTAGTTCTGAGCTGCTACCCACATTAGTTCTGAGCTGCTACCCACATTAGGTATGCACTGCTACCCACATTAGGTCTGGGCTACTACCCAAATTGGTTCTGAGCTACTACCCACATGACTTCTGAGCTGCTACCCACATTAGTTCTTAGCTGCTGCCCACATTGGTTCTGAGCTACTACCCATGTGACTTCTGGGCTACTACCCACATGACTTCTGGGCTACTACCCACATTGGTTCTGAGCTACTACCCACATGACTTCTGAATTTCTACCCACATTAGTGCTGAGCTGATACCCACATGACTTCTGAGATATTACCCACAGTTCTGAGCTCCTACCCACATTAGTTCTGAGCTGCTACCCACATTAGTTCTGGGCTACTACCCACAGTGGTTCTGAATCTACTACCCACATTGGTGCTGAGCTGCTACCCACATCAGTTCTGGGCTACTGCCCACATTGGCTCTGAGCTACTACCCACATGACTTCTGAGCTGCTACCCACATTAGTGCTGAACTGATACCCACATGACTTCTGAGCTACTACCCACATTAGTAATTAGCTGCTACCCACATTGACTTCTGAGCTACTACCCACATTAGTGCTGAGGTGACTTCTGAGCTATTACCCACAGTTCTGAGCTGCGACCCACATTAGTTCTGGGCTACTACCCACATTGGTTCTGAATTGCTACCCAAATTAGTTCTGGGTTACTACCCACATTAGTGCTGAGCTGCTACCCACATCAGTTCTGGGCTACTACCCACCTTGGTTCTGAGCTGCTACCCACATTAGTGCTGAGCTGATACCCACATGACTTCTGAGCTCCTACCCACATTGGTTCTGAGCTACTACCCACATGACTTCTGAGCTACTACCCACATTAGTTCTGGGCTACTACCCACATTGGTTCCGAGCTACTACCCACATGACTTCTGAGCTGCTACCCGCATTAGTTCTGAGCTGCTACCCACATAAGTTCAGGGCTACTACCCACATGACTTCTGAGCTGCTACCTACATTAGTACTGAACTGCTACCCACATTAGTTCTGGACTGCTGCCCACATTGGTTCTGAGCTACTACCCACATGACTTCTGGGCTACTACCCACATTGGTTCTGAGCTACTACCCACATTGGTTCCAAGCTACTACCCACATGACTTCTGGGCTACTACCCACATTGGTTCTGGGGTATTACCCACATTGGTTCTGAGCTACTACCCACATTGGTTCTGAGCTACTACCTACATGCCTTCTGAACTGGTACCCAAATTAGCGCTGAGCTGATACCCACATGACTTCTGAGCTACTACGCACATTAGTTATTAGCTGCTACCCACATTAGTTCTGAGCTGCTACCCACAATTGTTCTGGGCTACTATCTACATTGGTTCTGAGCTACTACCCACATGACTTCTGGTCTACTACCCACATTGGTTCTGAGCTACTACCCACATGACTTCTGAACTGCTACCCACATTAGTGCTGAGCTGATACCCACATGACTTCTAGGCTATTACCCACAGATCTGAGCTGCTACCCACATTAGTTCTGGGTTACTACCCACATTGGTTCTGATCTACTACCCACATGACTTCGGAGCTGCTACCCACATTAGTGCTGAGCTACTGCCCACATAACATCTGAGCTGCTACCCACATTAGTTCTGGGCTACTACACACATTGGTTATGATCTACTACCCACATTAGTGCTGAGCTGCTACCCACATCAGTTCTGGGCTACTACCCACATTGGTTATGAGCTACTGCCCACATGACTTTTGAGATGCTACCCACATTAGTGTTGAACTACTACCCACATGACTTCTTAGCTGCTACCCACATTAGTGATGGGCTGCTACCCACATTACTTCTGAGTTGCTACCCACATTACATCTGAGCTGCTACCCACATTGCGTCTGAACTGCTACCCACGTCAGTTCTGAGCTGCTACCCACATTGGTTCTGAGCTGCTACCCACATTGGTTCTGAGCTATTACCCACATTACTTCTGAGCTGCTACCCACATTAGTACTGAGCTACAACTGACATCACTTCTGAGTTGCTACCCACATTAGTGCTGAGCTACTACCCACATTAGTACTGATCTGCTACCCCATTAGTGCTGATCTGTTACCCACATTAGTGCTGAGCTGTTACCCACATTACTTCTGAGCTGCTACCCACATTACTTCTGGGCTGCTACCCACATTGGTTCTGAGCTATTACCCACATGACTTCTGAGCTGCTACCCACATTAGTACTGAGCTACAACTGACATCACTTCTGAGTTGCTACCCACATTAGTGCTGAGCTACTACCCACATTAGTACTGATCTGCTACCCCATTAGTGCTGATCTGTTACCCACATTAGTGCTGAGCTGTTACCCACATTACTTATGAGCTGCTACCCACATTAGTACAGAGATACTACCCACATTACTTCTGAGCTGCGACCCACATTACTTCTGAGCTGCGACCCACATTTGTAATGTACTACTACCCACATGAATTCTGAGCTGCTACCCACATTAGTTCTGAGCTGCTACCCATGTGACTTCTGAGCTACTACCCATATTAGTTCTGAGCTGCTGCCCACATTAGTTCTGGGTTACTCATGTGCTGCTACCCACATTAGTACTGTACTACTCCCCACATGGCTTCTGAGGTGCTACCAACATTAGTTCTGGGCTACTACCCACATTAGTTCTGAGCTGCTACCCACATTGGTTCTGCGCTACTTGCCACATGACTTCTGAGCTACTACCCACATTAGTTCTGAGCTACTACCCACATTAGTTCTGAGCTACTACCCACATGACTTCTGAGCTATTACCCACACTAGTTCGGGGCTACTACCCACATTGGATTAGAGCTACTACCCACATGACTTCTGAGTGGCTACCCACATTAGTACTGAGCTGATACCCACATGACTTCTGATCTACTACCCACATTAGTTCTGAGCTACTACCCACATTAGTTCTGGTTTGCTACCCACATTGTTTCTGAGCTACTTACTACCCACATGACTTCTGAGCTACTACCCATATTAGTTATGAGCTGCTACCCACATCAGTTCTCGGCCACTACCCACATGACTTCTGAGCTGCTACCCACATTAGTGCTGAGCTGATACCCACATGACCTCAGATTTACTACCCCCAGTTCTGAGCTGCTACCCACATTGGTTC
Organism: Branchipolynoe longqiensis; assembly: GCA_030323885.1. Taxonomy (NCBI): domain Eukaryota; kingdom Metazoa; phylum Annelida; class Polychaeta; order Phyllodocida; family Polynoidae; genus Branchipolynoe; species Branchipolynoe longqiensis. Next base: position 85,890,637 of record CM059190.1, on the reverse strand, counting down.
TGAGCTACTACCCACATGACTTCTGAGCTACCACCCACATTTGTTCTGGGCTATTACCCACATTGGTTCTGAGGTACTACCCACATGACTTATGAGCTGCTACCCACATTAGTAACCCACATTACTTCTGAGCTGCTACCCACATTAATACAGAACTACTACCCACATTCCTTCTGAGCTGCTACCCACATTGGTTCTGAGTTACTACCCATAGTTGTTTTGGGTTGCTACCCACATTGGTTCTGAGCTACTACCCACATTAGTTCTGAGCTGCTACCCACATCAGTTCTGGGCTACTACCCACATCAGTTGTGGGCTACTACCCACATTGGTTCTGAGCTACTACCCACATGACTTATGAGCTGCTACCCACATTAGTGCTGAGCTGATACCCACATGACCTCAGATTTACTACCCCCAGTTCTGAGCTGCTACCCACATTGGTTCTGAGCTACTACCCACATGACTTCTGAGCTACCACCCACATTAGTTCTGGGCTATTACCCACATTGGTTCTGAGGTACTACCCACATGACTTATGAGTAACCCACATTACTTCTGAGCTGCTACCCACATTAATACAGAACTACTACCCACATTCCTTCTGAGCTGCTACCCACATTGGTTCTGAGTTACTACCCATAGTTGTTTTGGGTTGCTACCCACATTGGTTCTGAGCTACTACCCACATTAGTTCTGAGCTGCTACCCACATCAGTTCTGGGCTACTACCCACATTGGTTCTGAGCTACTACCCACATGACTTATGAGCTGCTACCCACATTAGTGCTGAGCTGATACCCACATGACTTCTGAGCTACTACCCACATGACTTCTGAGCTGCTACCCACATGACTTCTGGGCTACTACCCCCATTGGTTCTGAACTACTACCCACATTAGTGCTGAGCTGCTACCCACATCAGTTATGGGCTACTACCCACATTGGTTCTGAGCTACTACACACATGACTTCTGAGCTGCTACCCACATTAGTACTGAGCTACTACCAACATCACTTCTGAGGTGCTACCCACATTAGTGCTGAGCTCCTACCCACATTAGTGCTGAGCTACTACCCACATTACTTTTGAGCTGCTACCCACATTAGTACTGATCTGCTACCCACATTAGTGCTAATCTGTTACCCACATTAGTGCTGATCTGTTACCCACATTACTTCTGAGCTGCTACCCACATTAGTATATAGCTACTGCCCACTTCACTTTTGAGCTGCTACCCACATTATTGCTGATCTACTCCCCACATGACTTCTGAGTTGCTACCCACATTACTACTGAGTTGCTACCCACATTACTTCTTAGCTGCTACCCACATTAGTACTGAGGTGCTGCCCAGATTAGTACTGATCTGCTACCCACATTACTGCTAATCTGTTACCCACATTAGTCCTGAGCTGTTACCCACATTAGTTCTGAACTGCTACCCAAATTAGTTCTGAACCCATACTGGTTCTATGCTGCTACCCATATTGGTTCTGGACTGTTACCCACATTGGATCTGGGATGCTACCCGCAACCTCCCCTCTGTCATCAGAGGAGTGTAGCTTCCACCCACAGTGTAGCTTCCACCCACAACATTAGTTTCTTCCACTGCCTTCAGAGGGAGGTTGTATTTAGTTCTGTTGAGCCGAGGTCAGAAACCTCATTCTAGAAACAATGTGAAGTATATTTTGCCTGCTGCTGTGATAGCTCGACTAAATAAGAGCAGACTCTACTGAGCTATATAGAGGATAGAGGTGATTTGCTACTGTAGACGAATAACAATGAGTAAACAATACCTAATTACTAGGTTAAGGATCTTAATATAATGCAGTGCGTTAATCACATTGATGTACTTCGGTCTGACGTCGTGTATCAAGTCAGGTTTAATATCAGGGGTGAAAGATCTTCCAGTTTTCTGTGACTCATAACTTACTTGTCCCTCCCCTCTTCTCTTCCTCCTCTTCCTCCTCTTCCTCCTCTTCCTCCTCTTCTTCCTCCTCCTCCTCCTCCTCCTCCTCCTCCTCCTCTTCCTCTCCCTCCTCCTCCTCCCCTCCCCCTCTACTACCTCCTCCTCGTCTTTCTCCCCCCCTCCTCCTCCTCCCATTCTCCTCCTCCCCTCTCTCTCCTCCTCCTCCCCCTCTCCCACCCTCCCTCCACTGTCTCCCTCCCTCTCCTCCCCCCCCCTTCCTTCTTTCTTCTTCCCTTCTCCCCCTACTCCCTCCTCCTCCTCCCTCTCCCCTCCTCCCCTCAGCCCCTCATCCCCTCCCCTCACACCCTCCCCTTCCTACTCCTACTCCTCCCCTTCTCCCTCCTCTTCCTCATCCTGTTTCCTCTCCCGCTTCCCTCCCCCCCTTTCTCTCCCTCCTCTTCCTCCCGCACCCCCCCCCCCCCCCCCCCCGGTTTAGCTGTTTTTGTGCGAGTCATTAGGTCCAGGAGGTGGGTATGGTGGGAAGGCTGAGTGGTTTACATGCCGTGTCTGCAGACACTTTACACTAGCACGGCGTGTACAGGTAGCGTACACAGTACTGCTCCTGTCTGACTGGTGGCTGGTGGAGGGAGGGATGGATGTTGGGTGGGAGGGTTAAAAACTGGGCGAGGTGTACAGTACACCCGCGTCCATCCAGCCCCCACCAGGCAGTTCGGACGGGCGAGTGTCTGCGTGCACTGTACTGTACTGTGACATTCGTTCTGCCCCCCCCCCCCCCCTCACAATTCACCTCATCTCCTTCCTTGCCCTCTCTTCCCCTCCCATTTTCTTCCCTACCTCCCCTCTCCGCTCCTCTTCCTTCCCTCTCGTCTCATCCCTTTCGCTCCCCTCAACTCTTTCACTCCCCCTCTCCTCTCCTCTCCTCTCCTCTCCTCTCCTCTCCTCTCCTTCTCTCACTCCTCCTCTCCTCCTTCCTTCTCCTCTCTCCTCCCCTCCTCCTCTTCCCCTCCCCCTCCCCTCCCCTCCCTCCTCCCTCCCCTCCTCCTCCCCTCCCTCCCCTTCCCCCCCCTCCTTCCTCTCCTCTCTCTCCTCCCTTCCTCTCCCTTCCCTTCCTTCTCTCCTCTCTTCCTTCCTCTCTCTCACTCTCTCTTCTTCTCCTCTCCTCTCCCCCCTCCCCCTCCCTCCCCCTCGCCCCTCCCTGCCCTCCATGCTTCCCTCTCCTACCCTTTCTTCTTTCCTGGTCCTCCCCCCGTCCCCGCTGAACTATATGCGACTTGTTAATGTTATGCTCCACGGTTCAGTGTTTGTCAGAATTATATGTGATTTCTAAACAAAATGAAATAACAATTGTTTTACAATATGATCCATGTTGAGGAAGAATACACACACACGATCAAGATACGGATATAAATAAAATTTATACAAATGAGTTAAAGGAAACTAATAAATCTTGTTTGCTAGCTAGCATAAATGAACTATCTCGGACTCAACTACCCCGGGACCTGGGAAAAAAAAATTGTTTTCTTTCCAAATCTCACGCAACCAAAACATACACATGAAGTCACACACGGGTGAAACATAACAGTCGTGACAAAGGTCAGAGGGTGAAGTTTTACAATTTTCATGTTTTCAACAAAGTTGTGCCAAGTCTCCGTCGCTTGCTTACACTTCTGACCGGATGCGGTGGCCGAATAGGTACAGTGCAGGCCTCCCGTGTAGGAGATCAGGAGTTCGATTCCCAGTCAAACCAATGACTTACACAATTGATACTTGTCACTTCCTAGCCTGGTGCTCGGCATTAATAGGATAGGGCAATGACTGGTTAGCTCACTGTCAGGATGATGTGACTGAGTGGGATATTGGTTCATGGTGCTGGCGGCTTGATTTTCCAGTGGGGCAGCACTATAAAGTTGCCATGAGTGTCCACTGTCACAAGTCAGTACCCATCCTGATAGGACCTTAGTTGTTGCCAGGACGTACAATTCCAACAACCAACCAATCAACAAATCAATGCCCATCCTGGTATGACCTTAGATGTTGCCAGGACGTAAAACCCCAATAACCAACCAGCTTGCATTTCTCACCGTGCAGACAGACACATCAGTTGGAAACAAGGCTCGTGAGTCCGGCTTACTGCCACACGTGTGACTCGACGAGCACAGCTTGACCTCACAACGCTTCCTGGGGTCAGAGGTCATGTGGAGGTCATTGGTTGGGGCGGGATGAGGTGGTCGAGGAGGGTTGCTGAAAGATAAACCAGGTCAGGGGCTGGCTGGTGAAGGGGTAGATGAATATTCACTGGTGATAACGGTGGTTACAATCTGGCAATTGAAATGTCACATGTCAATGCACTCATTTCAAACTACACGCCATGCACTGCGCGCTGGTATGGTTTTGTTAAATTGTAAAAGTGGGTAGCTTGGCGATTGGAACATATTTTTGTTTTCTTTTATAAAAATTATATATAGAAAGACCAGAGGTGATCGTCGAGTGATTTGAGCGTCTGCCTCCCTTTTTGTTTGAAACCTGTTTGAGTCACACCAATGACTTCAAAGTTGATACTGGTCGCTATCTAGCCTGGCGCTCGGCATTACTAGGATAGGGCAAGGAGAAGTGGAGTGAGGAAGACCAAATGTCTGCGATTGAAATTTCCCCTGATTAATCAACTGATTCAATTCAATTCTTTTATTTTAACTCTCTGCCAGGTATGTTTACAATAAACTGAGGTGATGCACACATTTCAACCTAAATCTTGTGACCTAACTTTTGCCTGTAACCTTGGTGTGATCTTTGACAATACTCTTGATATGTCTAATCACATCAGGACGGTGTGTAGGGCATCATTTATGCAACTGCGACATCTCTCAGATCCATCAAGGATGCCCTGACACGTGACTCGTGAGAGAAGGTTACTAATATATGCTTTCATTGGTTCATGCCTGGATTATTGTAATGCTCTCTTGTATGGTCTGCTGCTGTCAAGTATCTCAAAACTGCAACGTATACAGAATGCGGCTGCCAGGTTGTTGACCGGTACAAAGAAATTTGATCACATCACTCCTGTGCTGAAATCATTACACTGGCTCCATGTGGAGAAGAGAATTGATTTCAAGGTGCTGCTGCGTCTTGTATATCGTGCCTTGCATGATCATGCTCCAGAATATATGAGAGATATGCTCCAGGAGATAACAAATGTTTGAACACTAGCAGTTCCTCGGATCAGACTCAAAGGCTTTCGGAACGTGCTGTTAGTATTGCTGCCCCGAGACTGTGGAATGCTCTGCCAGGATATATCACAGATTGTAAATTTGTTGGTGCTTTTAAAAAAAGGTCTTAAGACACATTTGTTTAAATCTGCTTTTAACTAGGTGAAATTTATGCACGCTACCAATACGTTGCACTGATGCCGAAAAGTTTGACGTTTCTTAACGATTAAAAGTGATTTTGCGCAATGGCGATAAGTGTCGTAATGTGACAGGCCCATTAGTAAAAAACTAAGTAATGATAGGAATAGTATATGTATATTGTGTCATGGATTCATGTACTTACATGCAGTATCAGTAGTTATTTTGCATGTATGTTAATAGGGGTAAATTTTATGTTCTTTGCCATAGCCACTTGATATTTTTAATTATGGGACTAGTTAATGACTTATATATTCTTTACTATGCATTGAGATAGCTTATCTTTAGGTTTTTTACAAAAGTTTTTCATAGTTTTATGGTTTCTAATTTCTACTGGTATTGAGTTCCAGATATTGGTTCCTTGGTTTTCAGTTGTTATTTTGCCATATTTGTTTCTAGTGTGTTTGTGATGTATGTTATTTATCTGTCGTATGTTATGGGAATGGACCTGATTGTTTTCTTTGAAGAGATTATCAAATATTTCAGGGAGGTGGCCATTCTGTTGCTTGTAAACACATTTTGCGATGTATATTTTATAAATGTCAGTTACCATAAGTAAGTCCAGGTCTTTATGAAGTGATTTAGTTGGGGTGAGATAGTCTTTGCTGCACAGTATTTTCAAGTCTCTGTTTTGTTGCATATGTACCTTTTTTTACGGTTGATACAGCTTCAGTCCTCATTATCTCGAACCACCGCCAACAAGAAAAAGAAGAAGAAGAAGAAGAAGAAGAAGAAGAAGGCACACCCGCGCGTTTATTTCACGCTTATCGATGTGTCAGTGTGACTCAACGCACAGCAACCATATCGGGGTTTGAGACCCGACAAGCCTTTGGGGGCGAGTATCAGCTGAGTTGAACCGGGAGGCGACTATGATCGCCCTTTTTATTTTAAAAGAATTAAAAAAATGTAAACCACCAAAAAAAAACCCACAAAAACGCCCAAGAAAACCTCAACAACAAACAAATAAACAGAAAACACCCACAAAAGTGATACCAGACTAGGTTTATTGCCGACCCTGCCGATATAACCAATGACTAAAGCCCCAGTCACACATAGCCGGACGAGCCCCGGATTTTGAGCCGGACCACCCATGGACCAATGGCCCGGACTGTCCCGCACCGCCACGGATAAAATCACTGTTTTCGTAGATTTTTGCCTCGCAGTCACACTTTCCCGGACGAGCCCCGGACCAAAGGCCAGACCGCCCCGTACCACCCCCGGAATGGCCCCGGACGAGCCCGGACTGGGCCGGACCGGCCCCTGACTAACCCGGATGAGGCCAGACCACCCCTGGACTGCCCCGGACCACCCCCGGACTATCCTGGACCACCCCCGGACTATCCCGGACCACCCCCGGCTGTCCGGGAGTGGTCCGTGGCTAGGCCTGGGGTAGTCCGGGACAGTCCGGGGATGGTCCGGGTCAAACCATGGCTCAAAATTACCCCAGACCACCCCCGGACAGGCCCGGTCCACCCCCGGATCAGGCCGGACCAGGCCGGATTGAGCCTGGATCGCAAAATCCCCCAGACCGCCCCGGATGTTTTAAACATTTTAAAACATCCGGGGCCGAACCACGGATCAGGCCGGATCGGGGGGTGTCGGCATGGACGAGCCACGGATCACCCCGGATCGCCCCGGACCACCCCGGATGGCGGTCCGGGGCTCGTCCGGCCCCTGATCCGGGTATGTGTGACTGGGGCTTTAACGCGCAGGCGCACAGAGACGGCGGCAGACACTGGCCGATACATACACGCGCACATGTGGTGGCCATGCTAATCTCCGTTACCATGGCAACCCTCTTCTTGGGCATTCCCCAAGAAGTGACGGTTGTCAGAGTGACGAGTCGCAGCGCCCACTTGGAAAAAGATGGTGGTTAGTGGTGATGGGTGGTGAGTGGTGGTGAGTGGTGGTGGGTGGTGAGTGGTGGTGATGGTGAGTGGAGGTGGTGGTGAGTCCTGGTGGGGCTATCTATCAGTTTTATCAAATATTAAATTTATTACACATATTACACATATTACACATATTACACATCTTACATATATTACACATTTCACATGTTACACATCGCGACCTTATTATAAAAAGGTTCCATCTGACAAAATGTTGCTTTCGAGATAATGAGGACTGAAGCTGGGTAACTGCATGATCGCAAAGCAGATAGAACAATATTATTTTTAATATATCTCAGTGAAAAATACCAGTTGAGAACCAGTTGTGTAACTGCATGATAGCCTTTTGTAGATAGAACATTTTTTACATCCATAACACCAATTCCATCACTTTGTCAGATAGAACCTTTTTATAGTACGGTCACGACATGTTACACATATTACACATATAATATAATGGGTCAGGATCACGAAAAGAGGCCAATTTGGGGAAGTTGTCGGCATCGATCATTGGATGTCGGCGTCGATCATCATAATTATAGTTTAGCATTGACAGAGGTATTGGAAAGTCCTTAAATTTATCCTGAATGTAAAGGTAGAGAAAATACAACAACCATATTTGTTTCTAGGATAAATTAATATAAAACAAAGAAATGCACTACACTTTAAGAATTGTGATGCCGACATTCTGGTAAAGTTGTCGGCGTCGATCATTGGATGTCGGCGTCGATCGTCATAATTATAGGTTAGCATTGACAGGGGTGTTGCAAAGTCCTTAAATTTATCCTGAATGTAAAGGTAGAGAAAATACAACAACCTTATTTGTTTCTAGGATAATTTAATATAAAACGAAGAAATGCACTACACTTTAAGAATTGCGAAGCCAACATCTTAAATAAACCACCAATTGGCCCATTTTCGTGAGGCTGACTCATATATATTACATATATTATATATATTATTATAGTGGTATTGAATGAAAGATGGTGGAGGCGACGTCTGACTGGGTGAGAAGCAGGGCCCCCTGGCAGCCTGTGTGGATGGGTCCCGGGGGTGGTGGTGGTGGTGGGGGGGGGGGGGGTGAAGTCGGACCAGACCTGTGGCAGTAACTACCGCACTACACTCGTGTTTGTTTATTCGCTATTCCGCTTGTACCCTAGTAATGGTATACAGCAACCAGCACCCGTGATGCTGTTAGTAGAAGCTGCCTGGGAGGCACTTTTGTTTTCATCAGATTTAGGATTTAAGCCCACAGTCTTGCATCCACTTCGACTTTCATGTATGCGTCATAACTGTGTTGTAATTACACTGTGAGACTGAGAGGCAGACGAGAAGAGCCACACTGACCCAGTGGCAGAAATTGACTGATAATGTAATAAAAAAATGATATGGTAGATTCATTGTGGTTTTTAACCTACCAAAAGTACCAATGCCTGATGTCAAATATGGAGAGGTACCGACTTGCGACTGTGCACTTAAGAGTAGCTTTATAGTGTTGTCAAATTCTGATACCATACTACTTGCACAATAACCTGGTATCCCACTCATTATCCTGACACTCAACCAACTAGTTCTGCATCTTATCCTAGTAATGCTCGGCGCTCGCCGACAGAACTACACTGGCTGAGCGATGCAGTGGCTGAGAGATACACTGGCTGAGAGATACACTGGCTGGGAGATACATTGGCTGATACATATACTGAGAGATACATTGACTGAGAGATACATGGACTGAGAGATATATTGACTCAGAGATACACTGGTTGATACATACACTGGTTGAGAGATACACTGACTGAGATATACACTGGCTGAGAGATACACTCTCTGAGAGATACACTCGCTGAGAGATACATGGGCTGATACATATACTGAGATACATTGACTGAGAGATACATGGACTGAGAGATACATTGAATCAGAGATGCATTGACTCAGAGATACACTAGTAGATACTTACACTGGTTGAGAGATACACTGGTTGGTACACACACTGACTGAGAGATACACTAACTGAGAGATACACTCACTGAGGGATACACTCTCTGAGAGATACACTCGCTGAGAGATACACTCGCTGAGAGATACATTGGCTGATACATATACTGAGAGATACATTGACTGAGACATACATTGACCAAGAGATACATGGACTCAGAGAAACATGGACTCATAGATACATTGACTCAGAGATACACTGGTTGATACATACACTGGTTGGTACACACACTGGCTGAGAGATATAATGACTGAGAGATATACTGGCTAAGAGATACATTGACTGAGAGATACATAGACTGAGAGATACATTGACTGAGAGATACATTGATTCAGAGATACATTGACTCAGAGATACATTGACTCAGAGATACATTGACTCAGAGATACATTGACTCAGAGATACACTGGTTGATACTTACACGGTTGCAAGATACACTGGTTGGTACACACAGTGGCTGAGAGATACATTGACTGAGAGAAACACTGACTGAGAGATACATTGCCTGAGAGATACACTGGCTGATACATACACTGGTTAAGAGATGCACTTGTTGGTACACATACTGGCTGAGAGATAAACTGGCTGAGAGATGTGCTCGCTGATACATATACTGACTGAGAGATGCACTGACGGAGAGATGCACTGGCTGATACATACTGTGGCTGAGAGATGTCCCTGACCGCCCAGAAGGCAGGCAGTCGGAACCAGCTGAGACGAGGCTCTGGTGCCTGGGGCGTCTTTTCATTCCTGGTCTGTAAGTCTGGTCCGTGCCCTCTCTATTCAGCTCAATGCGTCTCCACGCAGGCTATCTCCATAAACCCCAGTCGCTGTGCCGACTGACTGTTGGTACTGTCCAGAACAGATTGTGCTTTTTGAATACGCTCCTTCTGGGTTAGTGTTTGCTGGTTTGTATCTAAGGACTGACGCTGTCACCTAGGCCGTGTTCAAGTTTCCACCTCGGAGTTGCCTTGGAGAAATCCCAGACGTTGCGCTAGTCTGAACGACATATAGCAGTCGGGTGCCTCGAAAATTGCAGCCTCCATAGCATGCAGCATTTGCAATTGAAAGAACAGCTCCAATTAGCTGACACATATGACCATTTTGGAGGCGTTTTTGCCTCCTACTTGAAAAGAGCGATGTCTCAGAGTCAACTCTGTGGTCTACGTTGAACGCAAATTGGCAAAGAAAGATGCTGCAGAGCCGTCTCAGAGTCGACTCTGAGGCGTACCCTGAACGCGGCCCTGGTGTGTTTTAACGCAACCGGAAGTGTGACATGGGTTGGAGGTCCAACCGAATATGATCCTTCACTATAGGCATTATTCTTTCAAATTATTTTGAAATCATGGACCCCCAAAAAACTAACATAGGCTACTAAGCATACCAACAAACTATCTATCTGCTACTGAAATGCAGGCAATCAAATAACTTATCAGCAGCTACTGTTTGGTAAGACAACACCAACACTACAGCTGGCCAGCATTGGAAACAAGCCTGGGTACCCGGGCTTACATGCTATGGACAGTTTAAATACAGCCTCAATAAAAAAATTAAAATAATGAGAACATGGTTCCCGATGACCAAACGTTGCAGACTTCTTGCCCTACATTTGTTTTTGTTTTATAATTGGGCTGCTCAACGTGAATATGGCTAATGCTGCTGACGCGGCGTAAAGAAACCACCAATCAATCAATTGATCTGAGGTAGTATTATGGTAAGAACTTTTTCACATTTAATCAAATATAGTCTCCTAGTAGGCCAGCACTATGAAGTCATCATGAGTGCACACTGTCGTAAGTCGGTACCTCTCCTGATATCACCTGAGATGTTGCAATGACCTAAAACTAAAAAAACAGCTTCATCCCCATTCCATGGCCCTGACTACTGGTTGGGTGGGTACTTTTTTAGGGCGTCTTGGATTGGTTGGTTGGTGGAGTTTTACGTCGTGGCAACTTCTAATATCATATCAGAACGGGTACCAACTTGTGACAGTGCACACTAATAGTGACTGTATAGAGCTGCCCCACTGGGAAATCAAGGCGCCCGCACTATGACCCAAATCCCACTCAGTCACATTATCCTGACACTGAGCTAACTAATCCTTGCCCTATCCTATTAATGCCAAACGCCAGGCTAGGAAGCGACAAGTATTGATTGTATAAGTCATTGGTTTGACTCGACTGGGAACCAAACTCCCGAACTCCTGGACTCCCAATCTCCTGCACTGGAATTTTGGAAGTGACCTATTGGGAGGTAGTTTGGCCGCTGGTGATTATTCTGTGTGTATGCCATGTATGTAAATGCCCATCTCACAGCACTGAGTGGTTTAAACGCGTTTCCCACACATACACGTCAGACTCCTCATCCCCCACCTCACCCCCCCCCCCCCCACCTCTCCCTCAAACACGTACCACTTGCACCGGACGAACTGGTCTAATCGGTAGAGCGCCGGCTTCCCGTGCGGAAGGTCGGGAGTTCGAATCCCAGCCGAATCAAACCAATGACTTATAAAATTGATACTTGTCGCTACCTAGCCTTGCATTCGGCATTAATAAGATATGAGAAGGACTGGTTAGTACAATATCAGGATAATGTGATTGTGTGGGATATCGTGTCATGGTGGCCTGCTCTTCCAGTGTGGCAACACTATAAAGTCACCATGAATGTGCACTGTCACAAGTCGGTAAATATTAAAGTTGTAAGTCTTTGGTTTGACTCGGCCGGGGATCGAACCCACGACACGAGGATCGCTCCCACGACTATCCTGATATGAACTTACACGTTACTAGGACGTAAAACAACTAGCGGACAAAACAAACAAACGTACCACTTGTCTACCTGGGCTTGTTTAACTAATGAATCTCCAACCATTTCAAAGTTGGAAACAGTCGCAGACATTTCAGCTAAAATATTGGAATGGAGGGGGGGGGGTAGGGAGTAGGGAGTCATAATAAAATTACAAATACAATTTTATTTAAAGATCCATAGGTTTATGTTGAATTGAACAGTTAAAACCATGCTCCCACCTTTTGTAGCTTGTTAAGAGACCTTAATTTGTATTATTCAAGTTGATCAATGAGACAGGTTGCCATGTGCACCTTCAAAGGTTTTCTTTAGCCTGTTATTGAAGCAAGTAGGACAATTACATCTGTTGAAAGCCACATAGAATATATAGAGTGTATATTGCTCCAATGCTTCTCGTATTGCGTCAAGTAATTGGGTGACCAGATGGAATGACCAAATGAGTTGAGCACCCATCTCCTGTTTTGGGGGATCATGGGATTCGAACCCTGCTCGAGTCAAACTAATGACTTAATAATTGATACTTGTCGCTTCCTAGCCAGGCACTCAGCATTATTAGGATAGGGCAAGGGCTGGTTATCTCACTGTCACTGAGTGAGATATCAGGTCATGGTGCTGGCGGCCTGGTCTCCCAGTGGGGCAGCACTATAAAGTTGCCATGCGTGCACACTCACAAGTTGGTACCCGTCCTGATATGACCTTAGATGTTGCTAAGCCATAAAATTAACCAACAAACCAGTAATTGGGCCAGGGAGACTGAGTACATGCATGTATGGGGAAGTAATTATGATGACATCGCAGTGTGCTTCTAGTTATGGGTGACCTTTGACCTCATTTATCATGGCAATTTGTCGAGTGCTTCCTCGCCGCTTCCCACCAAAGAGGTCGGGGGAGCGATCCTCGTGTCGTGTCGTAGGTTCGATCCCCGGCCGAGTCAAACCAGACTTACAATATTAATATGTATCACTAACTAGCCTGGCGCTTGGTATTACTAGGATAGCGCAAGGACTGTTGGCACAGTTTGTGATGGTAATGTGACTGAGTGAGATATCAGGAAATGATGCCGGTGCCACCAATGGGGCAGCACTATTAAGAGGCGATGGGTGTGCGCTATACCAATTCGATATCCTGACTTCGGGTGTTGTTTTGGATGTGGCACCCCCAACCAATTCGTCAATCAGTGCATATCGATTAGGTAGTAAGCGATCGAAATGGTGGCTACCAACTGGACGCGATGACCCAATTGGTAGAGTGCAGGCTTCCCGTGCGGAAGGTCGGGAGCTCGAATCCCAGCCTAGTCAAACCAATGACTTGCAAAATTGATACTTGTCACTACCTCGCCTGGCGCTCGGCATTACTAGGATAGGGCAAGGACTAGTTTGCTCAGTATCAGGATAATGTGACTGAGTGGGATATTGGGTCATGGTGCCAGTGGCCTGATCTCACAGTGGGGCAGCATTGTGATTTAAAAGATCTATACATCTATATAAGTTTAAACACTGAAACATTAAAATAAAGTCACTTTGGAGTACCTACTGTTAGCAATGCTCCATATATTTATTGTATCCCACCAATCATATCAAAAGTATACTCATATGATGTTGTGTTAATGTTAACATGTGAAACATTGATATCATGTATTTACCCAATTTTTTTTTTCCAAACTTGTTCAACTTTACTCCGCAAGTATCGGCTGTGAATTGTTAGTAAACCTCACACGGCTAGATCGATCTTCCAGTGCGAGATGTCAGCTGTGTGTGCGCGCGTGTGTGTGGTTGAGTTGTTTACACAGGTACGTACAGGCGTGCACCCGTCTGTGGAGACTGACCCTTGGTGGTGTGTGTGTGGTGGGGGGGGGGGGGGGTGCATAAGCCATTACCTTCTATTAAAAAAATAACCCACCTTGTTAATGTTTAAGCGAATCAGAATTACCATTTTTATTTAAATTTATATTGTTACAGAATTATATATATATAATTCTATATAATTCTATATATATATAATTCTGTAACAAGGATCCATTTAGCCGTGCACAATTGGTCGTGCGGGCATCGTGTTTTGCCGTAATTCAGTGCAGTATCTGAATTTATCAACTAAACATTGTTTGCTAACCGTGTGTGTTTATACATCTGTGTATATTTGTCTATATGTCTGACATGTGACGGTATGTGTCCTCATGTGTCCTCATGTCTATGTTAATTTTGTTCTACGATGTGCTTGTGGTATGTGTCTGGGGTTTGTCTCTATTGTGTGTCTGTGGTGTGTCTCTATTGTGCGTGTCTCTGGTGTGTCTTTGTGGTGTGTCTATGGTGTGTGTCTCTGGTGTGTCTCTGTGGTGTGTCTCTGGTGTGTCTATGTTGTGTGTATGTGGTGTGTCTATGATGTGTCTTTGTGGTGTGTCTATGGTGTGTCTCTGGTGTATCTTTATGGTGTGTCTACGGTGTGTGTATGTGGTGTCTCTGTGCTTTGTCTCTATCTCTATGGTTAGTATATGGTACGTCTCTATCTTTATGGTGAGTCTATGGTGTGTCTCTATGGTGTGTCTGTGCTGTGTCTCTATGGTGTGTCTCTGTGGTGTGTCTCTATCTCTATGGTGAGTATATGGTGTCTCTATCTTTATGGTGAGTCTATGGTGTGGCTCTATGGTGTGTCTGTGGTGTGTCTGTGTGGTGTGTCTTCACGGTGTGTCTCTGTGGTGTGTGTCTGGTGTCTTATGGTGTGTCTATGTCTCAGTTTTTTTAGGAATCTGGATTGTGGCGATTCTTTTTTAGGAATATGGATTGTGGCGAAACATTTTTTGTTTAGGAATCTGGGTTGTGGTGATATTTTGTTGTTGTTGTAATATGTATTGTGGTGATACTGATACAAGTAATAGCTTTTGGGGAATCTGGATTGTGGCGATAGTTTTTTTAGACATCCGGATTTTGGCGATTTGTTGGTATCCCTGACCTCTCCGGACACTGACCAATGCCAATCGGACCAATAATGTCATGTAACACGTCAGGGTGAGACGGACGAGACGCTACGTCCGAAGGTCACGTCAGAGGTCTGCCCAAGGTCACGGCGGTGACGGCTCGTCCCAGGGGGCGCGCTGTGGGGGTATGCCCCTTAATGAGGATCTAAGTGAGTTATGTTCGGCATTGTCCACCATGTTCCATTATCTAAGTGAGTTATGTTCGGCATTGTCTGCCGTGTTCCATCATCTAAGTGAGCTATGTTTGGCATTGTCCACCGTGTTCCATTATCTAAGTGAGTTATGTTTGGCATTGTCTGCCGTGTTCCGTCATCTAACTTCTAAGTGAGCTATTTTCAGCATTGTCCCCCATATTCCCTCATCTAGGTGAGCTATGTTCAGCATTGTCCGCCATGTTCCATCATTTAAGTGAGTTGTGTTCCGCATTGTCTGCTGTGTTCTGTCATCTAAGTGAGTTGTGTTCTGCATTATGCTGTATTCCGTCATCTAAGGGAGTTAGTTATGTTTGGCATTGTCTGCCATGTTCTGTCATCTAAGTGAGTTATGTTCGGCATTGTCTGTCATGTTCTGTCATCTAAGTGAGTTACGTCCAGCATTGTCCACGGTGTTCCATCTTCTAAGTGAGCTATGTTCAGCATTGTCTGCCGTGTTCCTTCATCTCAGTGAGCTATGTTCGGCATTGTCCACCATATTCTGTCATCTAAGTGAGTTATGTTTGGCATTGTCTGCTGTGTTTTGTTATGTTTGGCATTGTCTGTCATGTTCTGTCATCTGAGTAAGTTATGTTTGGCATTGTCCACCATGTTCCGCCATGTAAGTGAGTTGTGTTCCACATTGTCCACTGTGTTCTGTCATCTAAGTGAGTTATTCCGCACTGTCTGTCATGTTCTGTCATCTAAGTGAGTTATGTTCATTGTCTGCCATAGTCCATCATCTAAGTGAGTTATGCTCTGCATTGTCCGCCGTGTTCCGTCATCTAGTGTGGTCTGAGGGGCAGGCCGTAATGTTCATCATGCAAACAAACACACACGTCAATTAGTTAGTGCAGGCACTCACTCACGCATGCGCAGGGGCATTGAAAAGCGCAATAGTTCTCAAGTGTGAGAGTAAAAGAGGCAATGGAAATGTTTTATTTCTTTTTTTGTTGCGTTCGTTGATTATATATCGGGATCTAAAATCCCGATATATAATCCTGACACATGTGACCGGTGGCACAGCCAGTTCTCCTTGTCCCTGACACCCCTATCACACCAAACTAGTTCTCAAAATGTTTGACCACGTTCTAAAATGGGCTGTGGTCGGGGTAGAACGTGGCTGCAAGAAAATTGTGGGCATGCTCAAAGTTCTGGAGCACCATTCCGTTCTAGACTGTCCTGTCCATTCTTAAAAAGACCGTAAAAAGTTGTTACTATTACTATGTCCATTCCGTTCGCAGTTTGAGTCCGTTCAGCAACATTTTCAAGAACGTAGTGAGAACTAGTTTTGTGTGATGGGGGTATTATCGACGTGACAACGTGTCTGTCGGACCGGATGATATTTAGTTTATTGTGAAGAAAAAAGTGGGATGAACCAAATAATACTAATCATTAGTTTCCTTAACGTTGCATAGTCTAACGGTTTTGAGGTAGATTATAACAATTCATTCAATATATATCTCAAAACCATCAGACTAGTTAATTCAATATATATCTTCCTTTAGTTTGAAGTGCTTTTTACTTTAAATGGCTAAGTTTTGAGATATTTGAAGTGCAAACATATCAAATTAGTTTTGGCAAACACGCCAAAACTTGACACCATCGGCTTCAGTAGTAACAGGTTATAGTGCCTCTGTATTCCCTTCTATTTCGTAACAAATGTTTAATAAGTGGCAACAAATGTTTAATAAGTGCATCAGTATCTAAGCTAGATATGTAGAATCAAATCTACATAATTATTTTGGGTTTTGCAATTTTGATGCTTCATCGGACTATGCAAAAATCGTTTGCCACAAAATCCCATCAATGTATAGTGCGTGGGTGGAGGTTGTGGATGTGGGTTGTGGGTGGGGGTTGTGTGGGGAGGGTGTGGGTGTGGGTTGGGGTGGGGATGTAAGTGGGAGGTGAGGGTGGGTGAGACCATCATCGGTGATGGAAGCGTCCCATTATAGAGCATGCGCCGAAATAATTACACATGCCGACTTACTGGACCTGCCAGCACCCGACCTATACCACGTCTCCATAATTACTCTGCTTGGTTACCCAGAAGGGACTGGAGCTGAGACCTGCCGTGTGTACATGTCTGGAAGTGGGCCAATGTCCCTCCCAACCCTACTTTACACCGTAGGGCCAGCATGATTCTCGTTATCACTCTAGACTTCACTACAATTTTTTACCAGTGCGGACTGCAGTCAATGTGTGCTAACCACTAATCTACATGATATGAAATACCATTTCCCATGTGTATGTTATGTGTAGCATGCTGCGGTACGACTCCTTTCTCACCCACATACCAGACGGGATGGCCGAATGAGTTGAGCGTCCGTCTCCTGTTTTGGGAGATCGGGAAATCCGAACCCATGACTGTGGGTTCGAATCCTGGTCGAGTAAAACCAATGAGTTAAAAATTGATCCTCGTCGCTTCCTAGCATGCCACTCGGCATTATTAGGATATGGTAAGGATTGGTTGGCTCAGCATTGGGATAATGTGACTGAGTTGGATATCAGTTCATGGTGATAGCGGCCAGGTTTCCCAGTGGGGCAGCACTATAAAGTCGCCATGAGTGCGCACTGTCCCAAGTCGGTACCCGTCCTGATATGACCTTAGATGTTGCTAGGATGTAAAACAACAAACAAACAAAACCTTCCTCATCCTAGAGTGGCCAGGGATCTGACTGGCGGGCCGCGTGTGTGCAGCATTTCTGGCGTCTCGAAAGTGATATACAGTAAAACCTCTCGAAATCGACCATCCATGGGACAGGCTTTAAATGGTTCATTTAGGGAGGTGTTCGGCTTAGGGAGTTTTTCGTTTCGCTACAATGGTATTGTATGGGCGAATGTTTGGGAGCCAAATAAAGCGATCGATCTAGGGGAGTTGTAGATCTGTGGAGGTGGTTGGTTAGAGAGGTAATGTCATCTGCTGGAACTAGTCTATCATTACCGAGTTGAAGGTGAGGAAGAAGTTAAAAAAAACTACACGAAGCACCAGAATCTCTTGACATACATTGGAAAAAAAACCACGCCTGCTTTCAGTGAATTCCACTCGCAGTAGCCGACACGTGTTGCAGCAGACGACAATGGACGAAAGCGACCATTTTCTTGCGCGCGTGCTGTATCTATTCACATAGCATCACCCACGTGATTGCTTGTACCCGGCGTGGCCTGATTGGAGGTGCTCGCAGTGTGGTGACAAACACACAGACACATACACATACATACACATACACACACATGCACCCCCCCCCCCCACATACACACACACACACCCACACATACATACACACATGTATACACCCACCATCCACACACATGAACATACACACACCCACACATACACATACACCCACCCACACACATACACATACACACACCTACCAGATGGGGTGGCCGAATGAGTAGAGCATCCGTCTCCTGTTTTGGGAGATTTGGAGATCCGAACCCATGAGTTTTTTTTGTGGGTTCGAATCCTGGTCGAGTCAAGTCAATGACTTACAAATTGATACTTGTCAACTCCTAACTTGGCGCTTGGCATTATTAGGGTAGGGCAAGGACTGGTTGGCTCAGTGTCAGGATAATGTGACTGAGTGGGATATCAAGTCATGGTGCTGCTGGCCTGGTTTCCCAGTGGGGCAGCACTATAAAGTCGCCATAAGTGCGCACTGTCACAAGTTGGTGCCCGTCCTGATATGAGCTTATATGTTGCTAGGACGCAAAACAAAATCAAACAAACTAAAACCATGCACCCCCACGCCCCCACACCCAGGACCACATTGTTCAAGGTCCTCCCGCGTGTGACAAAAAGGGGTGTGTGTGTGTGTGTGTGATTGTGTGTGTGTATGATTGTGTGTGTGTGCTGTACATTGTGTAGGTTAATGGAACGCTCGTCGCGCATTGTGCGAGTTCTCTCACGTGGGCGAGACCCGACGAGACTTGGACCACAGACCGAGGGTGGAGTGGGCAGGCTTGGGGGTTTGGTTTATGTGGTGGGTTGATGGGTCGGGGATGTAATCTATTTACTCTTCTTCCCCTTGTTGTTTTTATCGGGTGGATGTGTTGGGTGTGTGTGTATGTGTGTGTGTGTGTGTGTGTGTGACATGATTAGAGTGACATGGTAATAATGACAAGGTAATGACGTGGTGCTTGAACAGAGGGGCCTGTCCCGCCGCCCCCGCCCATCTACCCCCCCCCCCCCCTGTCCCCTCCCCGGTTCCAGACGGGAAGCCCCATGTTTTATGCACGGTTCCCCTTGTTTCAGTGCTTACTGCATGCTTTGTCACCCGCACGCCCACACACGTACCCACACATACACACACACACACATACAGACACCTACCCACACCCGTACCCCCACCACTCCCACACACCCCACATACCTACACAAACATACAGACCACCTTCTGAAATCTCCGCCCCCCACACGCCAAACACACACACACACACACACACAAAAACAAAAGAAACAAAAAAGCAGCAGAAACTACAAAAGCAGCAGAAAAACAAAAACCACAACAAAACCAACAACAAAGCCAACAACAAAACCAACAACAAAAACAACAACAAAACCAACAACAAAACCAACAACAAAACCAACAACAACACCAACAACACCAACAACAAACCAACAACAAAACCAACAACAAAACCAACAACAAAACCAACAACAAAACCAACAACAAAACCAACAACAAAACCAACAACAAAACCAACAACAAAACCAACAACAAAACCAACAACAAAACCAACAACAAAACCAACAACAAAACCAACAACAAAACCACGTCGCATATGGTACCGACAAAGGTCTATTCATGGGTGCTAAGTATCATCCGTGGGGACCTTAAAGTTGCATAGTCCGAAGGGGTTTTGAGTTTCTGTCATTTTCTTAGATAAACATATTAGGGTGATCATAACGTTATATTCAACCTTAATTTGGTTTCAAGTAACTTATTTTAAATAGCTAACTTTTGAAATATTTGAAGCGCAAACATGCAAAATTAGTAACTCTGACACCATATGTTTCTGCAGTGATAGGTTCTATTAAATTGCTTTCGTATTCCCTTCTATGTGATGACAAATGTTTAACAAGCGCTATCTAAGTTAGATATGTAGAATCAAATTGAGACACTTGTTTTGGGTTTTGACTGTGCAGCTTTAAGGTGGCACAATCCAAATTTGATTTCTGCCTTTAACAAGATGGGATGTAAATATATTAAGTTGATCTGCATTACTTAAGTTTGATGTCTGTTGGTTTTTTTTTTTTTTACGTCCTCACAACACCTAAGGACTGATCACCGACTTGTAGCAAGGCGCACTCATGGCGACTTTATATCTCAGCATCTAAGTTCGATATCTAGAATAAAATCGGTTTAGAAATGTTGATGCTTTCATCGGACTATGAAAACGCTTATGGTTACACACTGATTCCCCTGTCCTGTCCTGCCCTCCCCTGCAATGCCATGCCATGCCATGCCATGCCATGCCATGCCATGCCATGCCATGCCATGCCATGCCATGTCATGCCTTGCCCTGACCCTTCCTGTACCTGACGCTTCCCAGCCCTGAACCTGACCTGCCCTCGCATTCCCCGCCCTGCCCATGCCCTAGCCCCGATCCCGCTCCCCTCGCCCGCCCTCCCCTCCCCTCTCCTCTCCTCTCTCCTCCTCCCTCGCCTCTCCTCTCTCCTCCCTCTCCTCACCTCACTCTCCTCTCACTCATCCTCTCCTCTCCTCTCCTCTCCACTCCGCTCCTATCCCTCACCGTCTCCTCTCCTCTTTTCTCTCCCTATCCCATCCTCTCCATATCCCTCCTCTCATATCCACTCCTCTCAACATATCCTCTCCTCTCCTCTCCTCCCCTCCCCTCCCCCTCCCCTCCCCCTCCCCCCCCTCCCTTGCCGTTCCCTTCCTTATCTCTTCTGGCCCCCCCCCCCCCCCACCATTTTCCTCATATTCTTGTCACACACTAACCATCGCATGTCTCATCACGTGTTGATACAATCTTGTCCGTAGCCGCATGTTTAACATGCTATATATAGTCCCATGAAAGCATTACATTTTCAAAAACAAAAACACCTACTTAAATCTATGATTGACAGATGTATGTTTGTCGCTGCCGAGCCTGGTTCTCGGCATTATTAAGGTATGGCAAGGAGCAGTGGAATGAGGAAGACCAGTACGGTTGTTCCTAGTTCCTAGTTCCACTGGTTCCTCAGGAAGGGCCGGAGCAGATTCAGCGGAAGTTGAGATTGTTGTCACTTATAGCCCTGTTCGACCAGATGGGACCACCGAATGAGTTGAGAATCCGTCTGCCGTTTAGGTAGATCGTGGCATTCGAAGCCACGGGTTCGAACCCTGGTTGAGTCAAACCAATGACTTGTGAATTGATACTTGTCGCTTCCTAGGACAAAATCATTAAGCATATTTTGGATACATTTTGTGGGATAGATTATATACATGTAGTAATACACTATTGCTAATATACTTAACATTAATAATACAGAGTCAACAATAACTATTTGACTTATTAACCCCCAAGAAATAGACAAAATCATTAACAATGTAACATGGAAACCAAAAATATGATACACAGTTTCTGAGAATGACCCAAATAAGAATTTATAGTGCTGCCCTGACACTGAGCCAACCAGTCCTTGCCATATATCGACACCATACCTCTACCCAAATTGTATTCCCCTCGCCAGACGGGATGGCCGAATGAGTTGAGTGTCTGTCTCCAGTTTTGGGAGATTGGGAGACCTGAACCCATGGGTTCATAGGTTTAAACCCTGGTCGAGTCAAACCAATGACTTAAAAATTTATACATGTTGCTTCCTAGCCAGGCACTTGGCATTATTTGGATAAGACAAGGACTGGTTGTCAGGATAATGTGTCTGTGTGGGATATCAGGTCATGGTGCTGGTGGCCTGGTCTCCCAGTGGGGCAGCGCTATAAAGTTACCATGGATGCGCACTGTCACAAGTCGGTACCCATCCCGATATTACCTTAGATGTTGCTAGGATGTAAAACAAAAAAACAAACAATCCCGACTTTTTTCTTGTAAGAAGCAATTCTTTTGACTTTACATCTTGGTTGAATTTGTGGTGTTTGTTAGAATGATGTTGGATGTGTGTTTAAATGATGTTATAGATGGCTGGTACATGGTTAATTTTAACAGCTTTCACATTTTTGTATTAAATCTAAATAAAAAAAGTGAAAGACAACAAATTTCCAACTGACATATGTGCAACATATAAACCTTCATATCAATATGGATTCTGCTATTATTTGGAATGTTTTCAGGTCACAAAAGTAATACACATTTTCTGAGAACGACCCATGTACTAAGATCGATCACTTCTCCTCTTGCAGGCAGAACTAGCCGAGGTGCAGTGCGCGGCCGGAAGTCATCATTAGGAGTACGAGACGCCGCCACTAGGAGGAGCCACCAGCGACCACCGCGATGAGCGCGCCACCTAGCTTCAGGCCTGAGCCTGTCGGGGCGCAAGGGGGTTTGCCCGCCCCCTCACCCCCGAGGTTTTTAAAGCACGAGATCTACTCGGACCCGACCGTTTTCAAGCACATCGACGACCATTCGATCAACGTGAGTAGCGTGACCTAGATTGTTTGCGTATTTCGTATATGGTATTTCAGCTGTATCAACATTCGTAAGAGTCCTGAAAATCCCGGAAAGTCCTTAAATTTCAGGATTTTAGCCGATGGTCATGTAAGTAATATTTTACGGTTTAATTCTTCATTGGACACAACCGGGCGAGATGGCCAAAATGGTAGAACATGGGCCTCACATGCGGGAGGTCGGGAATTCGGTTTCCAGTCGAGTCAAACCAATGACTTATAAAATCGATGCTTGTCACTTCCTAGCCTGGCGCTCGGCATTAATAGGTTAGGGCAAGTACTGATTAGCTCAGTGTCACGATAATGTGACTGGAGTGGGATATCGAGTCATAGTGGCGGTGGCCAAATTTCCCAGTGTGGCAGCACTATGAAGTCACCATGAGTGTGCACTGTCACAAGTCAGTACCTGTCCTGATATGACCTTAGATGTTGCAAGAATCTAAAACTCCAACAACCAACCAACCTTAATTTAATATTTAGCGGTTTCATTCTTGATTGGATCCATCATTCGGCTATTAAATCGTTTTCGAATTGGTTGTTCTGATTCAAAAAGCAAATCTTCCAATTTGTTGACAATATATTGTTTTTTAATAGAACTGCAAATCCGCAGCCAATAAAAAATAATGTGTACATATGATGTCCTTAAAAGAGTACATGTAGTCCTGGGTAAGCTGTGAATTTGCCTGTGAATTTGAATTGGTCTCTAGGAGTGAGAAAGCTGTATATTCCAAGGCTAGCTTTCTAAAGTGATTATGGGTTAACCTAGTAATAGGGTGGGGAGCTTGACGTAGCTCAGGCGGTAGCGTGTCCACCTGTGAAGGTGTTGGTCATCCGATCGATCCTGCTCACTGGACACATTTGCAGTTTGGGCTATTTTCTATTCCAACCAGTGATACACAACTGGTTCATTAAAGGCTGTGGTATGTGCTCTCCTGTCTGTGGGAAAGTGCATATAAACGACCCCTTGCTGCTTGTTGGAAAGAGTAGCCTATGTGGCAGCAGCGGGTTTCCTCCAAAGAAATATGTCAGAACGACCATATGTTTGACGTCCAATAGCCAATGAGATGAAAATGAATGCGCTCTAGAGGCGTCATTAAATCAAATCAGAACAAAAAATAGTAATCTGGGATCAAACCTAGCTAAGTCTTTTGGTTTAGAAAATTTGATGCCTTTCATCGAACTATGCAGCTTTGACATATGTACCCGTGCTCATCCGAAATAACTCTTCTTTTTTTTCACTATTAAAAAGAGTAAATAATTTTTTTAGAGACCCATTGAGCTCAACGCTGGGAGACACTCCCTCCAGATGTAGGTGGTTGACATCGAGGGTTTAAATGCTAGAGGTCACTATAGACCGCTGGCTCTGATCCAAATCTATTCCCTTCAGAATACTCCAAGGCTGAACCTTAAGGCCCTGTCACATTACGGCGTATGGCGGGAGCGTATTGAAAACCTATGTACGCCGTGCTGGTGCCGGCCTATGATGACCTTCGGTGAACTTTCGGGTGGTTTTGAGCGTATGTGGAACCTACGAGGAGCGTACGAGGAGCGTATGAGGAGCGTATGGGAGCGTGCTGTGACATTTTTTGACAGTATGGGCCATACGCCCTCATAGGTCGAGTTTTTTTGAACATGCACAACAAAATTTGGACGGACGGATTTATGAAAGCGTATGGCGGCATATGCCTCATACGCTTCACATAAGCCGGCATCTGGCGGCATCTGGCAGCGTATGCGTAGCTTATGAGTAGCGTATACGGCGTATGCCGACGTATATGACGTAACGCGCCTACGCCACCATACGCTCCCGCAAAAAACCCTAATGTGACAGGGCCTTTACCAGTTAGCCCGGGTATACCGGTGTGCGCTGTGGGTGTGAGTGGGTGTGAGTGGTTGTCGAGGGCAATGGAATAACTCCAGAACTAAAGCGACAGAGGGCGCTGTGATGTAATTAGGTTCATTACAGCAGTACTGTGCAGCATTTGTATAGTGAGAACATTGATAAAAATACTGGTAGGCAGAGTGAGACAGTTGGTTGTTTGGAGTTTTACATCCTGGCAAAATCTAGGGTCATATCAGGACGGGTACCGACTTGTGACAGTGCGCACACATTATTATCGTGTTGCCCCTCTGGGCGACCAAACCGCCAGCACCATGACCTGATATGCCACTCAGTCACATTATGGCAGAGTGAGACGTGGCGGGTAGTTCGGCAATACATAGATGGGTTTCGTAATGGTACTTAAAAACCTAAAAGCTACCTAGGTTGATAATTTTGAAACGAAGTACTGGAAAGTTTCTTAAAACCGTATAAAGCTTGGCAACCATTATAGAGTAGGCACAACACAGAGGAATTAGATATATAAGTGTAGTTAAGATAAATAAGATACATAGGTGAAATACAGGAGCAGCTTGCGCCAAGGGTGGCGCCATCTAGTGTTTGGTGGGCGCCAGTACCCAGTGTAGTGCATCGGCCTTTATCAGCACCACATATCGCCTATAGGGGGACAGTTAGGCCGGAAGTGCTCACGTGAATGCGCAACGACCGCTGGTCTCCGGCGTACAGGCCTGCAGCTTAGCGCTGATCTCCAACCTCCACCCAGCGGGGTACCAGTGGTGGGTGGCGGCGGGTACTAGTCACCGCTGCTCCCCGGGGTGTGCCGGAGTTGCAGTTTCAGCGGCACACCAGTTTGCGAGGGACACATCGCTTCTGCGCATGCGTCAAAATCGAACAGCATCGTCACTAACCTTATAAATTTAATATAATGTTTTTGGTAAAGATGTTTTCTATATGTGTACCAAGCGATTTGTTTCTAGGTGGTGTGGTTTTAGAGATATTTCACTTTTGCTGTATTTTCTGTATGAAGATTGCTCACGACCATTGATAATGCCTCGAGTTTGACGGTATGCGCAGTGCAAAACATTAGTTTTATTCAAAATTAATAGAAATCCAGAACCCTACCCTATATAATCTTTTTGGTACACATGTTTTCTATATGTGTACCAAGGGATTTGTTTTTAGGTGGTGTGGTTTTAGATATATTTCACTTCTGTATGAAGATTTGCTCACGGCCATTGACAATGCATTTGAATGGATGTGTCCCTCGTAAACTGGTGTGCCACTGAAACTGCAACACCTGTTCCAAGCCGAGCCACGTAATGTGACAGCGGCGGCATACTTAGGTAGTTACACAGCTTCTCGATAGGGGGCGCGTCCGGAGAGTATGACTGCACATGTACAGTCAGACACTCGGCACGCCTGATTCACTAAATAAGCACTTTGTGTTTGGTGAATGAGCTGTGGGAGAGACTTGGTCTGGTGGCCTTCTGACCTGGTTCCCGGCGTGTTGCCTGGAGTGTCATAAGTCACGTGTTTGGTGTGTTAGGTTGAAGTTGAAACACTTATATGCGATGAAGTAATAAATGGAGCGTTATAGATATAGACTTATTTATATGTCGTACACAGCCCTTTAAAAAAAAAACCACATTTTATTCACTCAGCAATCCCACTGTACTCTGTACTGTGCCATTTTAGGTTCCTATGTGCCGACCTCGCTTCTTCCCCCTCCTCCAACCCCCTCCCCTCCCCCCTCGCCGCCCCTCTCCTCTCCTCTCCTCTCCTCTCCTCTCCTCTCCTCTCCTCTCCTCTCCTCTCCTCTCCTCTCCTCTCCTCTCCTGTCCTCTCCTCTCCTCTCCTCTCCTCTCCTCTCCTCTCCTCTCCTCTCTCTCCTCTCCGCTCCGCTCGCTCCGCGTCCGCCTCCGCTCCCTCTCCTCTCCTCTCCTCTCCTCTCCTCTCCTCTCCTCTCCTCTCCTCTCCTCTCCTCTCCTCCCTCTCCTCTCCTCTCTCTCCTCTCTCTCCTCTCCTCTCCTCTCCTCACCTCCCTCCCCCTCCCCTCCCCTCCCCTCCCCTCCTCTCTTTCCTCCCCTCCTCCCTTCCTCCTCGTCCCTTCCTCCCCTCCCCTCCTTTCTTCCTCACCTCCTCTCTCCCTCCCCTAGTCCCTTCCTCCCTTCCTCCCCTCCTCCCCCTCCTCCATCTACCCCCTTCCCTGTCCTCCCTTTCTCCTCTCCACTCCACATCCCTCCTCTCCTCCTCCCCTCTCCTCCTCTCCTTCCTCACTCCCCCCCCCCCCCCCCTTTCCTCCCCTCCTGCCCTCCTCCTCTCTTCCCCTCCATGGGCTCCTATTAAGGGTGTAAAAAGTGTAGTTCCCGCCTAGTCGACCTGATGTGTACATGTATACAATGTGCTGATATCTGCACTTTTCAGACTAACAGCCACAGTCTAGTTGCAGGTACTGGCACTATCCAATAAGAATTGGTTTTACATTTAGTTGGTTTTTCTAGTTAAGAAGTCGGATACTCTATTAATTCATTTAAAAAAAGAGGCATTTTGGTCTTAAAATGTCTTGACATATTTTGGTTAATAATTAGCATGGAATTTAATTACAGAAGTTGCCAGAAGCCTGATTGGGTGCTTTCTGGAAGCGCGTGGCATTTTGCAACACTGCGGAGTGTGTCTTCTATAGTTCTCTGTATGACCATGCAGCCCAGCGTCCTAACCCTGTTCTCTAGTTGGCTCTGCCAGCCCATCCTTCACGTGACATGATTGACCTGTCGTTGGGTCTGCGGCTTGACTTGACTGACTCTGGATGGGTGACTGGTTTTGTTCAGTACAGTTAACACATATTAGACGATTTCCACCACCAACTCGCTCCCTGACGTCACTGGAGCAGCTGCTGCCGTGAGTAGCAGTTCACTGTGCATCGGTTGTTCGTTGGAGTTTTACTTCCTGGCAACAGCTAAGGTCATATCAGGACGGGACACTGTGAAACATGCTCGGTGGGAAATGTCTTATAGAGGCTGTCCACCACTAACCTGCCATCTGGTGACAGTAGGAAGAACTAAAATTGTGGCTAGAGAGTCACTGTAGATGGTCTGTGGAAAAGGTCTATATGGAATGATAAGACGGGGCCATTTTTTTTATTAAAGGTTACTCAAAACTGAAGTAAAACAGATTATAATCATCGAATCTTTTTTTTTTTTTTAAAGAGGTAATGGCACAAGCTCATAACGTGCAGGTTGTGTCACTTTAAAATGAACCGTTTGAGATCGATGGCCAGCCTTTGTAGGGCGACATGAAGCAATCCACTCAGTCGTGATATTTTCCCCAGGTCAGTAACCAGCAAATCAGCAGAACTTACACGGTGTATCGGTGGCAGTGAATACTTTAACAAGGCTTGTTTAATTTTACCAAAGCATTTACAACAACAAAAAAGAAAAAAAGATTGAATGGTGCAAATAATAAACATTCGTATCTGTTAGTATGTCACTTGTGTCTTCCTCCCCATTTCCGGCCATGACCTTAGATGTTGCTAGGACGTAAAACAACAAACAAACAAATCCTCCCCATTTCGACCAGACGGGATGGCCGAATGAGTTGAGCGTCCGTCTCCCGTTTAGAGAGATCTTGGGATTCGAACCCACGCATTCGAACCCAGGTCGAGTCCACCACTAACTTTAAAATGTATACTTTTCGCTTCCTAGCCAGGCACTCGGCATTATTAGGATAGGGCAAGGACTGGTTGGCTCAGTGTCAAGATGTGACTGAATGAGATATCAGGTCATAGTCTAGTGCTGGTGGCCTGGTTTCCCAGTGGGGCAGTACTATCAAAGTATAAATTCGCTATGAGTGCATGCTGTCATAAGTCGGTACCCGTCCTGATATGACCTTAGATGTTGCTAGGATGGAAAACTCCAAGAACCAACCATCCTCCCCACTTTGCCAAGCCATGTCCCTTGTGACTCTCTTTATGGGCGAAAGGAGGGATAGGATGGTACAGGACTACTTCACATGGGTTAAAAAGAAAATCACTTCAATGTAGTGGTATGCACTGACCTCCCCAGGTGAAACGCCACACGCACCGGTAGGTGGATTGCATCAGGGAGCCTAGATAGCCTAATGGTTAGGATGTTATCCCAGCATGGCAGATATGTGAGTTTGAGGGCCTTGTTAATCATTCTTAAATGGCGTCACACCACAGCCCACACCCCGCACCCCTGTACAGCCGATTTAAAAGTGATGACTTAATATTTGTTGTGGCCTATCTAGCCTGGGACTTGGCATTACTGGGATAGGGAAAGGAGCAGTGAAATGTAGAAGACCCGATTGTTCGCAATTGAAATTTCCTTTGCTTAATCAACAAATGTCACTACTTAAGGAAGAAAAAGAATAGCCTGTTTAACCAAGAAAGACCTCCGCGGCCATTTTATTGAGGAGTGAGAACAATGATTCAATGCATGCATATTACAATCTGGACATCATCCCTTCACCATATACTACCTGCCCTCCACCCACACTCCCTTTAAATAGGTGTCCCTAGTTCCACTGGTTCCTCAGGAAGGACTGAAGCTGCCACCCAGCATGCCGGCTCGCATCTACAGATTAACCACTGGAAGGTGGGGGAGCTGATGAACAAATATAGGAAAAGTGATATTTTATTTACCTAATGTAAAATATTTGCTTGGATAATCTTACTGCAATCTACGTTAGAAAGATATGTACGGCAATAACAATACCAAGTTTGCTCATCAGGGGGGGCATGTGGTTGTGGAAAGTGAGTTTAAGTTATAGGAACTATAGTGATAGATGCGGTGTGAGGAGCGCCAACCCCAACTTTTGGTGTGTAAGCTGAAGCTGTGACCTGACGTCCTAGGTCACAGCTTTGGTCCTTCCTGAGGGACCAACAAAACTCGGAATAGCCATAGTATCCACTTAAAGTTCAATTTTGTTCATATAAGTGGGGTGCCCTCATTACAAAGGGCACGTGTTCAGGACCTGTTAATGAGCTCTCTGGTGTGTCTCCCCAGGCGTGCAGATCCACCACAGGTGCCATGACACTTGCTGCTTCATGTTGTCATGGAGATACCTCTCGCCACCATTACTGCCTGCATGCATCTATGGGTTACAGACGCCACATAAGTTTCAATTAAAATTCACTTTCAATTAATCCCATCGAATTTGCATGAAGAAATACAGGAAGGGATAGTCGAATACAGTTGAACTCCCTGTTTCCGGTCCAGCAGGTGGTGGGTTCGATCCCAGTCGATTCAAAGCGATCACTTGATATACATGTTGCTACTTACCTAGCCTGGGACTTAGCATGACTGGGATAGGGCAAGGAGCAGTGGAATGTGGAAGACCCGATTGTTCGCAATTAAAATTGTCCTTGCTTAATCAACGAATGTCACTACTTAAGGAAGAAAAAGAATAGCCTGTTTAACCTAAAAGGACCTCAGTGGCCATTTTATTGTATGTTGCATCGTTTCGATCCTATAAGACCCCTAATCACCTATTCACTAGTCACTCACTCACTCACTCACTCACTCACTCACTCACTCACTCACTCACTCACTCACTCACTCACTCACTCTTCACTTCTCACTTCTCACTCACTCCCAGTCCTGATATGACCTTAGATGTAAAACTCCAACAACCAACTTCACTCACTCACTCACTCACTCACTCACTCACTCACTACCCACTCTTCACTCCTCACTCACCAACTCCTCACTCACCACTCACTCACTCACTCACTCACTCACTTACTCCTCACCCACTCTCTTGATTTACACATGTACGTAGATCATATGTATAACTGAAGGCGAACAGTGACGACATTTAAAAATGATAAACACTACTAAACACCCATAGAGCTGCCCCACCGGAGTGGTGTCTGGTGGTAATGGTTGGTGCCATTAGTGGCCGCTAGGGGCGGGCGTGTCGGTTCCGAGTAGATGACGTATTTACACACAATGCGCTGCGTGTTTACACAGAGGAGATGATCCATCTCATACTTACATCTCGGGGGCTTTGTCCGTCATTAACAGTGTATTGTCAGTGACCGGGGTACCTGGGAGTAAGTAATCTCCTGGTCCCCTACCTCCTCCCCCCTCCCCCCTCTCCCCGTCCCCACACATGCGCAAGGGCAGGAGTACACGTGTGTTATGCTAGGTACACACCTACCGTATACGATTCGCGCACTAAAACTCATGACCCGACCCGCTTAAAACTGAAAACGGGCCGATTCATTTTTCGAATCGCGAATCGCAATCGTAAGGAAGCAGTTTTAGCCCTAACACTGAGTTTTAAGTCACAAATCGCAATCAGTACATGTGCTAGGGGAGCGCACACCTCACGACTTTTGGGCAGTTTTAGATCGTATACGGTAGGTGGGTGCGGAAAAACGGTAGGTGTGTACCTAGCATTACATGCAAACAGGGGCTATTTTAGCATAATGTACTTAAAGGTGCGTAATCTGATGAGACTGGACACGGTGGCTGAATCGGTAGAGTGCAGGCATTCGGTGCAAAAGGTCGGGAGTTCGAATCCCAGTCGAGTCAAACCGATGACTTATAAAATTGATATTTGTCGCTACCAAGCCTGACACTTGGCATTAATATGGACAAGGACTGGATAGCTGAGTATCCGGATAATTTGATTGTGTGGGATATCGGGTCATGGTGCTGGCAGCCTGGTCTCCCAGTGGGGCAACACTATAAAGTTGAGTGCGCACTGTCACAAGTCGGTGCCCATCCTGGTATGACATTGGATGTTGCTAGGACGTTAAACAACAAACAAACAAAAACTAATATGACCTTAGATGTTGCTAGGCTGTAAAACCACAACAATGTATGCAGAAGGGCCCCCCCCCTCCCACCCACCACACACACTTCACACACTCCTTCCTCATCCCACCCAGACCAGGTGTGCAATGACACCCACGTTAATTAGAATTCTGTCAGAGAAAAAGTATCGAGAGCCCTGGTTCGATTGATGGTGTGGGGGCGGACCACTTTGTCACGTCCCATGTTGGTATGACCAGCGCTGGTGCTGGGCGGCAGAAATGCAGTGACTAGAACGCTCGCTAGGTGCCTCTTAGTCTTACCCACTTTACCCAGATTGCCATCATTGTACCCTGTATACAGTATTGTTTTTTTATTGATTTTTTTTAATTGAGGATTTATACTGCCTATCATGGATAAGTCTGAATAGCCTTGTTTTCGATAGAAAACCTGAGCCTACACAAGGGATTTTTAACCTCCCACACCACATTGGCATGGTATGAGAGCAACTGGCCTTTGATGACGCTGTAAGTTATACACAGTGGTGGAAATCCATATTAGCAGAGGTGATGGCATGTATGGACAGCGCCAAGTGACCCATTTTCTTTAGATGCCATTCCCGAGCGACACTCAGGCCTCTCAAACTGTTTACTTGTTTGAATGTGTTTGCTATGGAGGAAAGCAGATTAAAAAAAAAAAATCTCTTAAAAACAGAT
Organism: Branchipolynoe longqiensis; assembly: GCA_030323885.1. Classification (NCBI taxonomy): domain Eukaryota; kingdom Metazoa; phylum Annelida; class Polychaeta; order Phyllodocida; family Polynoidae; genus Branchipolynoe; species Branchipolynoe longqiensis. Next base: position 85,858,480 of record CM059190.1, on the reverse strand, counting down.
AATAGAAAATGTCGAGAAAAAGGTCCGAGGAGTGCTGACGGTGAGAGTTGAAGACAGTCTCAGCCTCTCGCCTCGCCTGGCATTCCAATGGGATGTAATCACTCATTGCCTCGTCCTTTTACCCCCCACCCCTTTGCAGGGAGCATGGGGTGCATTATAATCCCACCACCCCCACACAAAAAAAGTAAAATGTTAAAAATGTTCAGTACTCATATATTTAGAACAAAAATATATCCTACAAAAACTAAGAATATAATGGGGGGGAAAAGAAAAGTTGCTGTGTGTTACATAAGCTCTGCCTGTTGAGTGTTTTTGAGTGATCTGCCAACAGCAAACAAACATTTGAGCTAATACTTACAATTGTTGAATTTATGCAACGTCGTTGGTGCATGACTACGGTACTCAATATTTATACATTTATACATTATACATTATACAGCATGCCGCTGATACATTCCTGGCGACCCATCACGCCTGCCGGGCGTCCCCTGGTGTGTTCCGCCCAGGTTATATGTGGGCGGGGGCCGAGGCTGACCTACATAGCGAGCTGCTCACTACACTGGTCCCACCTAACAACCCCAGGTTCACGTGGGCGGTGTAGTGCACCAGCGGTGTACCGAAGTGCTCTGTCTGAGAAAGTGAAGGCAGAAATTGGGAGTGGACAAATTGATGGATAATATTAACTTGCCTTCGAGAGTTTCAAGATACTTTGCTATTGCAGCATATCTGTTTTGTTTATCATCTTTATCTCTTCTTTTTTGTTGTTAGGAAAGAAAAATAGTGACATAAGCCTTATGGATGTTTTATTGTAGAGCTTTATCAAATTGTTTTCAAGTGTCTTAAGCCCTGTTCACACACGGGCCTTAAGTCGCCTCAACTAGTTCGCCTCATCTAAGTCGACTCACATTGGCCGTGTGGACGTGACGCCGAGGCGAATTAGGGCTGAGTCGACTCATCTAGTTCGCCTCAAGTACACCGCGTCGCGAGGTAGTTTACATGAAGCGAACTAGCTTGGGTCGGCCTATCTTGCGTGTGTGGACGGTAGCGGTTTACTTCAGGCGGCTTAAGCACGTCGCACGCATGCACAGTCCAGCGCTGAGTTTGTTGATTTTCCGGTCGATCACAAGCGCATATTTTTAATTTGGTCTATGAAAGAGCTAGCTGTGCACAGATATTTTTGTCATCATTTTCTTTTTAGGTTTTCACTGCCTAGCAGAAGTTTGGACAGTTCCAAAACAATACGATTCAGTCAATACAGATCTAGGTCAAACCCACACAATCTCGTGATGACGTCGACTAACCGAAACTGGCGCTGGTTTGGACGGTCGCGCTCATGCGCAGATATCGACTTCCGCCTTAAACCGCCCCAAGTAATGCATGCGTGGACTCGACACACTTTCACAACTAGTTCGCCTCATCTAGTTTGCCTTATTTAAATTGACCTAAAGTTGTGTGTGTGAACACGGCTATAGTCCGATGGAAGTATATTTTCAAAACTAAAGCTAAAACCACTTACCTAGATGTCATTCTACGTCCCAAACTTAAATGCTGATCCACTCATTAAAGTTGCATAATCCGATGGTTTGGGGAATCTTTTGATTAATGTATTAGGTTGATCTTGTAATCGACATTACTTTCGTTTCTAATAACTTATTTTTAAAAGCTTTAATTTTCAAGGTATTTTAAGTGAAAACATGCAAAATAATGTTGGCATGCACATCAAAGTGTTCGACATTAGGCGCTTCAACAGTTACAATTTCTATTAAATTGACTTAATATTCCTTCTCTGTTGCAATAAGTAATAGACGAGATCACCGTTCCGAGTGCGCATGCGCTGAAAACGGCGTTGGCAGCAAAGCAAAGGAGTACAGCCATTGAGTGTGCCAATACGTGTAGGGCAAAACTTCGACTTTATTCCAAATTAATAAAAATACATAACAATTTGGCACAAACATGGATGGAAGGATGCAATATAATATATTGAATATGTTTAAGACACACTCTCCATAATTAAGCATTTTCAGCTAAGAAAGATCAGATTTGTGGCTTTATGCAAATCTTATCACTCGGAAAATCAATTCCAACAATAACATGGACTGCTTTGGTCCTTGACCTAGATTAGATACAAAATAACTCCTAATGGGCCTGTCACATTACGGCGTATGGCGGCGGCATATATAAAACGTACCGATAAAATTTGAAAACCATTGTGGGACAATGTATGGTGACCTTTGTGTACTGATATGAGCGTATGCGTAGCGTATGAGTAGCATGTGAGTACGTATCAGTTTTCGGCGCATATGCCGTCATACGCTATGCATACACCGTATACGCCTGGTCCGTCCCTCCCCCTCTCTCCCTCCCTCCCTCCCTTGCGGCGCCTATATATACCGAGAGCATATGCCGGGCATACGCTGAATATACGCTTTGTACACGCTGAGAATACGCTACGAACACACTCAAATACGTTACATGCACGCCAGGTGTACGCTACATACGCTGTAGATACGCCGAAGGAGCGGTTTTAGCGTATGCGTAACACAAGACAGCACACATATAGCATATGTGCAACGTATGACGGTGTACGCTTAGCGTATGCATAGCGTATGAGGAACTTATGAGCCTTACGTCGCCATATGCTGACATTTTTTTTAGCATGCCCCAACAATTTTAGGATGGACGCGCGTATGATGGCGTATGAGGGATATGCCGGGAGTATACGATGTATGCGCAGCGTATGCGCAGCATATGCGAAGCGTATGCGAAGCGTATGCGAAGCGTATGCGAAGCGTATGCGAAGCGTATGCGAAGCGTATGCGAAGCGTATGCGAAGCGTATGCGAAGCGTATGCGAAGCGTATGCGAAGCGTATGCGAAGCGTATGCGAAGCGTATGCGAAGCGTATGCGAAGCGTATTCGAAGCGTATGCGAAGCGTATGCGAAGCGTATGCGAAGCGTATGCGAAGCGTATGCGAAGCGTATGCGACGCAAGCCGATACGCAGGCATACGCTTCCGCCATACGCCGTAATGTGACAGGCCCATTAAGGATATGGTGATAGGGGTGCAAATGTAAAGGTGTCATGGTTATGGTAGTCCACATTCTAACTAATTTATTACACTATAGACTCTTGGGATTAAAAAAACTATTTAATTCATGAAAATTGTATTCATATTAGTGGGTATATATATGACCATAGATGACAATCTTCCGGATTTATTCGGAATTCCAGATTTTTGATCTGCCAGATTTTTCCCGGATAGGATAAAAATTTGCAAACAAGACTGGCTTCTCCCATCACTTTAGAAGTCCCAACAATTCAGAAAATATGTTCATGATTTTTTTTGTGTTAGGCCTTCTCACCTATGATCACTTATTACATTAATGCCAATGGGTTAGTTAGATAGATAACGAGATAGCTAGTCCGACAGATAGATCGATAGACAGACATTCACACATACATACACACAGACAATGACAAACATAGACATACACAGACAGACACACATACAGACACAGACCAACACACACATACATACAGGCAGACAGAGACAGACAGACAGACAGACTAACAGACACACAGACACAGACAGACACACATACACAGACTGACACAGACCGACATATACCGACACTGACATAATAAATAAAAATATATAAAAATAAAACATTTATATAGCGCCCGATCCAGCAAGCCGTTCTCAGGCGTTTTACATAACAAACAAATATACAGGAAAATAAATTTCACCTAGTTAAAAGCAGTTTTAAACAAATGTGTCTTAAGACCATTTTTTAAAAGCACCAACAGATTTACAATCTGTGATATATCCTGGCAGTCTCCAGTCTCAGCGCAGCAATACTAAAAGCACGATCTCCAAAGCCTTTGAGTCTGCTCTGAGGAACTGCTAACTGGCTGGAGACTGTGGAGCGCAGTGTTCGTACATCTGTTCTCTCCTGGAGCATATCTCTCATATATTCTGGAGCCTGATCATACACACAGACAACGGCATACTCAGACACAGACACACAGACAGACACACAGACAGACTGATGCACTCTCAGACACACAGACAGACTGACACACACACAGACACACAGACCAGACAGACACACACACACAGACAGACACACAGACATAGACAGACGCACTGACCTACACACAAACAGGCATACTCAGACATAGACACACACACAGACAGACTGACACACAGACAGACTGACACACACAGACAGACTGACACACACAGACTCACAGACAGACAGACACACATACACAGACAGACACACATACACAGACAGACATAGACAGACATCGACAGACGCACTGACATACATACAGACAGGCATACTCATACACAGACACACAGACAGACATACAGACAGACAGATTGACACACACACAGACAGACAGACACACAGACACAGACAGACAGACACACATACACAGACAGACAGACTGACAGACACACAGACACAGACTGACATAGACAGACGCACTGACATACACGCATACAGGCATACTCAGACACAGACACGCAGACAGACACACAGACATACTGACAGACGTTATGAACGCGTCCCGGTACAAATGCCTGGCACATTCAGTGTGAGCTCGTTGTAAAACTCTCACTCTCCGTAAAAGTTCTGAATCGAATGCGTCGCCACACAACCCCAAAGTCACACCTCCATTCAGAAGGCAAACAAAGGGCACAGGCGTCACCGTTCAACACCCTCAACCCGGCAGGTAGACAGATAGACACACAGACAGACAGGCAGAAGGGCAGACAGGCCCACCAATAGATCACGCACGCGCCTTTATAGGGCGGGTTCTAAGCCACACAACACCTACCACCCACCCACCTCCTTTACGCCGGTGCGCATGCGTGTGTATGTGATGAGTCGACCTGACAATTTAGCCGTCATGTCAACTATCCACCCCCTTCCCTCTCCTCCTCCTCCTCCTCCTCCTCCTCCTCATCCTCCTCATCCTACCCCCCACCCTCCGCTGTCCCTCCCCGCCCTTCCTGCTTCCCCTAATCCTCTGGCTCCTCTCTTCTTCCCCTCTCCTCTCCTCTCTTCCCCTCTTCGCTCTTCCCTTCTCTCCTCTCCTCCGTTCTCTCCTCTCCTCTCTCCCTTCCCTTCCCCTTCCTTCCCCTCCTCTCCTCTCCTCTCTCCTCTCCTTTCCTCTCCCCTCCCCTCCCCTCCCATCCCCTCCACCATCCCCTCCCCTCCCCTTCCCCCCCCCTCCCCCTCCCCTCCCCACCCCTCCCCCCTCTCCGCCTCCTCTCTCCTCTCCTCTCCCCCTCTACCTCTCCTCTCCTCTCCCTCTCCTCTCCTCTCCTCTCCTCTCCCTCCTCTCCTCTCCCTCTCCTCTCCTCTCCTCTCCTCTCCTCTCCTCACCTCTCCTCCCCTCCCCTCCCCTCCCTCCCCTCCCCTCCCCTCCCCTCCCTCCCCTCCCCTCCCCTCCCCTCCCCTCCCCTCCCCTCCCCTCCCCCTCCCCCATCCCATCCCCTCCCATCCCCTACCCTCCATCCCATCCCCTCCCACCCCTGCTTTTGCTATCTCTGCCTGCTCTGCCCTCTTTGTTCTCCTCTCTCCTCTCCTCTCCCCTCCCCTCTACCCATCTCCTGTCCTCCTTCCTCCCTCCTCTCCTCTCCTCTCCTCCCTTCCTCCCTCCCCTCCTCCCCCCCTTCTTACCTCCTTTCCTACCTCCTTCTCCTCCCTCCTTTCTTCCTCTTTTTCCTCTTACCTCCCTCCCCTCCCCGCCACCCCCCCCCCCCACACACATACATACCTCACACACCTTCCTCCTACACCTGTGACTGTTCATCTTCAGGTTTGTGGCCCCATTCCTTCACGCGTGAGTCACAGCGGCCTTTTCTGATCTCAGACCTGCCCGCCTCCCGGTTGGGAGGGTGCGGTTATGCGAGACCACTCCCTGTAGCAGCGCCACCTTCGGCTACGAAACTACCAGGCAGAGCTACGAAACTACGGCTTGTAAGACATTGCGCATTGAAGGAAATTACAATTTAGATACGATGCTGTGAATGAACCCTTATTATAATCAGTCGGAAAGCACAATTTGCATGGGTAAATTGTAATAGTCTAACCGGGTCTGCGGAGTGATTTCAAATGGGCCGGAGCCAAAGAACTGCATCCACCCATGAAGTCTATTATGTCCCCTGCAAGTACATACAATTGTATATTTCGCTTTTTATTCACATTTTATTCACATTCACGTTTTTATGTTCGCTAGGGATCTATATTCTACTGGCTTCATACGGCACCAGTGCCATTCTGCCAAGCAGAAGGCCAAAGTAACACGTGTGTGCTAATGAGTGAGGTGTATTTTGCAGTGTATGGGTAATAAAGACGGTGGAATGAGTTGGCAAGCGTTGGCCTCTCACGGCCCACCGTCTGTATAGATGTTAAATACTATCATAGTACAGAGGAGGGTAATTCATGCAAGTAATATGTGGACATGGCTTACGTAATGAATTCCATATATAACCATTTATTGCCAAACATGGGAAAGTGAGAGCGGACGCGGTGGCCGAATCGGTAGAGCATAGGCTTCCCGTGCGGAAGGTCGGTGGGTTGGAATCCCGGTCGAGTCAAACCAATGATTTATCAAATTTATACTTGTCGCTACCTAGCCTTGTGCTTGGCATAAATAGGATAGGGTAACGACTGGTTAGCACAGTGTCTGGATAATGTGACTGTGTGAGATAACGGGTCATGGTGCTGGTGGCCTGGTTTCCCAGTGGGGCAGCACTATTAAGTCGTCATGAGTGCGCAATGTAGCAAGTCGGTACCCAACTTGATATTACCTTAGATGTTGCTAGGATGTAAAACAACAAACAAAGTGGAAAGTATTTCGCATTATGGCAAACTAACATCGATAACAACAAAAAGTCACCCCAGGGTGTTTTTATTTCGCTGAGTGTGTATAGAATGGAACACACACACACACATACACACACACACACACCACCACCACCACCACCACCACCACCACCACCACCACCGACAAGTATGGGGCACGAACAGTGGTTAAATGCATTCATGCGACCTTTGTGCCAAAATCGGCGTCACTGCCGTAATGGACTGGGAAAATGGGCGGGGATCTAATGCCTGGCATACACACCCCGACATCTCACGTGAATCTGAATGCTTCAATTCACCGAGACACAAGATTATATTAGGATCGGTGGTTCTTGGCCACCCATCGGCTTTAAAGCCGCATAATCCCATGAAAGCATACCATTTCTAAATTAAACAAATCCTTACCTAGATTTGATCCTGTATAGCAAACGTAGATGCACTCATCCCACTTAATGGTACATAGAACTTTAGAAGGAAGTCTAAATCAATTTAATAGACCTTGCTGAAAATGTTGACTTCTCGAATGTTGACATGTGCACCAAATTGGTCGTAATGCGAAGCATTTCGTTTGATGCGAGGGGAGGAAGAGCGACTCACCCGGCCCTGAGCGACTCACCCCCTCCCTCCTGCCACTGCTCACCTCCCCCCACCCCTGAGCGACTCACCCCTGCCACTGCTCACCTCCCCCCTGAGCGACTCACCCCCCTCCTGCCTCTGCTCACTTCCCCCCTTATAAGGCCGCCCGCCGGCCTCCCTCAGGCACTCAGCCTCCAGCCGCCTTCCAGCTCTCTGCCCTTTTCTTCTACTTGGCTACTCCACCTCGGACCTCTGCCCCAGCTCAACCTCAGGATGCCTCGAGGAAAAGGACGTGGACGGAAGGGATCCCGGACCGCCCCCGGCACCCCGGGGCCCTCTCCAGCACCCGGCCGGGCCGACTCCCCGGCGTCCCCCGCGGCGCCCTCGGGCCGCACCTCGGGCCCCGAGATGTCGACACTGCTGGACGCCCTCCAGCGTATGCAGCTCGACCAACAGCACTCCGCCGCCGAGGCGCGCCAGGCGACGGCCGACCTCCACGCCCGGATCGACTCCCTGGAGACCGGGGGTGCCCGCCCGGGGATCCCCTCATCTCCCCCGAGGCGCCAGGCTGCCCCGACGCCTCGGGCACCTACCGCCACCACAGCCCGGCCCCCGCCGCCGCCTCAGGCGACCCTCCCCGGATCCCCGCACCCGGAGTACGAGAGGTACCGTCACCTCTCCAGTCAACCACCACCCGCCACCTCGCCGGCCTACCGCGAGGAGGCCATCCGCCACAGCCCCGCCTCCACGGCCGACGCCGTCCGGGAGATACTGGCATCCGCCGAGGCGCGCCACTCCGTGAGGCGCCAAGGGATCCCGGCCAACTACATCTTCCCCTCGGACCTGGTGAAACGAGGGGCCGAGAGAAAGCCGGTGAAGAGGGGAGAGGCGACAAAGGACGAATATACCCTCGCCTTCCTCACCCTCATCGACCACCCCGACTTCCCCGCCCACTCCGCCCAGGGACTCCACCACCACATCCTAGCAGTCTGCCGGGATAACCTCGTCTACCCCTGGGCAACCGTCCGCCGGTATTCAGAGACCCTGTTTTCCGCCATCGCGGACGGAACCCTCCCCAAAGGCTGGCATGACCCGGTAGCGCTCAACCTCATGAGACTAGACTGCCTGGCCATGCCCGAGGACCAAGCCACCGCCGCCCCTGCCCGCCTACCCGACCCTCTCCACCGAGGCGCCCACCTCGCCCGACCCCAAGCTGACGCCCGCGCCACCTACGACAGGGAGACCCATGGGGCCCCCTGCCCGGCCTGGAACCGCGCCCCCGCCTCGTGCGATCGGGCCCGCCTCGGGGAGGCCCACGGTGAGGCGGGGGACAGGCGCCGTCACGTCTGTGCATACTGCGCCAATGTGAGGCGCCTCCTGACCATGCACAGCGAGGCCGACTGCATCACGAAGCAAACCCGTGAGCGCCAGACCCCCCCCGCCACCTCGGCGGATTTTTGATCAGCCGGCCTCCCCCCGGCCGGCCCGGGGGGACCCCTCCGGCGCCTCACCCTCACTACTGCCGACAGCCCCGCAAGCCCCGCCGACAACCTCCCAGCGACCATCGACCGCAGCGCCGCCAAGTCCCAGCCGAGGATCATCACCTCGGGCATCACACCTCGGACCGCATCCCAGCCCAGCCTCAGGAGGAACCCTCTGCCGCCGATCCTCACGACACCGCCTTCAACAACACCGCCGCCCAGACCCCGACCACCACCCCATCCAGCCCCGAGGACTTCGCTGCCCCCCTGCTCGACCCTCGTCGGACCTCCTCACCGGATCCCGCCAAGGAGCGGGCCTCCCCCTTTTTTTTGGCCGCCCGCTCCATGTCGACGCAGGCCCCGGACACTCCCCGCCCCGAGAGGGAGCCTGACCCCCTTGTCGACCTAGGCCCCGGACACTCCCGCCCACACAGGGAACCCGCACCTCACACCTCTCCGGGCCCCGCCTCGGGCGCCCCGCGCCCCCGCCTCGGGCGTGCCTCGAGCCCTCTCCTTCCTCTTTGGCGGAGGGCTCCTCGGCCCCCCCTCTACCAACTCTGACACTGCTCCTTATGAGCCCCTCACTATTTATCCTCTGCTCCTCATGAGCCCCTGACTCTTTGCTCCTCGCGAGCCCCCTGCTCCTCATGAGCCCCCTGTATTGCTCTGTGCCTCCTCAGCCTTTTACTTCCTCAGTCACCCTGTTTGTACCTTACTTTGTCATTTATTGTTATTCTCACTGTTTCTCTGTATGTTGCCCGAGGTGTCACAATAAACGCCTCAGTTTTCCCACCTCCGCCTCTGTTCTTCCTTCTCGCGCATCGGTCGTAATGCGAAGCATTTCGTTTGATGCGAGGGGAGGGAGAGCGACTCACCCGGCCCTGAGCGACTCACCCCCCCCTCCTGCCACTGCTCACCTCCCCCCGCCCCTGAGCGACTCATCCCCGCCACTGCTCACCTCCCCCCGGCCCTGAGCGACTCACCCCCCTCCTGCCTCTGCTAACTTCCCCCCTTATAAGGCCGCCCGCCGGCCTCCCTCAGGCACTCAGCCTCCAGCCCCCTTCCAGCTCTCTGCCCCTTCTTCTTCTCCACCCACCCACCCAACTCTCCCTCCTCTACCCTCCCCCCTCTGCGGCGGAGGGCTCCTCGGCCCCCCCTCTACCAACTCTGACACTGCTCCTTATGAGCCCCTCACTATTTATCCTCTGCTCCTCATGAGCCCCTGACTCTCTGCTCCTCGCGAGCCCCCTGCTCCTCATGAGCCCCCTGTATTGATATGTGCCTCCTCAGCCTGTTTACCTCCTCAGTTACCCTGTTTGTACCTTACTTTCTCATTTATTGTTATGTTCACTGTTTCTCTGTCTGTTGCCCGAGGCGTCACAATAAACGCCTCAGTTTTCCCACCTCCGCCTCTGTTCTTCCTTCTCGCGCATCAATTGTACATGTTTCTACTTCAAATATCTCCATTATTAACCCTATGAAATAACTCTACCTCAAATTGTGTAGATACGGACTTAATCTTTATAATCTACTTTACTTTAGTGCTAAATGACTTATTTTAAAGGATTAAAGCTGCATAGTCCGATGAAATATCAAATTTTCAAAACCCAAACCAATTATCTAGATTTGATTTTACATATCTAACGTAGATACTGATGCATTTATTAAGCATTTGTTTCTGCGTAGAAGGCAATACTGATTAAATTTAACAGAACCTGTTACTGCAGAAGTCTATGGTGTCAAGAGTTTTGGCAAGCTTGCCAAAACTAATTTTCTATGTTTGCACTCAAAATATCTCAAAAGTTTACCATTTAAAATAAAAGTAACTATGTACTAATGTAAAGTAGATACTAGTGATCGATATAATATATTTATCTCAGAAAAAATACAGAAATTCAAAACCATCAGACTATGCAACTTTAATTTTGGAGTGAAAGGCATGGAAAATTAATTGTGGTGTGCACATCAAAGTGCTTGACACCATTGGCCATATTGGAGACTCGTTCTATTAAATTGTCCTGTTAAACATTTGCTGCTGCATAGCAGGGAATAGTAAGTACACAAGTATGTAGGATCAATTCTAGGTGAGTGTCTTGCGTTCGAAAATGTGATGCTTACATCGGACTACTGTGCAGCTTTAAGTTAGAGAGAATTAAAGTGAGTGCTGTGCCACTTTCTAGCTGTGCCACTCTGTACGGCTAGAAAGTACACACTCTATATAAAACACTGTACAGTGATGGCAGGAGAAGGTTCGGAAGTGGTAGGTCTTTTTTACTACCAGACACCGCTCCCTAAAGAAGCTCCCAGAAGCCGCTATGTTAAGAAGCTACACCTGCGCACCAGTCGTGATGGATTGACAAGTTACAGGGCCTGCATGGGCAGAGTTGCACTTTCTTCTGGAGCTTTTAATGTTCTACCTATGGTGGCCAATCATCTGTGAATCATCCAAGAACGCACGCCACAGATACTCTGAATTGTGTCATAAATGTGAAGAACACGATGGTGTGGAAAGGAGAGTTCATCCAGGAAATGTTGTTCTTTTTGGTACATTAGTTCATTTAACTTTAAAGGTGCATAGTCCGATGAAAACATCCGATTTTCAAAACCCAAGCAGTGATCTAGATTGGATTCTACATATCTAACTTAGATACTGGTGCACTTGTCAATCATTTGTTGCCACATAAGACTGGAAAACAAAGCCAATTTATTAGAACCTGTTACTACAGAAGCCTGCGGGTTTTGGTGTGCTTGCCAAAATTAATTTTGTGTGTTTGCACTTCAAATATCTAAAAAGTTAACCATTTAAAATAAAGGTTACTTCAGACTAAAGTAAGATCGATTATAATGATCAATCTAATATATGTACCAAGATAAAATGACAGAAACTCAAAATTTTCGGACTATGGAATTTTAAGCAAGAGAAATTTTCAGTAGCAGACAATGGGTCTTCCTCATTCCACTGCTCCTTGCCCTATCCTAGTAATGCCGAGTGTAATGTAAAGGACGTCTGAACACAATGAGTTCTGTACTGTAACTAACTTTATTTAGAACCTTCTGTAGTGACCTCACTCTGTGCCACACTGGGGGTGTTCGGATAACAACACAACTGGAAGACACATACATTACATCTCCCTTTCAATGGAACAGAGGAACAAAATTCAATGGTAACATTTTGTATATATAAACTACCATCGATAGCAACAGGTCCTTCTTGTGTTTTTATAACTAATGTCATAACGCCATATCCCCCTCTTTAAAATAGTTCCTATCCATAACAGAATGGTACCAGGTATTGCGAGGATAAAATGCCATGCTCAAATTTACTAACATTCCAGAACAATGTAAATGGCATTGTACATGAAGACCTAATACATATAGAGATATTATACATACTATGTTTAAGAAGAGAACCATGAAACATGTAAATGGGAAACTATCGAATGTAGCCCATCATACAAAAACACGACCCATAAGTAATACAACAAATACATAGTCAGGGTCAGTTGTCACTTCTTAAATGTAGACTTATTTTGTCTCTTCTTCATATGAACTGAACAATGAGCGTATTATTATGTAACATTGTATGCAATTCATAACTGAACATAACAAGGCACTTGCTAGGCAGAACAGAAAGTGGCATAGCAACAACAGTAAACGACTTATATAACATATGAGATTCAAATATTCAATATAGTATTTCATGAACAACATTTCCCAAAATGTTCAAATTAAACTCATGCTTCATATAACAATTTCATCCGTGAACATTTCGTCATATTTTTGTTTGTTTTTGTTTATAAAAGCATTGAGTCAAAATTCATTTGATAACATCTTTGACATGCAAGACAACTTAAAAACATGTATAAACATAAACATACAAAATGCATACACAGCTGGCTGCATGTGCCATTTCTTATGTTATCATGCGTTGTGTCCATTCATTGTTCGAACTTAAGTATGCGACGTTACAAAGTACAGCTTTTCCAGCACGTTACTTATTTAACTATAACAATTTCAACCGTGAACATTCTTTTATGTTTGCTTAATAAGCATTGAGTCAACATATATATTCAAGAACATCCATGACATGAAGAGCAACTAAACATAGCATTTATAAAAACATACAAAATGCATACTCAGTTGACTTCATGTGTCGTTTCTTATGTTTGCATGAGTTGTGTCCATTCTTTGTTTGACCTGAACTATGTGTCGTTATTAATTATTGTACTGCTTTTCTGGCATGTCAGTTATTTAATTATAACAATTGCATCAGTGAACATTTTTTGTTTGTTTGTTTAATAAGTATTGAGTGAATATTTATTGGATAACATCTATGACATGTAAGACAATTTAAAGCATTTATACCAACACACAAAATGTATACTTAGTTAGCTTCATGTGTCGTTTCTTATCCTTGCATGTGTTGTGTCCATTCTTTATTTGACTTTAATCATGTGTCATTCTTACTGTACTGCTTTTCTAGCATGTCACTTGCTTAATTATTACAATTGCATCGGTGAACATTACCTACAATAACAGCACTGAGTCAACAGCTATTTGACAGGATCTATGACAAGTATGACAACTTACAGCATTTACAAAACATCACCAAAAACATACTCAGTTACCTTCATGTGCCATTTCCTATGTGTGAATGTGTTCTGTAAAGTCTTTGTTTGACCTCAAATGTGTGACGTTCTTCATGTATTGTCATGGTAACATACTGTAACAATTTAAAGTTGCACAGTCTAACCAAACCATTCCTAATTCAAAACGTCACAATCGACATACTATGTCTTTGTTTGCATTCTTTGACCTTTTCCACATATATATATTTCTATAGCATATAGATATATTTATTAAATATATTTATATAAATTATTTTATTTTAATGCCTATGACAATAAATTTAACGTTACAAATATCAGTATATCCGGTAGATTCTGCATATTCGGCTTACACTGGTTTCTATATAACCAATATTTTAGTTTTACACAAATGTATATTTTACACAATTATTTCGTCATCCACAGGCCTTGTCATTGTGAAATTGTTGTGACACACTTCATTCAATTCTGGCATCCGACAATATAGTGGTCATGATATCCACTTTAACATTTTTAAATATATATTTAGTTGGTTAATATATATATTGCTATTCGTTCACCATGGGAATGGTGTGCACCAATAGGAATTCCACCTGCATACGACACATATAACACATATATGCATGTAGGTACTACGTTTCATACGATACAACATTTTAGTTTTATATTTCCATCATTAACAGCAAGCCCATACCCTAGCAATCTTATGATGGAACAAAATATCAATATTATGGTGACACACTCAAATTATTACAGCCTGCATGAAATAATCTATATTGATATAGATACTCTAGCAGTACATCATATCGTATAGTGTGTTACAAATAAGGTCTACACCTGAGTATGCAGCTTTAACCGAGCAGATGGCCAACCGCTACTTTGTTGCATACACATACTTGAACCACATTCTTTCATGACGTGGCCCCGCGCTGCTTGGGGGCGTTCGGATATCAGCATACTTATTTTCATGTCGATGTTAAAGATTTAATTATGCAGAAATAGAAGTTTCTTTACCTTGAATTGTCTCATGTTTCATCTTATGTCAATTCATATATGATATTAAGTCACACTTCATGTCTATCACATGCCTCCATTGGCATAGCGTTTGGTGCTTGCTTCCTGGCGCTCCGACTCAATTCTCGAGGACTCTCGGTACCTTGCCTGTTGTAGCTTGCCCGACGTCCTGCGCGTCTTTATTCTGGTCATCTTCATTATCGCCGACTGTCCCTGTCGACGTCCTGCACATCTGTGCTTCGTAGCATCTGTGCATCTTTGTCCATGCCTCTTAGGCATCCGTGCATCTGTGTCCATCTTCTCAGGAATCTGTGCATCGTATTGTCATTTATTCATTCCAAGCGATGTCGTGACGTCCTGCGCGTCCTCATTCCGGCTGTTTTCATTAGAGCCGTTCGTTTCCACCGACGATCCGTATATCCGTGCTTCTTGGCACCTGTGTAGTCGTGTATGTGCCTTTAGGCATCCGTGCATCCTTGTGCCATCTTTCCAGGCATCTGTGCAACGTCTTGTCACTCGTTACAATAAAGTCTGTGCAGGTTTTGTTGGCGCCCGGGAAGTGGCTGCCCGGCGCGCTGCCGCTACGTCAACATGAAGTTCAAACAAGTGGTACCTTCTCTATGACCAGAGTGTCGATCCTGGTAAAATGAACTTGTATTATATGTTGGTTGGTGCCCGGGGTGTCGTGGCCCGGTATCCACCAGAAGCAATGGGCCTGAAAGCACCATTGCCTCCACATCTGACACCATGTAATGTAAAGGACGTCTGAACACAATGAGTTCTGTACTGTAACTAACTTTATTTAGAACCTTCCGTAGTGACCTCACTCTGTGCCACACTGGGGGTGTCCGGATAACAACACAACTGGAAGACACATACATTACACCGAGCACCATGCTAGGTAGCGGCAAGTATAAATTTGTGAGTCACTGCTTTGATTTGGCCAGGGTTTTAACCCAAATCCCACAACCTACCAGAACGGGAGGCAGTCGCTCAACTCATTCAACCATCGCGTCTATTTAAGTCTCATACAGACACCACTTCCTCTGGAATTCCACAACCAATTGGCTAAACTAACACGATCATAATTATATGGAAGGGGTGGCTGAATGAGTAGAGCATTTGCTTCATATATGGGAGGTCGGGGTCAAACAAATCACTAAAACCACACCACCTAGAGACAAACCGCTTGGAACACATATAGAAAACATATTCAACGAATAGATTATATTACATTTATATGGTTAGGGTTCTGCATTTCTATTAATTTTGAATAAAATAGACGGTTTGCACTGTGCGTACCGGCAAACTCAATGCATTGTCAATGGCCGTGAGCAATCTTCATACAGAAAAAGTGAAATATCTCTAAAACCACACCACCTAAACACAAACCGCTTGGAACACATATAGAAAACATATTCAACAAACAGATTATATTAAATTTATATGGTTAGGGTTCTGCATTTCTATTAATTTTGAATAAAATAAATGTTTTGCACTGCGCGTACCGGCAAACTCAATGGCAGTGTGCCTTTGTTCTGCAGCCAAGCAGTGCACACATACACAATGTTTATAAACATTGAAAGGGGTCTATGATAGGCGTACGTAAGGAAATGTCTTTAATAACCTGTGAACGCCGTGTATATAGATGGCACGCACATGCATGCACACACACACACACATACAAACACAGAAACACAGACAGATACACAGACAGACACACACCCACATACATAAACACACACACACAGACACCCACAGACACATCCACACACACAAACACAGACATAAACACATACAGACACACACTCATACACACACAGACACACACACACGCACACACACACACGCACACACACACATGCCGAGGTGAGGCATCTATCACAGAGTTCACTCATGATGTAAGCTACGTGGAAGTGGAGTCTTAATTCCGTGACCTAGTTTCACTACATGATGAATGGAGGCTGATGCCGGAGCAGTCACCACTCACCCACCATCCATGGAACGCTGCACAAATTTGGCCGTCATTGGCAATTATCATGAATAAATTTGGCACGGTGACGGTGGCGTGTGAGGGGTGCCAGCTGAAATTCCTCATGAATAGGTTGATTGGACCCCTCATATATGTGCGGATGCACATTCATTCGCAATTAAGGGCCAATGACAGATGGCAGTGAGAGGGCAGCAGCACTGGCTTTATTATACAGGGATGACAGATTTCCGCTATTTCGCGGATTTCCGTGTTTTTTTATATTTACCGATTAATGTTTAAAAAAACGTTAAGGAAATATCAGGATCTATGTGACAAAATTGGGGTTGGTTCAAAAACCCGTTCTTATATGACTTGAGATGTTACTAGATCATAAAACCCAAACCAGAATGAATTATGTATGGGCTATAATATAGGCACAACAAGGATAGTTGAAACCTGACTTCCGGCAATTTTCTGTGATTCCCTGATAGTGCAAAACCTATAGGGGAAAATCCACATTTTCACAGCTGTCGGTGTAATAATCCCGGCTCGCTTTCCACTTTTTTAGCCGGAGACCACTTTCATCCTTGATTATATTAAAGGTTACTGTACAATATTGGTTTCAGGCACGAGGTGCGCGTGGGTGGGTTAAAAGCCTAGATAAAATATTCACCCTCACCCACAGACCAGAGGGGATGGCCGAATGAGTTGAACGTCCGCCTCCCGTCTTGGTAGATTGTGGGATTCAAACCCTGGTCGAGTCAAACGAATGACTTAAAGATTGATACTTGTTACTTCCTAGCCAGGTGCTCGGCATTATTAGGATAGGGCAAGGACTGGGTGGCTCAGTCTCAGGATAATGTGACTGAATGGGATATCAGGTCATTGTGCTGGTGGCCAGGTCTCGCAGTGGGGCAGAACTATTCAGTCACCCAAGAGTGCGCACTGTCACAAGTCAGTACCTGCCCTGACATGACCTTAGATGTTGCCAGGATGTAAAACTCCAACAATAACCAGGTGCCCTACTTCTGTTTCCCAGTGTATGACACGAAGAACTTGTGTGACATAATACATGATTTATGAAACCAGATGACCTCAGAAGTGTGTCCATAATTTGTAGCCCCAGAGAAAGGGCAGTGGGAAGGTCTGCGGGTGGGGGTGGTGGGAGGTGGGGGTGGACATGGGTTAGGTCAGATGATGCATGATGTCCGTTTGAGCAATCTGTCAGAAACTACATTCTATTATAATTAACTGCACTTATAATCATTTAGTGCAAATTACTTGACTTCGTGATATACTGCTAAATATAACATGACAATAGACCAAACCCGCCTTCATAATCTGTCAGAAACTACGCTTTATTAAAATTAGCTGCATCTATTATCATCTAGTGTAAATTACTCGACTTCGTGATATATTGCTAAATATAACATGATATATTCCACCTGCCCTCATAATCTGTCAGCGACTGCACTGTCTTAATCGTTTAGTGTAAATTACTCGATTCTGAAATCTGGAACAAACTTCACTGGTATAATCGTTTAGTGTAAATTAATCGACTCCATGATATACTGCTCAATAATTTAGTAAATAAACCATGATACTATATCACACCCGCCATCATAATTTGTCTGAAACATCATTTATAATTGTTTAGTGTAAATTACTCTAAACTGTGATAAACTGCTAAATGAACCATGATAATATATCACACCCACTTTCATAATCTGTCACAAATTGCACTCTGTCATAGTCGTTTAGTGTAAATTACTCGACTCTTGTGATATACTGCTAAATAAACCATGATAATATATGACACCCGCCTTCATAATCTGTCACAAATTGCACTGTGTCATAGTCGTTTAGTGTAAATTACTCGCCTCTTGTGATATATTGCTAAATAAACCATGATAATATCCCACACCCGCCTTCACAATGGGCAGATGCAGACCAGTTCGCCCCCCAAGTCGCTCACTGCCTCCCTCAAGGAGCTCAAATAGCAGTTGGATGTTATAGTAGTTAATTGACATATATCAGAAATAGATTGGATAACAATTACAATTACAAGACAATTACAAAATTAACAATATGTGTATAATGAATTGATTGTATTCCGTAAAGCACTCGACTCATGATATACTGCTAAATAAACCATGGAGACAGAAGCTACCACTTTAATTATGTGCGCCGCGCTCATGCAGCAGCGTTCTCTTGTGGAACACACTGTTCTGACAACTCCTCCTGTGTACATTATATTACATACCACTGACAACTCCTCCTGTGTACATTATATTACATACCACTGACAACTCCTCCTGTGTACATTATATTACATACCACCACCAGGGGGAGCCAAGTGACTCGGGGAAGGGCAGCAGTTAGGAAATGGGGCTCGTTCTACATACTGTAATTGAAAGACACAATTTTATACACGCAGAGGCACATGTAGTAGTCCAAATGGGTTGGGGGTGATTGCAGATGGGTCAAAGCTTAAAGTTGCATAGTCCGATGGTTTTGAATTTCTGTTTTTTTTTCTGAGATAAATATATTAGATCGATCACTAGTATCTACTTTACACTAGTTCAAAGTTACTTTTATTTTAAATGGTAAACTTTTGAGATATTTTGAGTGCAAACAAGGAAAATTAGTTTTGGCAAGCATGCCAAAATTCTGACACCATAGACTTCTGCAGTAACAGGTTCTGTTAAATTGACTCAGTATTGCCTGCTACGCAGAAACAAATGCTTAATAAGTGCATCAGTATCTAAGTTAGATATGTCAAATCAAATCTGGATAATTAGTTTGGTTTTGAAAATTTGATATTTCATCGGACTATGCAGCTTTAAGCTGAGGCCCATTTAAAAGCACTCCACCCACCCATGTGGACAATTATGATGTCTACGAGTATTTAAATAAACGGTGTCTTTTATTTTGGTATTGCATGTTTACAGAGCTATTGCATTATTCATTATAGAACTGTGTTCTAGTGACTTCATAGGGTAACGACTTTAACTAGTGTCGTAGTGGGTTCAATAAAACACGAGATGGTGCAAGGAATCTTTGTATGGAATAGAACTTCGGAATGAGCCGGCAGGGAAGTATCTAGATAAAAGATTCACCCCTATACCCAGAGTAGAGGTGAATGAATGGCAAATATGTCTAAATCCAAGCAAAAACTGCTTCAAATAGGAATTAACTGTGTAGGTACTGGTTCCAGCGCAGAGTGTTTATCTATATTGACCTAAAGTTGGGAAAGGTGGTAGAGAATGCAAAACACCAATATGGCGGTCACAGAAAGGTCCGTATTCAACTTTTAAAGTTGATTTAACTCAATGTATTGATTCATTCCGCATAAAGAGGTATGTGAAGAATATATTTTGTTTCTGTGATGAGGAATTGATGTGCTCATTTCCGTTACCCAGCCTCCCCGACAGTTTTTCTAATGGGTTGTTTAACAGCCCCGCCTCAGGGCTGGGGGGCGGAGCGGGACGTCGCTCAGGCAGTAGAGTGTACACCTGTGAAGGTTTGGATCATCCGATCGATCCTGATCAGTGGACACATTTGCAGTTTAAGCTATTTTCCATTCCAACCAGTGGTCCACAACTGGTTCATCAAAGGCTGTGGTATCTGCTGTCCTGTCTGTGGGAACGTGCATATAAAGGACCCCCTTGCTGCTTATCAGAAGGAGTTCCCTATGTGGCGGCAGTGGGTTTCCTCCAAAGTAATATGTCACAATGACTGTATGCTTGAAGTCCAATAGCCGATGATAAAAATATATGTGCTCTAGAGGCAGCGTTAAATAAAACAAACTTTCAGGGCTGCGGGAGTAACTCGTGTAGCTGGTACTGTGCATGTTCAGGGCTTCTGTCACCTGGCAGGCATCGTCTAGTTGGTTAACTCTCTTTGTTGATAGCATATTTGTTTGATAAAAAGAAAATCTTGTTAATCATTCTCAAACCGACTCCTCCTCCCATATTAAAAAATATATATTGCATTCTAAAAAAAGAAGAAAAGTGTGACAAATGAGGGATCCAGTATATGGAAGTGGGAATCCTGTTGAGTTCCAGTTTTATATTTATACATATATATTTATATATATTATATGTAATATATATATAATATAAAATGTATGTATGTTAAAATACGATACTGGAGAGATTACATACACCTACATTTAATATTCTGTTAGCGCAGCTTTCAGTGCATTGATATCACAGATCCTTTGTCTAACATATAGTTTATGGATAGGAGACATAGCTCAGACAATTTGGCAGTGTTTATTTAAAAACCTAAAATGTTATGAAAAGTTGTCTTCTAAAATCTCTACCATTTGTCTTCTAAAAAACACTGCCAAAGCACATAGAGTTACTGTTATATAGTCCTATTCTTTTGAGGTTTTGCTATAATGTATTATCAATTTTCAACGGTCCTCCCCCCCCCCCCACACTCAATTTTATATTTGTTCTATGAACAAACCCTGAACCACTTGATTTAATTGTGTTGAGATATGTGAGTGTAAAACCTGATTAATTATAATCCACTTTACATGATTTTGAAGTAACTCTTATTTTAAAAGGTTGACATTGGAAGGCTCAAATCTAGGTAAATATTTTGGTTTGTAAGAATTGTAATGCTTTCATCGGATTGGGCAACTTTAATTTCCCGTCGAACATTATAGTATTTTCACATTTTACTGATGCAGTTCAGAAAAGCCACACCAGCACATTCATTACATGGATATTAATCGGACTACGTAATTGGGTCAGTGCAATTAGGCCAAGTCGAGCTAATTAGGCCAAAGACCTTCTAGTTTGCAGTTAATCATCCTAAACTTTGGAAGCGCATATGAGACAGGTTACCCATGTTAGGCTAAAGATAGGATCGGCTGCTGTCCAGTTTTTGTTCTGGTCTGGACATATTTACTCCAAGGCCTGTTTTTGGGGATGGGGTTAGTAAACAACCCTGTAAAAAAAGTATTGGATAGTTTGGTTAGGTAGAATCATATGAATCCACAATCTAATTGCCTAGATAAATTGTTGACATACTTATCTATCATAGCCTGCTATTTATGGAGTGCTGAATTGCTGAAATTACGTTATTAATATACTTAAAAAGTTTAATGGAAAGAATCCAGTTGCCGCCATCTTGGTATTGTGACCATCGCTCAGTTATGAACTCTGTGCTAATGTAGATAAACACTGCTGGAACCAGGACCTCCACACCTTGTTTACAGTTTTTGCTTAGATTTAAATAATACTTGTCGTTCACCCCATACTGGAGGTGAATATTTTATCTAGCCTGGCGAGTGTTCTTAGCTGCCAACCTGGCACGGTAGCTGAATAAGGTAGTGTGTGGGAGATCAGGAGTTTGGTTCCCGGTCGCGTCAAACCAATGACTTATTAATTTGATACTTGTCGCTACCTAGCCTGGAGCTCGGCATTAATAGGATTGGGCAAGGACTGGTTAGCACAGTATCAGGATAATGTTACTGTGGTGGATATCGGGTCATGGTGCAGGCTGCCTGGTCTCCCAGTGGGGCAACACTAAAGTTGCCATGAGTGCACACTGTCATAGGTTGGTACCCTACTGATATGACCCTAAACGTCCACCAACAGGCAACCAACCATACATTTTGACCGTCCTTTAACCTATAATTATTATTAGATTCTAGAAAAAGTGGAATGACCATTTTGTATTTGAAATGCACCATTCGCGGCTTCATATCATGACGCGTTATAATATACATACATCCATGTCAATGGAATCTCAGCTTTATGGTTGTTGCTGGTCGGGGTGCACCTACACTACACATCCCACAACACATGAATGAAGCTGACTTTGTCTAATGTGTGTTGTATTTCGTGTTGTTAGGAAGCCCGGACCAACTACCGAGAGTTTAGAGACCTCATCTGGAACCTCATACACCGCAAGAACTTTAATGACCTCGAGAAGGCCCGGTAAGTTTAATATTTTCACTTTCTTGTAATTATTTCTGTTTAATCTGCAAAACTGTTTAAATCGACACTTTTCATGGTATTTTTTTGGTGCTTTTGTATGGAGAGCCTAAGTATCATGGATGAAAGGTCTTCGGATTTCTGCGATTTTTTTTTTTATATTCACCGATTAAAGTTTACAAAATGCCAATATGTATGAAATCAGTTGATTAATCCGAATGCTGTTCTCATATGACCTTAGATGTTACTAGATAAAACCCAAACAAGAAAGAGATTAGCCTCCATGTGATAAGTCATAATAAGGACAGTTGAAGCCAGACTTCCAGCATTTTCCTGCGATTCCTAAAGGCCCTGTCACACCTCACTGGATTGGGGGAAACGGACAGAAAACGAACAATGTCTGGTTTGTGTCTGTACAAGTTTTGAACATGCACAAAACTAGGAATGGATGCCGCCAGATTGATGTCTACAGTTCTTGTCCGGTTTGATTTCGTTTCGTCCGTTTGCTATCCGTTCATGTCCGTTTCATGTCCGTTCGTCCGGCGGCCTTAGACCCGATGTCGCAACACTTTAACATATTTTAATACATTTTGATACTTATCACCACCAGACTAGACAATTCTGTCCGTTGCTCAAACCGGCATAGTGTGACAGGCACTTAACAGTGCTAATCCTGTGGAAGAATATCGCAGAAATTTGCCATTTAGTTCTGGCAGAACCCGCTAGTTGGCGCCAACGTCTTGGCCTGGTTTTCACCTTTTTTTTGCTGGAGACCATTTTCATCCTTGGATCATGCCTTATCATGAATAAATAACGCCCATCAAATTATTTGTGAATCGCCAGTAATTATTGGCGTTTATTCTGTGGAAATCATTATGAGCGAGTGGCTTTCAGATGTCACAGGCAGGATTCAGCCATGTAGAGAAATAGATTTTAAGAAACCTCTTCGTGGAAATTCTTTCTTTTCTTTTTGTGTGGCAGGGGGATTGGGATTCATACTCGTGGATTACTTATTGATAACTCTCTTATGTAATCAACAACCGATGGGTTTAAAAATGTTCAAGTGTTATTTCACAGAGGAACCCTGCCAAGTTGTGTGAGTGTTCCTTGGTCTATTGTCACTAACAGACAAAAAAGTGATTACAGCTGAAAGTCCTTAGCAACCATAGCTTGACAACAGTGACCGTTCTAGTAGTCATATTCGATCATGATAATTGTAAGTACATGTTGATCATGTTACTGTCCCTTTAAGATTGTAATTGTGCATTATGGTTTAGCTAGAATCAGAATCCGTCTACTGTTATCCCATTGAGTCTATACTAAGTTGCTGGTGCAAGCGTATGAGTAGTAGTATACAACTATTAGAAATATGGACGCACCAACTGCCATGGTTGGGATTTACCTTTTTATGGTAGGTGGGTGGGGATAATTTGCAATCTGTCATTTAAACCTGCGTGTACAATTATTTCAAAAGTACCAAGATTATATGATTACTTCTTGTTTATATTTACATTCGTTGGTTTGTCTTTCAGTGCCATTTTCCGATGGATGACAACAAAGAACATGTTCACCATTATGTTTGACAGCGTGGTACCCGGCTCACCCGAACAAATCATCGACGGGTTCAAGGATGGAAAGACCACGTATGCACGGATCTTCGAGTGTCTTGCAAGGTAAAGCTGTTCAAATGTCTTTTATAGTATAATTTATATATGCGCATAACCTTTTATATATATATGGACATATATTATGTACATAATATATGTACATATCGTTATATGCAATTTTATATATTCTACGAGACCGGTACAGGCATGAGGTGAGGATTAGCGAGGAAGAAGCAGCAAGGTGGCGCCACCAGGCGAGGCAGAATGCCTGACCAGTAGGTGACTTGTCAAGTGTCAGTTCGGCAAGAGTGAACCAGTAGAAGACTCGTGGCGTGTCAGTTAGGATGAACAGTGGAGACAGTTCTTAGTTAATGAGCTTCCGGATATAATTATACTCGTACAATTGCTTCTACATCATATATATATAGTCTATTCTCAGCATTGAATTCTGCTCTTCCAACCGTGACATAAATACAATTATTCATGCATGTGTATCGTATGACAGTAAGTGATAAAAAGAGTGTAGTATGACGTCAGGATATAATTAGGCTTTTACTTTCCAGTACTCCCAATGATACATATATCAAATGGGGGGCGGGGGGGGCTCACATTTTAATTAAAAATTTTTTTTTTTAAAGGAAATGTAAGGATTTTCCTCTTACATCTTAGCAACATCTTGGATTATTTCGATGGATACTGTGGTACTCACTTGAGTTAATGCAAGCACCTGGTTTAGTACTGTCCCACTGAGACAACCTGCAACAGGTTCCATTCAAGTCACATTATCCTGACACTAAGTCGGCCACTCCCTTCCCTACCCTAATAATCCTACTAATATGCGGCGTCAGGCAAGATAGTGACAAGTGACCATTTAAAAAAAAAAAACACATGGGATTGAACCCACAACCTCCCCATACAGGGAGCAGATGCTGTCACTGCTAGGCCTGCCTGGTCTATTCTATTGCATTAATTAAGAAACTGGCACCATCCTGTTTTAGACCAGATGGAATGGCCGAATGAGTTGAGCATCTGTCTCCTATTTTGGTAGACTGTGGGATTTTAACCCATGGGTTTCGAATCCTGGTCGAGTGAAACCAATGACGTAAAATTGTTATACTTGTCCCTTCCTAGCTATACTCTTGGCATTATTAGGATAGGGCAAGGACTGGTTGGCTCAGTGTCCGGATAATGTGACTTGAGTGGGATATCAGGTCATAGTGCTGACAGTCTGATCTCCCAGTGGGACAGCACTATAAAGTCGCCATGAGTGCACACTGTCACAAGTCGGTGCCCACCCTGATATGACCTTCGATGTTGGCAGGACCTAAAACAGCAACAACCAACCAACCTTCCTGTTTTAGCTACGCTGGCCTCCCATGTGTGACTCTGTCAGGCTGGGCAAAGGGTGTGGAGTACCGCCCTGGGTCACCGATCTGCTCTGGGCCGATTAACCATTCGTGGAATGCAGTCTACATGGATGGCAGCTGGCAGCTGGTGGACAGTCACTGGGCAACACGGTAAGCAGCCTCTTCTTTTCTCCCCTCAATGCCAATAAACTCTCCGTCCTGATATGATGACCTTAGACCTGATTTTACTCTCATTCTTATGCCCCCTAATATATTAGGTATCTTCAGTCAGGTTGAAACATGCCCAAGAACCTCATTTTAATCTCATTCTTATGCGCCTAACTTGCAGGTATCTTCAGTCGGAGCGGAACACGCCCGAGAACCTCGTGTACGAGTACGACGACTATTACTTTATCCCGGTGCCGCAGAACCTTGTCTTCTCGCACTGCCCGGAGGACCCCGCATGGCAGCTGCTCTACCCCTCCATGTCCCACTCGCAGTTCGAGGATTACCCTCTCATCAAGTCATATTTCTTCAACATCGGGATGCGCTTCATCGGCCAAGATCAGGGTGTTCTGTACACCAACAAGGGCATCTTGGCGCTGCATCTTGGGTGAGTGATTTTCTTTTCATTTAGTTTTAGCCTTTTCCTCCACTCAACACTCAACATAAAAAAGGAAAAATCTCCACATATTCGCTGGTTGAAAAATCAAGCAATGCTTCATAGGTTCATTACCAGAGGATCGGGAACAATTTACCCTGTCAGATTTTAGGTTTTATTTTTATATATCAGTCACTCTCCTGAAAACTGGCCAGAAATTGTCACAGAGTTAAAATATAATATTTGAATTTTTCACATTTTTTGGTTCTAAATGAAAGCTGGAAATCCCCCCCCCCTTTTCATCTATGTAAAATATAAATTGATGGGATAAAAAATAACGGTGTAGTCCATGATTAAGCTATGTCATATAGCAGTATAACATGTGTTGCTCAGACGTAGCACATGTTTAGGACATCACACAGTCTGCTGAACAAAAATCTAAGCAGAATTAAATAATTTCATACTGAGAAGCATATTAATCATGGCATAATATACAGAAATATGTAGTGCTTATATTGATTTAAAAAAATGTAATATCCAGCCATGCTTTATTCACTGAATAATTAGTGTACAATAATTGTGTGGCATCAAGACACCACTGGTTACATCTGTGACGGAAATTTGTAATGTTATTTCTGAAGATATCAAATAATTCTTTTTTTAAATTTAAGCATGCATACATGTTAAGAAATACTTCCTTTTGATTTGGGAACTGTTTTGTTTGATATATCAATGCAATACAAGATGTTAGTAAGGATCCAACCAACATCCCATATGTCATGTGTACAAATAGCTGACTGTAAAATGGGGTTTTTTGGTACAAAAACACTTCATAACTAAGAAGACCAAAGTTGCATGCGGTTTATTTAATTTAAATTATTTCTTACATCAAATCTGAACATGAATATCAAAAGTATAAGGAAAGAAATAAGTAGGACGTTTTTTTATTGATGTTTTAAAATCCCATCCCATGCTGACCAGTTTTCAGGAGAGTGACCCATATATATATTTTTTTCTGCAAGGGCAACTTCCATCCTTGATAATGAAAGCTTTTAATACCCATATTAGTTTTTACTTAATATATATTTCTTCAGGGAAACTGAATTAATTATTTAAAAAAAATAGTTTTATCCCCAACGGGTAGGAACTGTTATTAGTTATTTTGTCGAAGTTGACATTCATTGTCACGTGATCTGTTACGCAGCACACATCTGTACATTGACTACAATTGGGGGTTGCGGGCGAACTGGATAATAAAACTTACAGCATTTTGATATTTTCCCATAACAGGTATTCAAAAAAAGCAGCGTTCACCTTCAAGTTGACCTTGGGTGACAGCAACATTGAATCAGTTCAAGGGATCAGCCTCAAGCGCTACGTCATCCAGGAGACTGCGGACGGACGCGTGTCCTTCTACTTCCGTGCGCCACGTGAGGCCAATTACTACCTGACAGTGTTTGCGCAGCTGGTTGGTGACCGCATCCGCGTCGAGAACGTCTTCAAGGCGACGTGCGAGTACAAGATCATCTGCGATCAGGCTGCAGGCGACATCCACCCCTATCCGCAGTGCTCTGACTCCAACTGGGGTCCTGGTGCACCGGTCTCCCAGTATGGACTTCATCCGTCCCAGAACAATGCAATCCTTCTGGCACCGAACGGCCGTTCTGAGCTGACCTTCCAGAAGACCCGGCCCGTGCGTCTTTACGCCCGCCTCAACAAGGAGGGCATGGACGAGGAGGCCCTCGAGAGGTGCATCAACGTGCGTGAGCAGGACAACCAGATCTACATCACCACCCACTTGCCCGCCCGGGGCGAGTATGGCCTGGAGATCTACGCCAACGAGCCAAACAAGGAAGGTGACACCTTCACGCACATGTGCCAGTACCTGGTGTCATACACTGACCGCGATCCGAACATCATGTATGGACAGGTGTACGACCGCCACGAGTTCGCCCCAGGAATGAATGCTGGACCCATGGCCGGGCAGTTCGCTGGTAACCAGTACGCTTCTCAGCCAGGTGACATGAGCCGCTCAGGACCTCCTGGCAGACAGGTCAGTCACTTCTTAGTGGACTTGCTGTATTCCTTACCTTCTTGGTGTTGTGTGATAATACTCAATTAATCATAGCTTTCAAGTAGTCAAATATTTGGCCTCTCCTTTTTTTCTTCATCCATTAAAAAAATTAATTTACACTTATTTTGATAATCCTTTGATGATTAATGAAACAAGAATTTTAAATGCAGACAAGCTTTTATTCCATTAACAAACCCATTCCCTTTCAGCTTAATTAGTAATTCACATGACCGATGGGTTTAAAAATGTGTGTGTTGACTTAACTAAAAATGGTAAATTTGAATTTAATTGTGTGCAAGTGCATTTACCTACCTGACAGTCATATTGTCATTCAAGATTATTTTAGTATGAATGTGGTTGAATATATATATATATTATATATTGCAAATATATTATTATATATTGCATATATTATATATATTGCATATATTATATATACTGCATATATTATATATATTGCATATATTATATATATTGCATATATTATATATATTGCATACAGAACTAAATTTATATGTATTATATATATTATATACATTATATATTATTATATATTATATGTATTATATATTATATATATATGTTATATATATATATTATATATATTCAGACACAGGCAGCTAATTATTTCATACACCGATCTACATTGTCCTTATTGAAACTGCGTGTTGAAAAGGTTTATTGACTGTCAGTGTCTTGGTCCCTCCGTGGCTGCCTGCAGCAGTTTGACCAGCATGGAGAGACCTTCACCCCAAGCGCCTCCCCCTACGGCAACATGTATGGGGGCCAGTCGGCCGGTTTGGCCGCTGACCGGCTGCGCTCCGGACCCCCCGGCTCTCAGGTTGGGAATCTAGTACTAAGCGCTACACCCTAACACTCACCGCAATAAGCTGAGGTGTATTCACCTAAGGAACGCGGTGTACATGCTTGGCCTCCCCTCCTTTGAACAATCTGTCTTGTTACCCATTGTGCATCGCATATTAATCGATCCGGTGGAGGTTATTTTTTGGGGTGTTTTTTAATAAAATTTTATTTCATAAAAATTGATTCCTAGATTAAATGCAATTTGGAAGTGGAATATTTTGCTGCTTTTTCTTTGCTTTTTAATTTTTAAATATAAAAATCACCATCCATTTGTGATTGTTTCTATTTTTGCTGATGGACTGTGACAGTCTGCGTGGAACAGCTTGCTGGTGGATCTAATTTCTGCTTCACTTGTTATCAGAGAGAAAAAGTAACGGCACAATGAATGCGCGTATAATATTTTGTGTGTGGATGTGATTGATGGTGGCAATTAACAGTGGTAGCTTTCAATCTGCTGCTAACATGATACACAGATACACACAATTACTGAGTGTGAAAGCTTACATCACTTTTTGTGCTCCAACGGTCAAATATTGTTGTTTCTTTTTAAGAAAAAGTTAATTAAGTTGTTGTTTTTAAATAAAAAAAGAAGTATTTAAAAAAGAATTATTTTAAATTTAAAAAAAGGACTACCAATTGATGCCCACCTCCGGTTGGACAACCTTTTTGTGTAGGTGTACGGTGGTGCTGAGGACCGCTATGGAAACCAGGCGGGGCCACTGCAGTTTGGAGATCCGCAGTATGGGGGCAGTAGTGGCAATGCCGGTGGCGGTGGTATGTACCGCCCGGACCACCAAGCCGGCTCCCAGGTCAGGACCAGGCCGCATCCCCTGTCTGTAAAACTAACCCAAGACACTTAAGCATCCAGACGAATGGTTAAGTCCTTACCTCAATCTCCTATCTGTAAAACTAACCAAAACAATTATGCTTCCAGATGAATGTTTAAGTCCTTAGGCCATGAACAAACTGCTTCGAGTCGCTGGATTTAACCCACCTTGTCATGGCAGCCATTGCCCTTCTATGTCTTTACTTTCTGCGACTTCATTTTTTTTACTAACAATATCACCACCTAAGTGATTTTTCTTCCAGTTGCCATGCCTGTCTTCCCCTCGTGCAGTGAAGAGCCTGCAGTCATCCCAATATGTTGTCGAATACACTGTCTTTTCCAGAAGTTTGAATTATTTCACCTACATGTGTTTGGTGGTCTTTAAAAAAGAAATTCTTAAATAAGAGTTGGAGGACCATTCAAACGCTATGTAATGCTTACAGGGGTGGGGGGTGTAGGCCCAAGCATTATGTGGAGTATGGTCTAGTGTTGCGGAGCAGTTCAAGGGGGTGGCTGGGTGTCTAATTTTGACAAAAAATAGCATTACATAATATTTTAATTCCCCCTATTTTGATGCATAATAATAAGGAAGGCTAACCCATGTCTTGTAATTGCTTTTACATATGTCATGGTATTTGCCACATTTTTGTTTCTTTTAATGTGGTCTTAAAGAAGAATCTCTTAATAATAATGATTACCCCAGTATGTCACAAAAGAATCTCCCAATGAAAACTGTGCCAAGTACTGCCTCCCTCCCCCCTCCCCCCACACACACTTTCAACTCTCCTAATAAGTACTCTTCCTTGGTGTGTCACAATAGAATCTACCAGTAAATTCTCTTCACTGGTGTGTCAGCAAAAAATCTCATAAATATTCTTGACTGGTGTGTCAGGAAAAGTGGTCAGTCAGTGAAATGTTTACTTCAGGTGTATGGCGGAGCGCAAGAGATTTCTGGTCAACGGGTCGGTCCTGATACTAGTCAGTTCACAGGACCTCAGTATGGCCAGGCAGCCGCAGATGGGTTGTATAGGACAGCAAAAGATCCACAGTCCCAAGGCCAGGTACACATGAATGTAAACACAGTATGTGCCTTGTGTTCATGTTTAACACTGTCCAAGCTTCTATTAATAAATCAATGCCCTTTTACATTCCAGCATCTGCTTCGCAAATGTGAATTCTTTTCTCAAAACCCAATTTTGCTGCTTGTTTTGGAAATCCCTCGTTGTCCTAATTTTTCTTCATTTTATTAAAAGGGAAGAATTTAATGTGTGGAGGGTGCTAGGATTTAGTCTGGAGGTTATGTTTCTCAAACTTTCATATTTTAGGTAAATAGCTACTGCTGCCTTTCATACGTATGGGTGAATGCTAATTGAAATAAATTTGTATATCTGCAACAACAAACCCGATGCATGAGGCTATACCAAAATAAGTTGATTCAAAATGGCCTTCTGGATAGTTGTTGCTATATTATGGAATCCAGGTGAGGTTCTGTGTGTGTCTGCATGTGATTGATTTTCTCTTCAGAATTACGTGGAGAAGATTGAACACGGAAAGTCTTTAATGGGCTTTCAACACCTTTTAGAACCTTTGAAAGGCTTCAACATTACGCTATTACTGATGTGCAGAGATATGCAGCAAAAATTGATAATGAGATTAATCGATAGATTTCATGGTTGAGTTCTCAGATTTCTGCCGTATCCATAATCCTGTAACTTTCCTTTGCACATACACTGTCCTAATAAGTGTTTATCTTCAATCATTTAACCATTGATAACGGCAGCTGCCCCGCATTCGACTAACGTGAATATTCGTTGATTGCCTTACTCCAAATATTTTCATGGAAGCACTCCAAAAGAGACCCTAGTCTAATTTGGTTTTTGCACAGTTACTCTTTCTAATACGACTGACCTGCTAGTCCTTTATTTCCACTATTGCAATTAATTCAAATTTTTATGCGAACCCCGATTTCTGTAGTCGTTTCAGCGGTAAGACGCCTCTAAGATGTCTGTTCTGTCAGCAGTCAAACCTCCTGATAAGCTTTCTGAAGGAAAACCTGGAAGTATTTTACAGGTTTCCTTCCTAATAGGGACCTTGGAACACCTGGAAAGTCCTGGAATTTGATAATTAAATCCCAAGCTTTGGAAAGGCTTTATATTTCCCTATCCAGTTCTGCAAAGTCCAGGCAGATGAACTTGTGGGAAAATTTGTAACTTCTGGAGAGCTCAACAAAATGCCTTTCGGGCTTAATAAACTGCGGTGAAATCATTCCCTTTTCTTAAACAGTATTTCAATAGTTCCTATCCATCATTTAAGAAATTGATTAAATTGGTAAAAGTATGGCGAGCTTCCACAACAGGGAAACCTAATGTTTGGTAAACACAATTATTGTTTCATTAAGTTTTTGCAAGTCCTGGAATGCTCGAACCCATTATATCATTTGGTTGGTGCCTTTGGAATATCTTCCCGTGATTGCTCCCTTGTGACAGTTATATTAGCTGTTTGTTTGTTTGTTGTTGTTTTATGTCCTAGCAACATCTAAGGTCATATCAGGACGGGGTTATATTAGCAGATCATGTTTTTATAGTTCTGAATAGATTTTCTAACCAACACCCTCAATCTGTGCCTGCTGCTTAAATGATAGTAGTCTAGATGGAAGAGTGTTAACGCCAAGTTGTTTTACCTGACGCTTGTCTGTGGATGCATTGAAGTTCATATTAACACACAACTGAAAGGAAAACACATGAGATAGAAATAATATCTGCAAATTATATTTGCTAAAACAATTGATCTGATGTGATTTATCTTTTCCCGCAGACCTTTGAACAGGTTGATGAAAAGGGAAGTCCAATTAAGCATCAGATATTTGAAGAGATTGATGAACACGGAAAACCAATTAGAGGTAAAGTTTTCGAAGAGGTTGATGAACATGGAAGACCAATTAAGGCAACATTTTTTGAAGACATCGATGAATGTGGGAGGGCTATTAGAGGTTTCATTAAAAAGCAAAGCTTTGAAGAGATTGATGAACATGGTAAACCAATTAGAAGTCAAAGCTTTGAGGAAGTTGATGAGCATGGAAGACCAGTTAGAAACAAGAGCTTTGAAGAGGTTGATGAGCATGGAATACCAGTTAGAAACAAGAGCTTTGAAGAGGTTGATGAGCATGGAAGACCAGTTAGAAACAAGAGCTTTGAAGAGGTTGATGAGCATGGAAGACCAGTTAGAAACAAGAGCTTTGAAGAGGTTGATGAGCATGGAAGACCAGTTAGAAACAAGAGCTTTGAAGAGGTTGATGAGCATGGAAGACCAGTTAGAAACAAGAGCTTTGAAGAGATTGATGAGCATGGAAGAACAGTTAGAAACAAGAGCTTTGAAGAGGTTGATGAGCATGGAATACCAGTTAGAAACAAGAGCTTTGAAGAGGTTGATGAGCATGGAAGACCAGTTAGAAACAAGAGCTTTGAAGAGGTTGATGATCATGGAAAACCAATTAGAAGTCAAAGCTTTGAAGAAGTTGATGAGCATGGAAGACCAGTTAGAAACAAGAGCTTTGAACAGGTTGATGATCATGGAAGACCAGTTAGAAACAAGAGCTTTGAAGAGGTTGATGAGCATGGAAGACCAGTTAGAAATAAGAGCTTTGAAGAGGTTGATGAGCATGGAAGACCAGTTAGAAACAAGAGCTTTGAAGAGGTTGATGAGCATGGAAAACCAATTAGAAGTCAAAGCTTTGAAGCGGTTGATGAACATGGAAAACCAATTAGAAGTCAAAGCTTTGAAGAGGTTGATGAGCACGGAAGACCAGTTAGAAACAAGAGTTTTGATCAGGTTGTTCAACATGGGAAGCCAATTAAAGAGAAGAGCTTTGAAGAGGTTGATGAACATGGAAAACCAATTAGAAATCAAAGCTTTCAAGCGGTTGATAAGCCTGGAAGAGCAGTTAGAAACAAGAGCTTTGAGGCGGTTGATGAACATGGAAAACCAATTAGAAGTGAAAGCTTTGAAGTGGTTGATGAGCATGGAAGACCAGTTGACAACAAGAGATTTAATGAGGTTGTTCAACATGGGAAACCAATTAAAGAGAAGAGCTTTGAAGAGGTTGATGCACATGGAAAACCAACTAAGAGTCAAAGCTTTGAAGAAATTGATGAACATGGACACCCAATTAGAAGTCAAATCTTTGAAGCGGTTGATGGGCATGGAAACCCAATTAGAAGCTTTGAAGCGGTTGATGAGCATGAAAACCCAATTAGAAGTCAAAGCTTTGAAGCGGTTGATGAGCATGGAAACCCAATTAGAAATCAAAGCTTTGAAGAAGTTGATGAGCATGGAAGACCAATTAAAGGGCAAAGCTTTGGACATGTTGATGAACATGGTAGATTTGGTACAACGCAAATCTTCCAAGAGGTTGAAAAACATGGATTAAGAAAAGAAAGCTTTGAAGAAGTTGATGAACATGGAAAACCTGCCAGAGGGAAAAGCTTCGAAGAAGTTGATGAACACGGAACATCAGTTACAGGACAAACACTTGAAGAAATTGACAAGTATGGTAGACCAGTGATGTCAACCGTTGATAAAATTGACAAATATGGCAAACCTGTTTTGTTGCAAACCTTTGAAGAGGTTCCTGGGAAGAGCCAACCAATTGGTCTCTTAGGCTCGAAATATTCTGAAAAGTCAGCTACCATTGGAACCCAGGTACAGAACTGGTTGTTAGATCACCGTTTTGAATTTCTAAAATCAGCATTAGTTATATATGCAGATATGGTTTGAGGTAATCAAAATACGAGTATAATAAGAAATCAAATTGTGATATTTACTTCCCTTTATATTTAACGCCAGACACTTCCAAAAACCCATGGTAATGAACGCAATCATTGTTTCTTTGTTGTTTTTCTGCAGAGAGTTGTTGAAGTTGACCATCGAAGCAGACAAGTGACTGGTTTGGGGCGAGAACTTGATTCTTATCAACATGCTGAGGTATAAGCCTGTAACTGTGTGATGGTGCCATGGTTAGATGAATTACATCACCTTGTGCCTGCCTGCAAATTCAGATTTGTTATGATCCCCACCCCCATGCCTCTACATTATTAGGCCACGTTTACATTACCTCCTTTAATCCTCATCAAGCCAAGCTGGACAATTGATGTATGTCATAGTTACTAGACATATATTGTGGATATGTCCACTGATAGGCAATGCTGACATTTTGAAGCGTGGAACTCTATGAAGCCCTATTGAAGCACAATGAACATCTTTGTACAGGTCCACCGCTAAAGGCTACATTGGGTCTACGAGTGGCCATATTCACAATACAGCAGTCTTGCCTAGCTCTATTAGTCAAAAGCTGAATTCATGCTTGGTAGACAAGTGATGGTCGCCTGTTCTGAAGTTGATATGCCTGGATATGAGATGTCTTCACAGTAGGCCTGCCTGGGCACAGCTTGAAATTTGTGTATATATATATATATATGGCAAAGTGGCCTACAGGGCTGAAGCACCCTGCTTGGTGTCGTGTAAGCAATGTCTACATTAAAGACATCGAACCCTGGTGTGTGCCATAAATACATAGCCTTAATCTAATGAGAATACTCCAGCCATTATGACACTTGCATCCTATTCATATTCTGTCTGCTCCACTGTATATTATGGAGGTGCCTTCACCCAACGCATTTTTCTCCCTGCTAACTTATGTTTAGATTTTATGGTACGGCAGATTATTTGAAGATTCTGAGAGTTGATATACCACCATTGAATTGGTCACTCGGGAAACCAGTGCGCAATAACATTGTTTTGGTGATGAAAGAAATTAATCGATTATTTCCATTATTATCATTTCGTTCATGCTTCCTCTGATTTCATTTTTATTTTCGATTTTCATTTCTGTTGCTTGCATGAACATCCTGAGGTTGAATTTAAACGTAGTTGCTATAGATACAAGACATTTCAACTAACATTGCAATGCAATTCTTCCACTTTGCCCTGAATAAAAATGGGCTTCTTTATCTTCAGGGATTGGTTGTAATTTGCAATCAAGGATGACCAGTACAAGCACATCAAGACCTGGGCCCGTATGCATGAAATGGTGTTAGCTTACACTCGGTGTGTTTGCACTACTTGCGTACTGACTTTTCGCCGCTAACCTAGAAATCCCCGCCAAAACCAGTTTTGGCTCGCTAACACCACGTCATGCATACGGCCCCAGGATGTCTCAACACAAACTAATTGAATAGTCATATTATTGAGTGAAGTTGTAGCAATTGCACTGATGCCAAAGCTGATACAAGGCAATGGACCTGCAGATCAGTTTTAGTGTAACTTGTCATTTAAATCTTTATATATTATATATATATATATTATATATATATATATATATATATATATATTATATATATTATATATAAAGACTGCAGCATATATATATATATACACACATACATATGCTGCAAGTGGTGCAAACCATGATAATGGCTCAGCCTCACATGTTCATGTTATTCTGCAGATGGTTATGCAGGAGATTGATGAACATGGTCGCCCAATTGGTGGTCTTCGAGAACTTGGCACATCCCATAAGGGACAGTATGATTCCAGCAGTCGGCCTTCTGAGGTATTGAACATTGCAGATGATCGCTTTAGCGTGGCTTACTGTTGACATTCAAATAGTCTAATTCGAAGGGCATGTCTTCATCATGTTGGGCTTGACAATGCTTCGTATATATATCAGTTTAAACTTGGGCGAGCAGTTGTGCTGCTCACACGCTTTCAAGTTCCAGTAGTGGAGTTGTCCATCCCTCAGTAATACTAAATTGGAATGACTTACTTACAAAAGTTCCTGACAGTTTGTGCTGCTGTTTTGCACAATGCTTCCACCCTTTTATGACCCAGGAGTGTTATCACAAGTGGTTTTTTTTCTTCTTACCTCATATTGATAGTTACTTCCAAATGCTTTTGTCCCAGTTTGTGTTTTTGAGAACAGGCAGTCGCTTTACTCACATCTGTCCTTGTCAGTTTGTGTTATTGACAACAGATATTCGCTTTATTCACATCTGTACTTGTTATTTTGTGTTGTTGATAACAGACAGTCACTTTACTCACATCTGTCCTTGTCAGTTTGCGTTGTTGACAACAGATATTCGCTTTATTCACATCTGTACTTGTTATTTTGTGTTGTTGATAACAGACAGTCACTTTACTCACATCTGTCCTTGTCAGTTTGGTTTGTTGACAACAGATATTCGCTTTATTCACATCTGTACTTGTTATTTTGTGTTGTTGATAACAGACTGTCACATTACTCACATCTGTCCTTGTCAGTTTGTGTTGTTGACTAACATACATTCGCTTTACTGACAACTGTCCTTGTCAGTTTGTGCTGTTTTACTTTATGTCCCCACACTTTTGTTGTTGTTCCAGAAGGTTGGTTTGTTTTTTCTCAGTGAGTTTGTTTATTCCTCAAATTGATAGTAGTACTTGTAAATGCGTTTGTCAGTTTGTGCTACTAACTATCGTCACCCTACTCCATATTGATTGGTCACAATTTGAAAATAGAAGTAATGCGTTTGAAAGTTGAAGTGGGTTGGATCATTCAGGCTGTTTACTATTAGATTAATGTACTCCCAACAAATGGCGATATTTTCATATTTAACATCATAAGGCAGCTTCTGCAGGTTGTTCATCTGGGGGTTAATGTACTATTGAAATAGTAAGCACATCACATTTTTTTAAGGTACAAAGTTGATGGCTGAATAGTTACACAACAGAATACAAGCTGAATACTTTTGGCCCTCAATATGGCGTTTGCTGCCGACATGGTGTTAAGCAATCACCAATCAATGAACCTTGAGAGGCACCACTGCAATAACAAGACCTCCAGTTGTTTCAAAATTAACTCTGCAAAGGAATGAAAATCTCCGGGATGCCAGTCTTCCACTAATTAATGGAATTCCAATCATTTCCAAATTTCTCCTTTTTTCATTTAGCAATGTTTATTAATGTTTTAGACAATTTGGGATGACTTAGATTTTTAGAATTTTCCAATTTCCATGCATATCCATTACCACCGATTTTTTTTGTTTCCATTTTTTCAAATTAGATTTTTCTATAAGTTTTAGATTATTCACTTAACTGCTGCTTTGGCCATCAGGCGAGAAGTGACGACCTCCTGTAATGCGATTGCGCAAGAAAACTCAAGGGCCCTGTTGCCTCGTTAAGCAAATTACCCATGTTAGCCTCGCCAATATATCCAATTTGGGACGTTTACATTTATTTTTATTTATTTATTTTTTTAGATAGACAATTTTCCATAATTCCACTAATTTCCAGTAGAGATTTCTACTGGAAAATCTTTAATGGAATGGACAAAATATAAAGGATTGGGTGTGCTGTGATGGGTCAATATTCGACGACGACTTTCTCTGAAGGCTAAGCACTGACACCACTGGTGGCGTCTCCTGTCGCATTGGTCGTAATGCGAAGCATTTCGTTTGATGCGAGGGAAGGGAGAGTGACTCACCCCCCCCCCCCTCTACCCGGGCTTTCACCCAGCATTCGCGCCTCGCGCGACGCCCGCTGCTCACCCTCGCCCTCCCCCGGCCCTGAGCGACTCACGCCTCTCCTGCCACTGCTCACTTTCCCCCTTATAAGGCCGCCCGCCGGCCTCCCTCAGGCACTCAGCCTCCAGCCGCCTTCCAGCTCTCTGCCCTCTTCTTCTACCTTGGCACTCCACCTCGTCGGACCGCTGCTCCTCTGCCGACCCTACACCATGCCCGGCCGCGGAAAAGGAAAGAGTCGGAAAAGCTCCAAGACATCCGGCATGGCCACGCCAGGACCCTCCTCGGGCTCCCCGGGTGGCCCCGCCCCCCTTACGGCCCCGACCTTGCCCGCATCACCCTCGGGCCAGCCCATCAGCGAGACGGCCCTCCTCATCGAGGCCATCGCCCGCCTCACCAGCCGCATGGACAGAGACATGGACGAGAGGGTGGAAGCCCGAGGGGCCCCGCGGAGCCCCCCGCCCACGCCGAGGCGGGAGATCGCCTACAGCCTGCCGCACGTCCCGGCACCTCGGGCATACGCCGCAGCCGGGAGCCGGCCGCCGCCTCCACCTCAAGCGACCCAGCCCGGAGGCCTGCACCTGCAGTGCCAGGGCTACACCCGCGCCCACGCCAGCTCAGCACCACCGCCCACCTACCGCCACGACCCCGTGGAGCACAGCCCGGCATCCGCGGCCGACGCAGTACGCGAGATACTGGCATCCGCCGAGGCGCGACAGACCGTACGCCGCCGAGGTATTTCTTCCGATTATCTCTTCCCCTGCGACCTCGTCGAGAGGGGGGCGGGGCGCAAGGCGGTCAAGCTCGGAGAGGCGACCAAGGACGAGTATAGCCTCGCCCTCCTCTCCATGGTCAACCACCCCTCCTTCCCGGATCACTCCCTCCAGGGCCTACACCAACACCACCTCACCGTCATGAGAGACGTCCTCATCCACCCCTGGCCAACCGTCCGCCGGTACTCGGAGACCATCTTTTCCTGGATCGCGGACGGAAGGCTCCCCCAGGGGTGGCATGACCCTGTCGCCTTCAACGCGCTCAGGGTCGACTCCCTCACCACGCCCACCACCCCGGCAACACCAGCTCCCCGAGGCGAGGACGGGGCCCGAGGCGCACACGCCCCCAAGTCGACACCCGCACCGCCTACGCTAGGCATACTCATGGGGCCCCCTGCCCCGCTTGGAACCGCGATCCCACCTCGTGCGATCGGGCCCCCGTCGGGGAGGCCCACGGCGAGGTGGGAGACAGGCGCCGGCACGTCTGTGCGTATTGCGCCAACGTACGGCGCATATTAACCATGCACAGCGAGGCCGGATGCCTCACCAAGCAGGCCCGTGAGCGCCAGACCCCGGCCACCTCGGCGGATTTTTGATCCGCCGGCCTCCCCCCGGCCGGCCCAGGGGGCCCGTCCCGGCGCCTCATCCTCACCACTGCCGACAGCCCCGCGACTTCCACCGACAGCCCCCCAGCGAACACCGATCGAAACGCCGCCCAGAGGAAGCCGAGGATCATCACCTCTCACCCCACACCTCAGACGACTCAGCCCAGCCTCACGAGAGACCCTCCCCAGACAGCCCAGCCACCGACCCTCACGACACCGCCTTCATGAACCCGCCCGACCCGCCCCCGACTCCCACCCGCCCAGCCCTGAGGAGTTCGCTGCCCCCCTGATCGACCCTCGCCGGACCTCCTCCCCCCAGGCCTCAGGAGCGGGCCTCCCCTTTTTGGCCGCCCGCTCCCCCTCCACCTAGGCCCCCGACCTCCCCCTCACCCAGCCCTCCCCGCCCCCCTTCCACCTAGGCCCCGGACCCTCCTCTCAACCAGGCCTGCCTCTCCGGGCCCCGCCTCGGGCGCCCCGCGCCCCCGCCTCGGGCGCGCCTCGAGCCCTCTCCTTATCTTTGGCGGAGGGCTCCCTCGGCCCGCTCTACCACTCTGACATTGCTCTTTCTGAGCCTCCTCACTGTATCTCTGCTCCTCATGAGCCCCTTACTGTATTGCTCCTCACGAGCCTGTTGCTCCTCATGAGCCCCTCTTATTGCTCTCTGCCTCCTCAGCCTGTTACCTCCTCTGTTGCCCTGCTTGTACCGTTTACCTTACATCTTTCCCATATGTTTTGTTCTTCTCACTGTTCTCTGTATTTGCCGGAGGCGTCACAATAAACGCCTCAGTTTTCCCACATCCGCCTCTGTTCTTCCTTCTCGCGCATCGGTCGTAATGCGAAGCATTTCGTTTGATGCGAGGGAAGGGAAAGCGACTCACCCCTCCCCCCCTCTACCCGGGCTTTCACCCAGCATTCGCGCCTCGCGCGACGCCCGCTACTCACCCTCGCCCTCCCCCGGCCCTGAGCGACTCACGCCTCTCCTGCCACTGCTCACTTTCCCCCCTATAAGGCCGCCCGGCCGCCTCCCTCAGGCACTCAGCCTCCAGCCGCCTTCCAGCTCTCTGCCCTTTTCTCTCCACCCACCCACCCAACTTTCCCTCCTACCCTCCCCCCTCTGCGGCGGAGGGCTCCTCGGCCCCCCCTCTACCAACTCTGACACTGCTCCTTCTGAGCCCCTCCTCTATTTATCCTCTGCTCCTCATGAGCCCCTTACTGTATTGCTCCTCACGAGCCTGTTGCTCCTCATGAGCCCATCTTATTGCTCTCTGCCTCCTCAGCCTGTGTTACCTCCTCTGTTGCCCTGCTTGTACCGTTTACCTTACTGTCTCATATGTTTTTGTTCCTTATCACTGTTCTCTGTATTTGCCCGAGGCGTCACAATAAACGCCTCAGTTTTCCCACATCCGCCTCTGTTCTTCCTTCTCGCGCATCAGGAGAACACTACCGTCAATACTGAGCCTACCCGGTCAGCAGCGGCCAAAGTATAGTGGCGCCACCTACCGGGTACTGCCCAAACTAAACTTGCCACTTTTCTTGTTTTCCACTAATTTCATCAACCCCAACTGGCATTACTGAAATCTCTATCCAGGGATAAAAGATCTTAGCGTTTTCATTATTTCAATGATTTTCCACAAAAAGACGGATAGTTCCTCAGAGGCTTAGCACTGCGAAGGAATGAAAATCTTTATACAGGGATAAAAGATCTTTGCGTTTTTGTTATTTCAATGATTTTCTACCAAAAGACGGATAGCTCCTCATAGGCTTAGAGATTTACGGATAATTTACCACAAGTTAGATTTCCACTTTTTTTTGGAGGTGGGGGATTACTGGTGTCTTCCCATCCTTAGCTATTAAAAAAACAAAGTAACTGTTCACTAAAACCTCTAAATCTACTACAACTTTAAATGGTCCATTTAGGGAGGTGGTCGGTTTAGGGAGTTGTTTTTATCGTTACAATAGACGGTTGATTGATTAATTGATTGATTGGTGGTTGCTTTACGCCGTGTCGGCAGCATGGGCCATATTCACGGCGAATAGCATTGTATGGGTGATTGCTTGGGACCCAAAATAAAGCGATTTATATAGGGGAGTGGTCAGTCTATGGAGGTGGTCGGTTAGAGAAGTTTTACTGTATTCCGTCTTCGTAATATATTCAGGAAACATTTTTTTGTTGTTGCTTATTTCGAAAAAAACATGCAGTTTTCATGGCATTGATAGATTGTGCTTGCTGTACTTTGTGTGAGCAGACGACATTTGTGGAGACTGACGAGCATGGCCGCCATGTGGCTGGCCCAGATTCAGGGCGTTCCACAGCGGACAGACCGGGCGTCTCTGGTGGTGGCATTGCTGGAGGACTTGACACAGTCGGGCAGTCAGAGGTACAGGCAATAACTGTCAGCAAGTCGAACCCCGCTGTCTCCACACAGGGCTGCCTGCCAATCCTAGCCTTCTCACACTATGCCTCCCCCCTCCCCGCTCGGTTTCAACTTGAGCCAGCTGGCTCTTAAGTGTTCAGTCGCATGTTGTCAGCATTGATTATATTATGTAATGTTCTAATATATATATTGTTCCAATTCCATATATCCAGGTTTTTTTTGGAGTTTTTTTTGGTTTAAAAGTTTTAAAAAAGAAGAAGGATTTCAATCTATTAATTGATGCATCCATCAGACCTATTTTGGTTTTTATTTTACTCTGATGCGTTGACCGCCCAATTGAACTAACAGTGTTTTGTAACAGCTTTAAAATAAAAATTGTTAAAGCACAACCATGTTGGCTGTTGACAGCGTTGGATTGCGGAAATCAGTGGATGTTCCTCAGTCTCTCCTTGTTTAATCACGGTTGTATCAGGTCTACTGGGGGTGCAATGCAAGCAAGTTTACTCTCCAATACTAACACTCTCAACTGCCTCTGCATGTCCTATGCATTTCGTTGCTGAATGAGATTTTTACTCCTCGTAAGAGAAAGACATTGAATAGAAGCAGTAATAGTCAGATATTGGGGGTATAGTAAAGCATCCTGGTCAATTTGCAAGGTTTTCTATATTTAATTAATTTTTTTTTAAGGAATTCGGTTTTCTTGTTGGAAGTAAGTAAGTGTATCTAT
Source organism: Branchipolynoe longqiensis (assembly GCA_030323885.1). NCBI lineage: Eukaryota > Metazoa > Annelida > Polychaeta > Phyllodocida > Polynoidae > Branchipolynoe > Branchipolynoe longqiensis. The sequence continues at coordinate 85,815,646 of CM059190.1, read as the reverse complement.
GCAAGTCTCCCTGAATCAACCCCTGACGATATCAGAACAGACATGTCCCCGAGTGTAACTTACGCAGTTTATGTAATTCAACAGGTATCGGTCCAGTCAGAAGAACTGGATAGACCTAGACGCTCTTCAATTATATCTGAAAAGTTTCCAGCATCAGAGTATATTAGAGCGAGAAGACGGAACAGTAGGTCATCTCCAAGCCCATTGCGGTCGCCAGAGCCAATTGGATTCAGTTCATCGCCTCGAGCTCCCCTGCCTTATTCCGACGTGTCGGCAGGATATCTGACCGCGCATAGATCTACATCCATGTCGCCGAGGCCCTTCTCTGCCATGTCAGATTATCCCAGATCCCGATATGCCGCTAGCTACTCTGATATACCCGGAGAGTGTAGCAGGCCTCCGAGACCGCATTCCAACTCATCTGCAGGCTTTGACATGCCGCAGAATAGTAGATCACCCAGGCCATATTTCGATAGATCATATGGTGGATATGTGTCTTCATCATCACAGTTCAGTGATGTTCTGGGACTCTTTGATACAAGCCAGACTGCACTGAGCAGTTCTCACCATCAGCAGGTACAGAGATGTGTGTTATCGTTGACCTTGGCTTCAGTTAGCCCTCTATCGCGGTTATCTCTTTCCTCCTCTTGCACTTCTAATACTCTTCAATGGGGGCCACCCACACCCCCTTACCCTCCAATTAGCAGTAGTTGCCTGTTTATGAGTGCTTTCTGGTATTCTCTGCATTCTTCTTGTGTTGTCCCATCTCCTGAATCTTTATTTCATCTTTTAAAAAATATATATATTTTTTTAAATATTTTTTTTTTACAAAACTGGTAAAGAAAAGACAATTTAAGTCTTTTTATTTTAATTTTAAATGAGGCGAGAGTCGAGAAATCTAGCTTTGATTGTGTTTTATTAAACCAGTTTTTATTTAAATGTTTGAGGCCCTTACATTCCTTGACTTTTTATTTAGCTTGGGACTTGTCTTTGTGCGAAGTTGGATTCCAATTCCTGTGTCATTGTCCTCTGTGGTCCTCGTTTGTCTAATGGCGGGCAGTCATCCCGGTTGAGATTCGCTGTTGAAAAGCCACCTAATACAATTAATCAACTCAGGTTCTGCATTCTGTGTTGAGATCTCCTTTGTTGGTGCATTATATATTGCTCTTGCGATACTTTTGTTCCCTTTTTCGTGCTGCCCTGTATAATTCAGTTTCTGTTCTTTGGATAATGACAATGATAAGGGAGTTTTTTTGGTGTTTTTAAAATTTATTTTTAAAGCATTGCATCCAACTCCTCTCTGTTTGATGCAACATCTTTACTTGTGTATCCGCAACATCATGCACCTATCACTGATATTAAATGAGCAGTCTGTAAATATGGAGCTCCAGCACAGAGCTTAGTACTGATGCTTGTAGTTTGTCTTGTAGTCAAAGTAATAAGCCGTTACAAAAAAACATATGCATACAACAAAATGACCTACTCCAAGAACCAATGGAGAACATAGCCGATATAGTTTCGGTATGTTGACATATTACCCATCAAGAATGGTAATTGTGGACCAGGAAGCTCCTAAGTAGCTCTGAGATAAATACACTTGCAAATATTACTCACAAATCATTCAAGACAATAAACCACAAACTAATGACTAAAGCTGTTCAGCATTGAAAGCAAGTTCTATCATGAACTTTATATATTATGGATAGGGTAAATAAACCATCATTCAAAATAATAATTTTTTTTTAAAGAAAAGATTATTTGGATGGTTTGGGTTGCTGCATTACTTCAGATGATGGTTTCCTTCCTCCACAGCCGGAAGCGGATCACTATGGCAACCAGGCGCCTTTGTCAGATACCGGACGTGCAGGGTCAGAGGTACTGGACACTCTAGCTTTGTGAAAAGTACTGCAAGATTAGATTTCTTAGTAACCAGAAGTTGCTGCAAGGAATTCTTTGTCTTAATCTTTAGAGTAAATTGTAAGGAGCAAGATGTAGTCATTTTATTATCTTATATCAGGCTTATTATGGCATGATGTACTTACTCCTGAACTATATTTACAATTTAAGATATCCTGTTTGTACTTGTGGTTTATAGGGATGTTTTAGTATTAATCTTATATTTAAAAAAATATATATATAACAAAACATTTGTTAAATACATATAAAAATACATATTAATTTGTTTGTATATGTAAAGCATAATATTTGTAATTACTAGATATACATTTCTCCCCCTGTGTAATTTCACAATAAACAGTATCTATAACAGGAGTGTGGTGTGATACTTGCATGGCTTACCACTGCCTTTGTCGTGTAGGCTTACAGAGGCACTACTGACACACAGCCCAGCCCAGCCCGGCCCCAGAGCTCCCAGTTCACGGAGCCTGGTCACGGTGTTGCCCCGGGCCGTGGTGGTATCCGGCAGGGCGGCGAGCCGAGGCCACAGCCCGGGTCTCAGGTCAGACCAGCCGACCTTCTATGGTTCTTTGTAACTTGTGGCTGCCGCATCACCCTCTGTGTTAGAGCGAGCAAACTGCTAGGCGCTGATTCAGATGGCGGTGTGTGGTAGTTTTGAGAGTAAATATTAACCACACCAGTGCCATTGCTGCTTTGGTTGATGGATCTGATTATCAGGTATCATAGGTAAAAGATATAATTTTTCAGCTATCAGTCTAGCTATCATACTGATACTGATAGCTGAAAAATTATGCCTTTTTCTTTAATTGAGAAAATATCATTATGATATATATTATGTCATGTATAATGTATTATGCGAGTATAAAGTTACAGAAAGGAATATTACTATATTATATATATATTATATATATATAACTCCATAAAACCAAGCACTGTACCGGTGGCACCATATGCAGCCCACCTCGCCTCCACTGGATGTTGGCCAGTGTCAGTCAAACCAGAGGATTTTTCTTTTTAATATAAATGCATTATTCACTCAAAAGCCTACATTAGCTAAATATTTACTTGACAGGGTAGTTAGAGTTGCATGGTCCGATCAACTATAATTTTGTCAAAATTAAAAGAACTACTTACATTTGATCCTATATATCCAACATAGATACTGGTGTATTAGCTACTGATCTGGGACAGCATATGCAGAATAACCAGTGAATTTATAACCTCACCCCTTTGGACACTCACTTTGAAACACTTATTATGCAGGGAGGCCATTAACCAATTACACCAATATTGTGACCTCATTAACCTCCCATGACCAAGTAGGCCTACTGTGTAGGGCCATAGAGGGGGAGGGGAAATGAGGTGGATATTGCCCCCCCCCCCCCTCCATGTTGGATATTAAATGCTATTTGGTCAATTCTATCAATATAATTCATCGAAGTTATTTGGGGTTCTTTCAGCTCAAATTGCTTCAAAACTAGTCATTTTTCATCAAAATGACTCCGGACTAAATGATTAGTAGCACATAACGATCAATTTGATATATTTATCTAAAAAATAAGACAACAATTCAAATGCTATCGGACCATGCACTTTACTTGACTGGAGACTATATTTAAACCAGGGTAGATTAATTGGCGGAAGGTTGTGTATTTGAAACGGGTGAATTAACTCACAGAGGCTATATATTTAAAGCAGGATGGGTTAATTGACAGGAGGCTATATATTTAATCGTAACAGATGAATGACCGAAGCCAAGATGGCGCTCATGGTGTCGTGGACACAAGCGGTGCTCCCTTCGACCAATCGAGACCCAGCGAGGTAGATGCCCGGTCAATCTGGACACTTTCCATGTTTGTTTGAATGCGACAGTTTCGATGCTTGCATTTCTTTATCCGAGCAGTCTTTATCAATATGTCCTTCCCCCACCGCCCTCTTTTTTCTTTTTTTTGTGAAAGGAAGTGTTCTCTTGCTTTCTTGATTCCTTCCTGCCTTCATTCTGCTGTACTTCTCATTCCAAGGAGAAAATAAAATAATACCAATTCAGGATCCATTTCACCCATGAAACAGTTCTCATTGGTATGATGGGTTTGTTTGGTGTTTTATTAAAAAGCTCTTTTTATTGTTTTATTTCGGTTGATCCCATTTGCCTGTACTGGAAGCATTGTGGTGTGCTAGTTGGAAGTACCCCCTAGTTGTTCTCATACTGAGATTGTTCCCATACTTACTTATGTTTGCATCTATTTGAAGAATATAAACCTGGAATGGTGTTTCATATGTTATTACCAAGTAAGTCTCTCCCTACAGGTGATTTTGATAATAAATCTGATTACTTGATACATAATATTATATATTTACTTTCTTCACACTTGCAGCATCACGGGAAGTACTGACAGGTTATACGCCTTTGTAAATAGTCTAGTTGAACTACCGACAGTTGGCACCTTGATAGTTCGAAAGCTGCTATATTAGTCTGATTCTTTCCATTAAATTATTTTCGTCAAGTGATTTAGGGTGTACAACAAAAGGAAACAGTGTGGGGGACGGAGGGAGGGGGGAGGGACAGGCAGAACATGAGAGATAGAGACAGAGCAAGAGAGACACAGAGAACAAGAGAGGGAAAGATGTATGGAGACCAGAAGAGATAGAGAGAGCAAGGGAGATAGAGAAGATCTGAGAGAAAGAGAGAAATAGATAGAAAATTGGTGATACAATCTAGCAATGAATGTCCACAGATTGGCTTATTGTGAGGAGAGTCCTGATGTTAATTTTATGTGATAACTGTCTACCCACTCCCGCCCCCAAAGGCCAGGAGACAGTTAATGGTCATTCATCATTTCATTTGGTCTTTACTGGGGACACCACCACCCCCTCACCCTCCTGACTGTTTGAAACTTAACTGATCAGGTGTAGCTTGAGGTGTGAGAGATTCTAATATTATTTCATATAGGTTTTTTATTTAAGTAATATCCCAGTCACAGTGAGAATGCAGGCCACTGTCACGAGTACTACCCTGCACTGTCACGAGTACTGCCCCCACTGTCAAGAGTACTGCTCCCCACTGTCATGAGTACTGTCCCCCACTGTCAAGAGTACTGCCCCCCCCACTGTCAAGAGTACTGCTCCCCACTGTCATGAGTACTGCCCCCAATGTCACGAGTACTGCTCCCCACTGACATGAGTACTCCCCCCCCCCCCTCCCCCAACTGTCACGAATACTGTGCCATACTGTCATGAGTACTGCCCCCCCCCCCTCACTGTCATGAGTATGGGCTCCCACTGTCATGGGAAATCCCCCCCCCCCACACCCCGTGTCACGCGTACTCCCCTCCCTCACTGTCACAAGTATCACCCCCCGCCCTCTCCCCAACTGTCACCTCCCACTGTCACGAGTATTGCTCCACAGTGTTGGCATTAGTGCCCCCTCTGTGAGTCTGTCACAAGTACTACCCCCCATTATCATGAGTATGGCCCGCCACTGTTATGAGTACTCCCCCCCCCCCCCACTGTCATGAGTACTACCCCCCCACTGTCATGAGTACTCCCCCCCCCCCACTGTCATGAGTACTCCCCCCACACTGTCATGAGTACTCCACCACCCCGCACTGTCATGAGTATTATTCTCCCACTGTCATCTCTCCTGTGTCACCATTTCCACATCTTTTCCAGGTGCGGTGTGGCTGGTGTTTGAAAATTCCGTAGTGTCTGCTATTAATGAACTTTTTCTGTTTTTGTCAACATTAACCATAATTCATTAACTGACCACTGACCACTGACCTCTGACTTTGCACTGTCAATTTGAATGTGCTTAGAATCTTTAAGCATTCTACTGCGTGTGTTTTTTAAAATTGTTATTTTGTGTGTGTATTTATCCCCCTCGCTTCTAATTTTCCCCGGCAAGAACCTAAAGGCTAACAAAATGTATGGCTTACAAAAACCTAAATATTTAAGTCATGCTTTTTTAAAAGTACCTTTGAATTTTGAACTATGTTGAAGATGCCGAGAGTGTATTTAATTAATTTAATTAATTAATTAAATTTATATCAATGAAGGTTCGATGTAATGTTGAAACAAAATATTTTTGTAATCTGATGACCCCCAAACAGATAGAAATAATCTGGTGCGTATTTTGGGAAGAGTAACAAACAACACGCCACCTACAACATAAGCTGAGTTAATATGGGCGAATAGGTGGGACGACCCAGGATGACTGAATAAGTTAAGCCCTCACTTCCTTAATTTCCTATGTGGCCGAGCGTGGGATCCAAACCCCAGCCGAGTCAAAGTCAAACCAATGACTTATATTTGTCGTTACCTAGCCTGGCACTCGTCATTGCTAGCAGTGGAACGAGAACAACCACTGTGATTATTGGATGTGATTGAAACTTTCCCTGTTTAATCAATGAATGTCATAAACAAATTTAGTTTGATTAAAAGCACATATAATCTCTCCAATTAATTTGTATTTATTTAAAAAATAAATAAATAATCACGCTGCATCAGGAGGTATTCTGTCTCCACAGCTACATTAGTAGCAATCCCAATTCCAGCCGCCAACTCAACCTTTCCGTCCGTTGCTCCTAACCAGGTGTACGGCGGTGCAGACGAGAAATACGGCACGCCTGCCGTTCCCGTGTTAGGCCAGTACGGCGAGCCGCAGTACGGCGGCGTGACACCAGGTGGCGGCACCTACCCGCGCCCGGGCCCGCCCGGGTCACAGGTCAGCGACACGGCGTCTTGTCTCCGCCAAACCCGTCTTCTGCTTTCCGTGTTCGTTGTGTCCGTGTTCGTTTGTCCGGCGTTCAGCTCGGTTTGGCGTATTTTTGTCTCGTTCTGAGTTTGTGTTCGTCCTGTTTCAGAAGCTGCGGTCTGTGTGACAGCCACAGACCCCCGTCCAACTGGCTTTTATAATATGTCAAAATGAAGCCGTTCTGTCTGTTGCCATCATTGTTACAGTTGCGCTATTAATACTTCCCTTTTGTTGTCATAGTTAACAGCGCGTGTATGTCAACACGCATGGCTTTACATGTTGAGTTAAGCCTGTTTGTTTACTTCGCCGTGAATATGGTCTCTGCTGCCGACACGGCGTTTTAAAAACCATCAACAATCGGCCATTTTGTTACAGCCGATTGTCTCTTTCATCACATTCTTACAGCATTGTACATGTATTCAACTTGTTATCGACTAACACACTGTAATGTATGCTGTTTGTTGGGTTTAATTGTGGCCATGTTTTTTTAGTTGACTTAGTTTTGGTAGAAACCATGCAACAATTATAGCCAAATATCGTTCGAGAGATTGTAATTTATGTGTTGCACAGGTTTGTGTTGGATTTCATATAAACTACATGTTTAAGCTGGGGAATGCTACACTTATGCGGTGATGTATTCCCCATTATGTACGTATAAAAGCTAGGGGAACATTATATCCTTTGCTACTTCCTCCGTCGGCGCATTGGTGAAGTGCGCCCCCCCCCCCCCCCCGCCCCTACTGTCGGGGAATTGTATAAGGGTGGCCACCCTCGCGCCACACACACTGGAGCCTGGAGGAATAGAAACACTCCAGCGTTGTACTGTAACCATGGATAGTTTGCCATAGCAACACAGTTCCAGTGTACTGTGTTCCAGAAGTATTCAGTATTCTATGTTACAGTACATAGTATTCTATGACTACACTGTAGCAGTGTGCGCTGTTCCAGAAACTACACTGTTGTTGCTGTACATGGTATTCCACACCAACAGAGCATGGTGTACCAGCGCAACACTGTAACAATGGATGGTGTACCATGACAGCACTACCATTACAAAGTGCACACTAATTACAATGTTCCAGTACTTGATATTACATAGCGATGCTGTAACAGTAAAAAGTGCACTATGACAACACTACCAGTGAATAGTTTCCATAGAAACACGGTAACAGTGCAATATGTACCTTGAGAACACTTGTTACAGTGCAAGGTGTGCCATGACAACACTGTAATAGTAGAAGGTGTGCCATGACAAGACTAACAATGTACGTTATACCATGACAACACTAACATTGCGAGGTGTACCATGAAAACACGCTAATAGTACACACCATGCCATGACAACACTGTAAGGGTGTATAGGGTGTTACAGATTGAAAATTAATCCTTTAATCATCATTCACAATTTAACACTTCATCAATGACCTAGACTGACAGCACGTGCCAACTGTAATACAGTAAAACCTCTCTAACCGACCACCTCCACAGATTGACCACTCCCTTACATCGATCGCTTTATTTGGGTCCCAAACGATCGCCCATACGATACCATTGTAATGATAAAAACAACTCCATAAACCGACCACCTCTCTAAATGGACTATTTAAAATCAGTCCCAGGATCAGTCGATTTAGAGATTTTACTGTATTGGCATTTGACATCATCTCATTTTACAGTAGGAATTACATGTCCTGTATCAGGGTTTTTACGGCACTTCGTTCTGTTTAGATTAGATTAATATATTTCTTTTACAAATACGCACTATTTTTTAATAGATAACAGTGCTAAGGTTTTATAACTTTAATAGTAACAGGTTGGTCAAGGCTTATAGATTAAGGTTTCATTGTGTTTAAATTCAAGTATCTCCAGCCCCCTCTCCATCCACCCATACCCTTCAGCCTCCATACCTCTGTGCTAATAATTTCAGGGATGAAAGATCTGCACATTTTCCCAGATTTCCTCAATGGGGGACATCCGGGGTAGTTCATTTGTTGACACTAGATGGCGCATCGGTACCAGTGGTCCTAAACGGCCATTGACAATGCACTGAGTTCGCCGGTACGCGTAGTGCAATACGTATATTTTATTCAAAATTAATAGAAATACAGAACCCTAACCTTAGAAATTTAATATAATGTATTCGTTGTATGTTTTCTATATGTATACCAAGCGGTTTGTCTCTAGGTCTTGTGGTTTTAGAGATATTTGACTTCTTCTGTATGAAGATTGCTCACGGCCATTGACAATGCACTGAGTTCGGCGGTACGCCCAGTGCAAAACCTTTATTTTATTCAAAATTAATAGAAATACAGAACCCTAACCTTAGAAATTTAATATAATGTATTCGTTGTATGTTTTCTATATGTATACCAAGTGGTTTGTGTCTAGGTCATGTGGTTTTAGAGATATTTGACTTCTTCTGTATGAAGATTGCTCATAGCCATTGGGTTTGCAGTGTGACAGTGTGCCGAATAGGCCCACTGGTTCAGTGGCGATGCGAACGGCAGGAATTTGAACTAAAAAGTCGGAGGTCCCCCATTCTGCCGTGAAAAGGCCCCTCAATGACTTAGCAGGAAATTTTACCGCCAGTCAGATTTCCACTTTCTTCTCTCTTCTTTTTCCCCCATTCACTTTTTTTTTTTCCTTTTCCATTCCCCCCCCCCTTTCTTTTCCCCTTTCCTTTCCCTTCCCCTTCCCTCCTCCCCCCACCCTCCCATTTTGTCAGAGACTTTCATCCCTGGGTATCCAGATATGACTACATTACATGCTATATATGTAACACCTCCAGCCCTCTCCCGCCAAAATCAAACTAAAACCCTGACAATAAAACCCACCAAGCAACCCCACAACAACCCTACAAAAACAAGCAAAACCCCACAAACTCCATTAAACACCACGGCAGCCCCATAAAACACCACAAAACGCCCCACAAAATACCACATCACTCCCACAAAACACCACACACCACACAAAACACCACACAAAACTCAACATTTAACAACCCTACAAAACCCCATGACAACCCCCCCCCCTCCCCCACACACACACACAAACACCAACAACAAACCACACTAACAACAAACAAAACCAACTCACACCAAAACAAAAAACAAAACATTAAAAAAAGTTCGCACCAACGTGCTTCATCTTGATAACATGTAAGTATGTCTGTATACATGTCGCCCCGGCAAGTCCTCACCCACAACCCCACAAACCCCCCACAAACACCGCTCCCGGCAGTGCTTGCCTCCGTGTCCGTGTGCGTGTGCGTGACCCGCGTGTGCCTTCTCCGTCCCCCCAGCCCGGCCAGCAGTACCGGGGCGGACCCGGCGGTGAGGAGACGTCGGCGCCGCAGCCGGCCACGGGCGGCCACTACCCGGCCCTGCGGCGGGGCCCACTCAACGAACAGGTCGGCCTCCCGCCCCCCTCAGGCACCCACTGTCAACTGTCACTGTCACAGTGTTTCACCCGCCTGCCAACCGTCTCTAGCCAGGGCTGCCAATAGTAAAAATATTGCAATTTAAACGTTATCCTCTTACACCGGTGTTGCAGTTTCCGCGGTACGCCAGTTTGCGAGGGACACATCCATTCAAATGCATTGTCAATGGCCGTGAGCAAATCTTCATACAGAAAAAAGTCAAATATCTCTCAAATTACACCACCTAGAAATAAACCGCTTGGCACACATACAGAAAACATATTCAACAAACAGACTATATTAAATTTATACGGTTAGGGTTCTTGATTTCTATTAATTTTGAATAAAACTAATGTTTTGCACTGCGCGTACCGTAAAACTCAAGGCATTGTCAATGGTTGTGAGCAATCTTCATACAGAAAAAGGAGAAAAAGTGAAATATCTCTAAAACCACACCACCTAGAAACAAATCGCTTGGTACACGTATAGAAAACATCTTTACCAAAAACATTATATTAAATTTATAAGGTTGGTGACGATGCTGTTCGATTTTGACGCATGCGCAGAAGCGATGTGTCCCTCGCAAACTGGTGTTCCGCAGAAACTGCAACACTGGAACTAATGGCCTGAGAATCCAACACGAAATTGAATGTTGCCAAGTGGAACTCACCCCAGCAGACATGTGGCCTGTACAAGAATCTGTTTTTACAGTGATCCCATTTCTCAGAGAAATCGTTGATTTCAGCGAAAACTTGAGTTTTCAAATCAGCAGGGGAAAAAATCCTGTCCGTGGAAAAAAAAAGAAAAAGCGGATCTTAAGTCTTAAAATTTAACTTAAAACAGTTTGAATTTCAAGGCCAAAACATGTTCAAGTAGGTGCCAGATTGCACCATTTTAATCGTAGGTTTTAAAAATGTTTTTTTGGGGGGGGGATACCCTTGACAGCCGTAGTTTTTCAAGGTTTTAAAAATATTTTTGTGACTGGGACCCCTGGTTTAAAGCAATACTGTTGGCAGCCCTGACTTTCATGAAAACCTGCGCAGAGTGCATGCTTCTGAGACCCCTCCCGTCCTGCCGACACCTCCGTCTCCACTCCCCACCAGGGGGCGTTCACTAATACCTTCATTAATGACTTGGTAACCGGCCCACCACTCGCTGGGTATGTCCTAATTAATACTCTTGTTTCAGCGCTAACCGGTGTTCTTAACCGTCTGGCCAGTAGTAATAGTATAATCCAAAGACATCCTTTTACATACACGTAGGCATGCGCGATAGCAACCTATAGGATTTAGAGATTCATTGGAAACACATTTTGGGTTCCGAGTCCAGGGCTTATGGGAACCGATCAGAAAATTTTGCTTTCGTGATTTCATGAAACAGGATGAAATTTCGGTTCCGTTGTTTATCCAGCAAGGGAAACACACGTTACCGGAAACTATCATTGCTGTGAAATCCTATAAGTTGCGAGAGGCTCGGTGTTTAGGTGGGTATTGTGATTTCAAATGGACTGATGCTGAAGTTGGTTGGTTGTTTGAGTTTTATGTCCTGGTAACATCTAAGGTCATATCAGGACGGGTACCAACTTGTGACTGCACAATCATGGCAACTTTATAGTGCTGCCCCACTGGGAAATCAGGCCACTGGCACCATGACCCTGATATCCCATTCAGTCACATTATCCTGACACTGAGCTAACCAGTCCTTGCCCTATCCTATTAATGCCGAGCGCCAGGCTAGGAAGCGACAAGTATCAATTTTAACGTCATTGGTTTGACTTGACTGGGAACCAATCTCCCGACTTTCCGCACACGAGGCCCGTGCTCTACCGATTAAGCCACCGTAGACCTGTGACTGATGCTGAAGGCTGAGCCCCATTTGAAATCACTTCCCGTCCGGTAGTACTATTCTGCTGCCCACAAGTATGTGAAATCACGCCTTTTGGTTTGATTTTTATTGCACATGTGGTGAGTTATTTTGTTGTCCTTTATGGAACTATATTCTGGTGCCTTTGTATGGCACTAGTGCCATTTGACCGAGCAGAAGGCGCTCCTGTATCATAGCAACACGTGTGCAATGAAGCTGCGAGTAGTACTCATGCTGATGCACTCATGCCATGACCATTAAACATTAATAATTCTGGCTGCATTTCCCTGTCTGGCTGCTCCAAAGCTGCTACTACTAGTCTGTTCTGGACATTCAGAAATGTTGCTTTAAAAAAAGATTTTTGTGCTGATTTGTTATTATGGATTGAAATTACCTTCATACTCTTCTACAACTATTGTCGAATAAGGGGGTAATTTTCAATTAAAACTATAAAAAAAAACACAAAGAAAACTTCTGGAAAGATTTATAATTTTATATTAAAGAACCATTACAAAAGAACCTCGAATTCACTTTTATTTAATTCATTGTTTGTTGGAAATCTGCATAAAACCTTTCAGTTAAATAATTGTTTTAAAACACGAGTCCTATTCACAGGAATATGTGGTGAATGCATGTTGGTCAGAGACTTAACTAGTGAGTAGAAATTTAAATATAGTGTCATGATTGTATAATACGATGCCAACAATAATATTCATATAAATGTATATATTGACAAATGTATGCCAGGAAACAGGTGTGTGGTGAAATGAAGGAACCTCTTTTTTTTTTCTTGAAAGAAACCGCAAACACAACCATTTTAAACCGAAGAAAATCCCTAAATTGTGTTACAATGTATGCCAGGAAACAGGTGTACAATGAAATGAAGGAACCTTTAAAAAAACAATCCCAACCATTTTGAACCGAAGAAAATCCCCAATTGTTGTTAAATTGTATGCCAGGAAACAGGTGTACAATGAAATGAAGGAACCTTTTTTCTTTCTTTAAAAAAAAACAACCCAAACATTTTGAACCGAAGAAAATCCCCCAAATTTTGTTCCCCAAATTCTTGTACATTATGTTTTATATTCTACATCAGTTTGACTAGTATATTATTATCTGTTTGGTTTTTATAATAATAATTATTAAATCTATTATTTCTTTATATTTGTTATTATTATTATTAGGATTATTATTACCAAAAATTTGGCACCGGTTCCTTCCATGCTGCCATCCTTGTTCAATACATCCATATATATGAACCATTGGTGGACTAAGGGCTCCTACACACGATACGGCTACTACGGCCCCATGACTTGGTATGGCAATTCTGAACTCAGCTACTGCTGTTATATATACAGGGTTGCCAACCCTTATGGTTCTGCCGTAAGGTGTATGGTATTTTATGTCCCATTATTACCTTACGCCGATCTTCCGGTTTTTCATTTTCCAATGTTGGCAACCCTGAAATACCAATAATATAATAATATTATATGAATCTTACGGATTATTTGAAAGAAAAAAGAAATCGGGGGAGTACCCCCCAGACCCTTAAGATCTTCCGGTTTTTCTTTTTTCTTCCACTGTTGGCAACCCTGTATATAGCACGCTGTCCACGAATCAGGCCTACAAAGTGAACAATTTGTCATAAGTCGCCAGCTGTGTCGAGTGTAGGCCCCGCTCACTGATACTTGCATCTGAATCGTCATGTCAAAGAACACTTAACTGCTACTTTCTAGAGGTCCTTGTTATTTGTTGTGTATGATAAATGGATTTTCCATAAAATCTTTATCTCAGCTAGGTTTAGTTTCTTTACTCAGTTGTTTGTCTGCATGGTGAAAACCTTGTTAGTGGTTCATATATATTCTTCTGCAAAAGAAATACAGATCAATCTCAACTTTGGTTTAGTTTAGGAGGAAAGCCTGAAAACAGCGTAGCAGTCTCCATGTGCATATTGGTTAGGATTAAGTTGTTCAGAACGATAATTACTCGCGATTGTAATTTGTCCGTTTGTGGAAACAAATATCAACATTTAACCATGTCTTAATTGCTTAAATAAATAATGATCTATTGATATGTACTTTTAGATAACATTCATCATTAATACCAGATATAATGATTGATCGGTGATTATGTATTGTCAAGCACGGTGATGCTTATTTTTTATGCTTAAATCATTATTTTGTACAATATGTTATATATTACATATGATATTTTTAATATATTATATATTTAATATATAATACAACATATGTAGTAGGTGTTATATATTACATGATTTGTACATATTACCCATATATATTATCTAGTGTAACTGATTCAGTGCATATTACATATTAAGTGTATTGCATGTTATATAAAATAATATATGAGTCAGCCTCATGAAAACGGGCCAATCGGTGGTAAAGTGAAGATGTCGGCATCGCAATTCTTAAAAGTGTAGTGCATTTCTTTGTTTCATATTAAATTATCCTAGAAACAAATACAGTTGTTGTATTTTCTCGACCTTTACATTCAGTATAAATTTAAGGACTTTCCAACATCTCTGTACATGCTAAACTATAATTATACCGATTGATGCCGACATCCAATGATCGACGCCGACAACTTTAACAGATGTCGGCATCGCAATTCTTAAAGTCTCGTGCATTTTTTTGTTTTATATTAAATTATCCTAGAAACAAATCAGGTCGTATTTTCTCGACCTTTACATTCAGGATAAATTTAAAGACTTTCCAAGACCTCTGTGAATGCTAAATTATAATTATACCGATCGACGCCGACATCCATGCTCGACGCCGACAACTTCCACCAATTGGCCTCTTTTCGTGATCCTGACCCATATTAATGTATTATATATAATTTCTATATATAATATATGTGATATATGTAATATATGTATTATGTAATATAATATGTATATTATATATATTTTATATAATATTATATATATTATAAATATATAATATATATTAGACTCCACATGTTATATATGACATTTTTATAAAGACACATTACATACTTGCTACTCATAGACTACATACCCATTATGTACATATTAAAAGTACACATGTGTGAAGGCGATGTCTGCGTGTTTTGGGCAGCAGTATGATCAGTTCCCGGAGGCGGACGGCGGGCGGCGCGGCCCGGGGGGCCGGTACCAGGGCGGCCAGTATCAGTCCCTCGGCCGGGACGGGGACACAAACCGACAAATACTGGGTGGTCCCGGTTCTCAGGTGTGCCACAGTAATAACTAAACACATACGTGTGCCAAGTCTTGTATTGTGTTTAGTTTCACCTTCACTTGCACTCAGGTCACACTTCAGTCACTCACTGCATATTTCAGTATTGAAATGGTGTGTCACCAATATCTAATTATATATATACATACTAATAGTATATATACGTATACTAATAGTATATAGTGTGTATGGGGGTTCAATGCTAACCTTTGTGTTGTAGTTTCAATCTTTACTTCATTAGATTCCCATCATTTCTACACTTAAATCAGTTATGCATATCTATGTAAATATTTGATAGATATACATACATAATACATATATAGATATATATATATATATATTCAGATTTCATGGAAAACACTTTGGGTTCGTGCCTAGTACTCATGGGGACCCATGGGTAACTGTTTTTTGGTTCTGTAAAATTGGTGAGGGGTACCCATTCTTGAAATAGGTAAGTAAATTTAGTAGTAGTATATTTTGAACACACCTGTCCAGAAATTGTACATAACCTTTAGTCATCTACAATGAAATGAAAACAACCGTCTGTAGCACAATCACAAGCATTTGTCAAGTTTTTCAGTTTTTGCCGTAAATACTTGATTAATATCATGGGAAACACTATTTTGGTTCCGTAGTTTCCCCAGTGCAGTAACGCCACATTACCGGTAATGATCATTACCATGAAATCCTACAGCCTGATATATATGTATATATATACAATATTTGCTATATAATTATTATGTATTTGATTTAATATATCCAATACTTAATAATTATCATTTTGTATAGTATATATAATATATATGCCATATTATATATATTATTTTTATAATATATTATTATATTATGTTTAATATATACTATATTATATATCACATATATATAATCTATAGATTATATATATTATTTATAATATGTATTATTTATATGATATATTATGTTATATATATTATATAATGTATTATATACGTATATATATATAATTTATTATATATATCATAAATAATATATAATTTTTATATATTATATTTCCACCGAACAAAAAGCTGTTATTTCAAGTGCGTGCCGTTTCGTTTGGTTGTAGCAATATGACCTTATGGCCGAGTCCGGCCGTGACCCCTCGTCTCCCATGTACGGGCAGTTTGCAGGGGGCCAGTACAGTGGGCGGCCCGGGGACCAGTCACTCCAGAGACCTCCCGGGTCCCAGGTTGGCGTCTAGTGTTAAGAGCCTTTTTGCTTTTAAAAAACTTTTTTTTAAGAAGAAAAACATAGAAATTGTGATCACAACTGCTTGTAAGATCCCGATATTAAGCAACAGAAACAAAAATCTCTTTAAATCTATGAATTTTTCCGTCGTGCATTTATGCACGTGGGAGCATGCACACATAGCCTCATGGGAAAACTGTAGCAGCATGCCAGTGTAATGCATTGTGTAGCCCCCCTCTCATAGACACTGAATAGGAACACAATTTATTTCAAGTGCACTTCCTTAGGTTTGATTCACTATACCAATATGACTAGCTGGTTGAGCACTATCAATCCATTGGATGAATGAATACATTAATTCTGTATGCACTCTTTCTATTTGTCAATAAGTATTAGCAGGCATACAAAAGCCAAACTGCCTGAGTCGAGTCAATGACTTACAAATTGATACTTGTCGCTACCTAGCCTGGCGCTTGGCATAAGTAGGATAGGGAAAGGAGCAGTGAAATGAGGAAGACCAATTGTCCACGTTTGAAATTTCCCCCACTTAATCAACAAAAGAAGCGACTGACTTGTACTTCACTGTAGAGTGGGCAGTCACAAAAAACCTATGAGGTTCTACAATAAAGAAGAAATTAATTTAATTAAAGTAAAATATAGAATAATTGTACTAAGCTGTATGGGAACAGATTTGTTAGTTTTTATGGGAAAAGATTTATGTCTTTTTAAACTAAGAAAAAGTAGTTCCTAGTTGATGGTGGCTAAATACTGACCATTTTGCTTATTGCTGATTCAGCAGTTTGATTTCTCAGAGGAGGCTCTGCGGACAGTGTCTAAGCGAATGTACGGGCAGTTCGCAGGGAGCCGGCTGGGACACAGATCCTCAACTGGCCCTCCCGACTCTCAGGTCTGGGTCTTTAAGCGCCAAGTCGGCGAGATAAAAGATTCACCTCTCTATCGAGTATGCGTGAATTAAAATAAAACCCCGCCTAAATCCATGCAGAAACTGCTTCAGTAGGAATTAGCTATAAACAAGTTGTGCAGGTGGTGGTTCCAGCATGCAGTATTGATCCATATTAGCATTGAGTTGAGAAATTGGGAGAGAATGCAAAAAAAAGAGCAAGATGGCGCCCAGAGTAAGCTCCCGATTGAACTATTAATGTCTATTATTCTACAGGATTTCATAAATTATTGACACCAAAAGTAGCTGCTTAGGATAAATAATCATTTGAACAATATATTTAGCATATTAGATTGCAAAATCATGTGGGTGTTTCCATAGCCCAGCCTGGCGACACTTTTTTCCAATGCATTGCTTACCAGCCCTGTCAGAGAGACGGTGTTGTGAGAGTAACTAAAAGGGTGCTCATGGGCAGGGATAAAAGATAGTGCGCATTGTTGTTGCTTTCTATGAACGATGCTGCCTGCTAGGTGGCTTTTACCCCTGTAGCGAAAGAAATATGGCCTTAGTTCGGAGTGTCCTATATTTAGGTCCCCACATCCACAATCAATAGTTATTTAAGGGAACCTTAAGGAGATGCTTCAAGGGCAGCGTAATGGTGATTGATTCCATGCTGACATTAATGATTGTTTCAAATCTTTTAAAATTGAACTATATACATTTAAAGATTAATGATGTATATCTATTTAATATGTATAATATATATTATATGTATTATACATAGAATAGAATATATACAATGGATATATTATATAAAATATAATCTATATGTATCTATTATATATATTATATATAATATATATATTAAATATATATAATATATATAGCATATATATAATATATTAAATATATAAAGTATATATAATATATAATATATGCCAAGTTTTTGCTGAACGCTCATCACCCCGTGCAGTCCTCCCCGTAGAAGCTCTAGTTTGGTGTGTTCAGCTTCCCCCCCCCCCCCCCCCCCCCCCCATCCACGCTGCAGTTAATCGCCTATAGCTGAAGCTGGGCGTGGCATGTTGTTGTCTCCACAGTACGGTCCTCAGGGCTCGCCGGTGCCTGGCGGGCTTTACCGCGACAAGTCTCCGGGCGGGCGGCCTGGGCTGGTGCAGAGAGCCGTATCCGAGGTGGGAGTCCCAGCTATAAGCAGCTTCCTAGGCACATTAACTCACAACCTCAGTGCCTTAGTCACTTAAGTCACATGCCAGCTGGTTGTATCGTGATATAATTACAAATAAATAACACTATTTTTGTTCTTCTTAATTTACCATTCAAAATTCTTTACTAAAATTCTTTACCTTAATTGTAATATGAAATTAAAGAATTAAAAAAAAAAGAATTAGTGTAGCATTCTTGTTTATTTAATTCCTTATATGTTTAATGGAGGTAAATAAATAGCCTATTGTCATTGAAATTAATCTAGGCGATATAAGTGCTATTTAATTAGTTTTTAAGTGAAATAAATCAAATGTATTTCATTTGCGTTTAATTCAGATGAAAAATAAAAATATCATATTTGTTTAATTTAATCAGGGTAATGTACGTAGTATTTAATGCATTTGTTATTGTATGTAAAATCTAATTAAATGTTATTTATTCAGTTTAATCAGGGTAATATACGTCTAATTTAATTCATTGTGTGAATTTAAATAACCAGAACATATCTACCAGTTTTATTCTATTATTTATTAGTTCAATCTGGGTTATATATTTATATTATATATAGATTATTATATATTATATAATTAATCAAATCTAAGTAATCCCCCATCCACTGACATTTTTTAACGTTAGCTACATATATCATTTGGGTGCATATTTATCTCTTGTCATCCATAATCACCATATTTATAAATAATAGTAACAATATATACCTAATGTAAATATAAGGGATAGCTTTGCAGTACATCTTACATGGATGTTCTATTTTTATTAACCTTTATATATATGGGTCTCCTGAAAACTGGTCAGCATGGGATGGGATTTTAAAACATCAATAAAAAAAATTCCTACTTATTTTTTTCCTTATACTTTTCATATTCATGTTCAGATTTGATATAAGAAATAAGGGAAATCAAATAAACTGTGCAACTTTGGTCCATTTAGTTATGAATTCTTTTTGTACCTAAAAAACCCCATTTTACAGTCAGCCATTTGTAACATGACATATGGGACATGGTTGAATCCTTATTAACATCTTGTATTGCATTGATATATCAAACAAAACAGTTCCCAAATCAAAAAGGAAGTATTTATTAACATGTATGCATGCTTAAATTAAAATTTTTTTTTATTTGATGTCTTCAGAAATAACATTACAAATGTCCGTCACAGATGTAACCAGTATTGTCTGGATGCCACACAAATATTGTACACTAATTATTCAGTGAATAAAGCATGGTTGGGAATTACTTTTTTTCATCAATATAAGTACTACATATTTCTGTATATTATGCCATGATTAATATGCTTCTAAGTATGAAATTATTTAATTCTGCTTAGATTTTTATTAAGCAGACTGTGGTGTTCTAAACATGTGTTACATCTGAGCAACCCATGTTATACTACCATAAGACATAGCGTAATCATGAACTACACCTTAATTTTTTATCTCGTCAATTTATATTTGACATAGATGCAAGGGGGAGATTTCCAGTTTAATTTGCAACAAAAAATGTGAAAAATTAAAATATTAGATTTTAACTCTCCATGTGACACTTCTAGCCAGTTTTCAGGAGAGTGACCCACATATATATATATATTTTACCTCGGTACTACGCCTCTGGCTACTCGTAGTCCAGGGAGAAGGAAGCACATCCAGGTCCAGCAATTAGCATAATCAACTCGCAACAGGAGGACATTTGTGAGGAGCTCTGGCAGTTTTTCTACATTAACTACAAAACCAACAAAGTTAGTATCTTACAAACTGGATACGTTGGTTTAGTTCATGTTAGCATTCACATACAAAGTTTTTTTAATTTTTCCATAATTTATTACTGTTTTACAGCTTAATTACAATCATATTGTTAAGGATCGTTAGAACAATGTATCCATTGCTCGGTTACTTATAAGGCGGCCATTGCCAAACGGAGAGATGTTTGGCAGGAGCCATTTACATCGCTAGGATTTATTCCTGGGTTTCTTTAAGATTCCCCAATTAAGTATTTCGATAAGGCGTACGTCCAAGTTCTATAGTATTTTCTTCAACTTGTTGGCGAAGAAAGCCACAGGTGGGAGAAGTTTATAGGACAGAGAGTTTGGGAGGGACTGCTACACTGGTCTCTCTCTACCCCTCGTTTGGAACGGTTGGATTCACATACGTCATCTTACAACTCCCCGTCCTGATATGACCTTAGATGTTGCTAGGACGTAAAACAACAACAAACAAACAAACATCTTACAACTCTATTAACCACACGCCTGTGTTAAAAATGTTTTAAATACGGTTTTAGCGCCATGATACACACCTAGTATAAATATACTCTAATTATCTGTGATATTCAGCCCGAAATATGGCTAACCATTGGTCTTTTTGGTTTTATTTACAGATTCCGAGCCATGGCTATGAAGCAGAGTAAGGCAGAGGCACCTCGAGCGCTCAATGAAGGTGAAGAACCTTCACCACCAGCACAGGTGCAAAGGGCACTGGAACAAAGAGATTCCGATGAGGCGAGGGAGGTCCGAGCCCGGGCCCGACCCAGGTGACCTAGATGAATGAGTTGCATGTCTAGTAAAACAAAAGATGGAGGAGATGCTTCCCTCCAGAGTGGCGACCAGGAAAGGGAAGAAACCAGTTTTTGATTCAGAGAAATCCAACTGGCAGGATCTTTCTGAAGATCAGGCATTGTCAGACAATGAGTCAGAGGAGGAGGTTGTTGTGTCTGCGTGCAAACACAAGCACAAGAGGAAGGCACACTCATCAGATGGGGATGAGTACATGAGGGCACGTAAAAAGAAGCCGCATGTGAAGAAGAGCAAGAAGAGGAAGAAGAACAAATCCTCTTCTTCTGACTTCTTTGGCGTAAAAGATTCATATTACTACGATGATGAGGAAACCTATTCAGTGGCACTTCAACACCTTTAAGCTGGCTGAGGTAATTATGAAGTTAGCCGAGAATTCACCTGGATCAAAGGGATCCCGGAATCTGCCATCAAAGAGATGGATTCAGATGTCAAACTAAGTGAGGACCGGAAAAAGTTAGAAACGGTTCTACACACAGTACACAAAGGGGTACTCTGGGCTCTCTCGGCCATCGCGCCTATAGCCAACAGGATGATGGCTGAGAATAAACTCTCATCGCTGTTCGAGGAGATGAATGGTGGAATTGCGGTGCTGACAGCGACAAGCAATTTCCTGTCTTACAGACGTTTCGAAAATGTCTTCAAGCCCAATGGTCTTCCACACTGCCACGCACTCACGGAAGAATGCCAAGATTGAGTACAGTACGCTTCAAACTGGTTTATTACAAAACCTATCCGCACTCCGTGTGCACAGATGCAGGCAAGGAGGTAGCCAGATCGAAGGTCTTTGACAATGGCGGGAAGGAATATACATTATTCTTTTCCCTCAAGCCCATTATGGGAAAGCCACATGACAAGACTAAGATGTATGATGGACAACTCCAGCACTTGTTCAAACAAGTGGAGACCGGTTCCAAGTGTGGGAAACATATGGAAACGGACAAAAAGAAGTCCGCAGACACAAATCCTTCCCGCTTAAAAAAGACGAGGCAGGATTTTCAAAACCATCGAACCGGACAACGAGGAGTCGGGTTCGGAACAAACTTCAGCTTCCAGGCCAGAGGAAGGGGCCAAAGGCAGTCGTTTGGCTGGAACGACAGGAACAGACCCTTCAAGAGGGAGTTCAATGCCCAGAAGCCATTTCCCCTGCCCAGGGAACAAATAGAAGTGGCAACGCAAACACCAGGAAGCATATTTAAAGCTCGTAACCTCAATAATTGCCTACCAGAATGGAATAAGATTACAGAGAATTTTACTATCCTTAGTTTAGCGGAAGGAGTAAGAATACCCTTGATTGAGGAACCTATTCAAAATAGCATACCTTTCCCATACCGATTTCATGGTTCAGAACGCGAGGTGTTAGATAATCAGGTCCTTAAATTTTGTGAAAAAGGCATCATAGAACCAGCACTACATGTGGCTGGTGAATTCATATCTAATATTTTCATGAGACCCTACCCTACCATGCCTATCACGTTTTGCTGGTGCCAAAACGAAAACACTAAAGTATCCATATAATACTAAGATAATTTGTTATCCTATAAAGTACCTAAAAGATTGCTGGACCCGGATGTGCTTCCTTCTCCCTGACCCACGACTATCTGAGGCTAGTACCTCGGGGAAACATCAGTTATCCATCATCTGTACCCAGGTAAGATTCGTATACCTATACTATATATATACGTATGTACACATGGAAGTGGTAGTCCACAACAATTGAGCCTTGTATTCATGTACATAGGCCACTGTGTATATCAGTAGATCAGTAACATCCCCGTTACGGGGTGTTGTTGCCATGTTAGAAGTCCATAGTTAACCACGTGACCTTCAAGTGAAGCTGCCCTCCCTTGTACACAGCAATATGACGTGCAGGACGTATCGAAGCAGGGTCAGACATCGCCCATGCAGGGGCAGTTTTCTGACCACCGGCTTAGCGGAACCTTCCCTCGCTACAGGTCCCAAACCAAAGTGCCAATTTCACAGGTCAGACTGTTTGCTAGGAAAGCGTTAAAAGTAAATAAAACCCCGCTGAGGTTGCAATGCCAAGCGCCATTTTTTTAGATCCGCACATGAATAGGTGAATAAATTATAAGTACCCCGCTATGCAGATATGGTCTGGCTGGCTGCGGTGTCATGCCTGGCGTTAACCAATACGCATTGATTGACTCGATGCTGCTCAACAGACCGGATTTAAATTAATCTGTCCAGAACTGTTGAAGCTATGGTTCAAGTTAACTTGCCCAGTTGAAGCTATACGCATACATTAACCCCCCCCCCCACACACACACATACACATCTGATTTTTTGTCTTTAAAAGGGGTTAGGGGGATGGGAAGGCGGAAGCAAACAAAAAACAGTTGATTGGCATTGTGTTTTGTGTGTGCAGACTATAATAACCATGATTGGCATAACTGAAAAACCTGCAGACTCCGCAAGAAGGCCTCATTTCAATTCATCATGGCCAGGGGAGGTGGGTGGGTGTTTTTTTTTTCAACTTTGGACAAAAGTCGGTTACAAGCACTAACTAACCAATCAAATTTGGCCTTGCTCTAGGGTGATGTTGGGAGGGGTGTGTGTGGGGGTGGGAGGAATAAGACAACCTACTATAGCTCAACTTTAGGCCATATTCAATTTGCTAATTGGCTGACAACAGTTGCCGAAAACGGGCACCAGTGAAATGCGCCCCATATGCGCTTAGTCCTAAACATCGCAGTTTTTGTTAGTTGCCTGGCAACACTTGCCTGAGATAGGAGGGTGTGCAGTGCAGAACCGAAGAAGGTGGGTCGACCTGTTTGTTGGTGGTTACAGTTGGGCTCTGTGTTTCGCAGACTGTTAGAGTCCGTTTTGGTAGTTCATGGGATTCTAAATCATGGGTTCGAACCCTGGTAGAGTCAAACCAATGACATACAAATTTATACTTGTCGCTTCCTAGCCGGGCACTCGGAGTTATTAGGATAGGGCAATGACTGATTGGCGCAGTGTCAGGATAATGTGACTAAGTTGGATATCAGCTCATGGTGCCTATGGCCTGGTCTCCCAGTGGGGCAGCATTATAAAGTCACCATGAGTGTGCACTGTCACAAGTCGGTACCGTCCCCTGATATGACCTTAGATGTTGCCAGGATGTAAAACTCCAACAACCAACCAGCCTGTCAGAGCCTAGATATGGTTAACGCTAGGCATAAGGAGTCAAGTGTTAGTGACTAGTTTCTAACTCGTATGGCTGTGCTAGCTTGGCTGGACTCAATGCCTTGTAAGGAGGCAATGCACCTAACCAGTGTGGCTATGCTCCAAGCATTTCCTCAGCTACCTGCCCTAGCATATGCTAATGGACTCCCTTAGTTTAATTTTAGCTCCCCTCCCACCCCCATCCCCCACCCCGAATTTATCTCATTTGTATCCTCAAGCTATGTTCCCTATTTATATAAACCAGTGTTAGTGATATATTCAGCCATATTTTCTTCCTATATATATATATATCCTATATATATAAAAATAATTCAATGTTTATATATAAATAATTCAAATACGATGGTGACAGTTAGATTTTTAGATTATTTAGGAAAACAATTAGATTCCAATCATTGTCATTGTCGAAATTACTCATCCAGTCGTGTACACACACACACGCATACCACACCACACACACACTTACACATGCAGACAACACCACACATAGCATCTGTTATCAATAATTAGAGAGAAAGATCTCCGATTTGTTTTCGAGAAAATACAGACAGCCCCTGAAAGATTTATAGGTACTGTAGAACGGTGGCAAATTTATCCAATGTAAGATTTTCCGCTTTATTCTTTTCTTTAAAAACCTTTTAATTTGAGGATTATTTTGGGGTGTGGGTGTGGAAAGGGGTCTTAAATATTAGGATAGTGCTAAAAAGAAAGAAGGGACGCCAGGAATGGTCAATTTTTAATTGTGTTTGTTTTTGTAACAGTTTGGTCAGCAGGGTTACCTAGATCACCAGGGTGGCCAGGGTGGACCGGGCCAGCAATACCACAGGGGCTCCGGGTCATACAGTACCCTGCCCCATAAGCCACACACCCGGCACACGCCGGGGTCCAGCCCGGGACGGGAGAGGTGTGTGCACGGAGGCGGGTACAGCACCCTACCCCACAGGCACCAGCAGCACCAGCAGCAGCTTGGACTGAAGAATGTAACGATTAGCACCTAAGAAGCGCCATGCCAACACAAGCATAGCGATAAGCCAGTTGAGATCAAGTGTCAAGTAGATAAGTTTGAACCCGACCACAAGGGGGGGGGGGGGGGGTAAGGGAAGTGGCAGGGGGGTGTTGATAAGATGGGGGGGGGGGTACTTAACATTTAAGTTTGAACAAGTGAAAATATTTGCCATGCACTTTAAGTTAAATTTTGCATCACGAATCTATTGTAAGAAGTCAGTCTGGTAAAGAGCCTGTTAGAAATCCTTTTTATCTAGTTTTCTTGGAAGTGACCAGTTTTCTTTCTCTATACTTCGTCGGCAAGTACTATTAAATATCCTAGGATTGTTCTGTTGCTGCAAAGATTTCTAGGCTATGAGCATACTTTGGAATAGATATACATCATTAGTTGTTTAAGATATTACTATAGGAATACATTTCGCTTTACCTCTATTATAGTTATTATTGATCACAGCAATGTATATGTTGCTCTAATTAGGCGTGTATAGGTTAGCATTTAGTTAGCTTTTAAGAAAGGGCATTTAAGTATAGAATTATATACTTCATTAGAAGTATATATACTTCATTTAGCTTTTCATCTCATCCAAATGGTTAAAACCAGAACCCATTGCTCAGATATTCTATGTCAGAAAGGCCTTGTTTTACGTGTCTAGGGATACATTTATAACAGGAGTGGGTTGGTGGGCGGAGTGATTTCAAATGGACTCCAGTATTCAGCTTAGATCCATTTGAAATACCTTCACTCACCGACTATTTTGTTGTCAACAAGTACTTAGAATCGTATTTATTGTACATTTACTGATTTACATTCGATCGAATAGAAGGCCCCCTCCCCCATATCAAATGTAACGTATGTGCAGTAATGTTCTATGAAACACAGGTGCCTTTAAATATTCCTAGAATTGCATGAGAACAATTTAGAGTGGGACCTGATATTGAACTCCTGATATTGAACTTTAAAAAATAAAAGAGCCAGAATTATTACCTATTTTTCTTCTCTCTTCTCTCTGCCTCTCTCCTTCTCTCCCGCTCTCCCTCTCCATCTCCCTGTCCCTGTCCATGTTCCCATGTCTCTCTTCCTATCCCCTTCTCTCCCTCCCTCTCCCCTTCTCCCCACCCCCGCTCTCCCTTTTCTACCCTCTCTACCTCTCCCCTCGCTTCCTCTCTCTCTTCCCCTCATTCTCTCCAATCAAGCTCTTTCAAGAGAGATTCCCGACGAGAATAACTTTATGGAGGGAAAATCATATATTTAAAAAAAATGAAAAATAACAATTTATTTTCATTTTAAGCGATCCATTTAAAAAGAAATTACTTAAAAAAATGAATTAATGATGTGAAATCACCTAAGGTTTGAAACGATGATTCTCCAGCAGGGTGTGCGGGGCTTGGATCCATCTTGCGGAGGTTTTGCGGGTTCGGGTTATGTGCCTGAGGATGTCGCGCCCCCTAAACCACCACGAGCTGCTCAGGTCAAACACTTAAATCAAGGCTCTGCTGTGTTCGCTACCGATAAGTCAAGGCCCGTCTACAAACTTTCTGTTTGAGCGATGACTTGGAACTTCTTCATGTTTAAACAATCGAAAATAGGGAACAAAACTATTATTCAAGCCCTTTTCTTCTTTTTTTCCCTTCCTTCCTTCCTTTTTTTTTCTTTTTTTTCTTTTTTCCCCTTCAATCTGCGCACCTTTTAGAGGGTGTCAAATGAATTGTTTCCATTGAAACCCCCAAATTAGGATACGAGAATCCAATATTGCACACATCTATTTAAGAGGGACTTGTGTATATAGGCGATGCACTCTAATCACTAACAATTATGGATAAATCTAGTTAAGTTTGCTAAAAATTTAATCCTGAAATATTAATGGTCATGCAACATCAACTGATACTGCCCTCTTTGAAGTAGCAATTATGTGACTAGGCTTGACATGCATTGCTTCTATGACTTATTTCTGTATCTCACAGTTCATTCATAACATGGCATTCTAGTTCTGTTCCTGTATTAAATAGCCGATTATATATAAATGGGAATTCGATTCTCATTGATGTATAATAATTGTGCTTCTAGCCTGTTTTTGAGTTGATAGATATTCTATGGTTTTGTTTACTTATATCCCAATAGCTGATAATGCATTTTCCATAATAATAATAATAATAATAAATAGCGTCTATACTTTAACGTAATTATAAGCTGTTCTGTTTGTCGTGTTGATTGCGCCTGTCTTTGTTGTATCTGAGTTACTTGTTTTCTTTGCTAACCATGTCTTACTACTGAAGCACCCAGTGGCCCGGCCCGGTTTGCCCTCAGTGTGACGTCACTTTACCTGAATTGCCCACACTGCAGTGGCCTACTCCAATGTAGCACTGTTTAAAACAAGCATAGCATTCAAGAAAAACTAAATAATCAAAAATTGTATTTAATTCTTTTAAACTCTTAAAAGCTATAATAAATTTATGAAGCTAACAAAAAGGTGCCCCAAGAGTGTATTGTATTGCCTGAAGGTTACACACCTCCCAGGTGTCTGCCATTCTGAAGCCTTGCTTAGTTATTTTAAATATTTTCAAAATTCAATATCAATCATATTGACCAGACGTGATGGCCGAATGAGTTGAGCGTCCTACTTCCATTCTGGTAGGTCCTGGGTTTCGAACCTCCTGGGTTCGAACCTCCTGGGTTCGAACCCTAGCCGAGTCAAACCAATGACTTAAAAATTGATACTTATCACTACCTAGCCTGGCGCTCGGCATTACTAGGATAGGGCAAGTAGCAGTGGCTGAGGAAAACCAATTGTCCCCGATTGAAATTTCTCCTGGTTAATCAACTAATGTATCACCCCCAAAATCATCTCCAACCATCTCACCTGGGAGACTTCTGCGTAAACTGGTCCGCTGGTGTGCGTGTGTCTTGTCTGTGTGTTGCGTGTTGCCATGGTTTCCGTCATAGTGGGTGTTGTTTTGGCCAGCAGCAGACCTCCCAGGATGACCTGAACGGTAACAAGGTGTCCGCCATTGATGGCATCTTCGCAAAGAACGCTACCCTGGGCCGTGATGGGAAACTACCGGGCGGCATCCAGGGGACCCCTGGTTCTGAGGTGACACTTAGCAGTTAAGGTCGCTCACTAGTAAACAGCAGTTCGCAGCGCCTAACCATGGCTTTGCACTAATCTGCTGTGCGCGCATCATTATACCCCAGTCACGCTACTGCTTACAACTACTTGCAACTACTTGCAACCATAATGAAACAGTTGCTCGCAACGAGGACGCAAGTGGTCGCAAAGTGTCCCTCAGTGGTCGTTGACCTCCTTGTGATCAAAAGGAGGTTGCAGCTACTGCGCTAAAAACCTTGCAACCAAAATTGTTGCCAGTCACAAGGTCACCGGTGACTGGGTTGTTTGGTCTAAAGTGGTCACAAAGTGGTCGCAAGCAGTCGTAAGCTACAGTGTGACTGGGGCTTTAATTCCACAGGTGCGTGTTAACCGACCCCAAAACCACATTCAGCTTCAACGCCAAAAGCTACTAACTCTTTCAACTCACATGCATATATAATAATAATCACCGACTATAGCTATTTTGGGAGGACGATGGAGGGGGTAGTCATGGACACCATTATGCCAATCCTTATTTGTTACCGGTTCAATAAGAAATAAAACATCTGGAGTACCGTGGAATGTGGATGATTGTTTTCCAGAAGCTGATTATTGGTCTAATTTCTTTACCCCAGCAGACACTGGAGTTTTCTGTTTGGCTTACACACCAAGCTGTACATTATGCCTAGCTGTAAGGCATGTCTCTGTGTATCATACTGGATGACGATGTGGCATTCACCAGCGGGCTCGGTGAAAGTTGCAGAGTTCATCACTATCCATTGGAGGCCTTTGCTTTCCATTGGTGATCATTGCTCTCTGTCCTCAATGTCTGTCGTTGTGGTGTGTCACTGACTTTTTGTCCTTGAGTATCGCTGTCCGTAATTGAATACAATGGTATGTCACTGGTCATTGATGTCAGTCATTTAGCAGTAATGCCTGTTATTGCTGATTGTTGTCTGTCATTGATCATATCTGTGTCATTGCTGTCAGTCATTGCTTATTGTTGTTGGCCTTGATCATATTTGTGTCATCGCTGTCAGTCATTGATGACTGCTGTCTGTCATTGATCATATATGTGTCATTGCTGTCAGTCATTGCTGATTGTTGTCTATCATTGATCATATCTGTGTCATTGCTGTCTGTCATTGATCATATCTGTTGTCATTGATCATATCTGTGTCATTGCTGAAAATCATTGATGACTGCTGTCTGTCATTGATCATATCTGTGTCATTGCTGTCAGCCTTTGATGACTGCTGTCTTGTCATTGATGATCCCTGTCTGTCATTTATCATTGCTATCTGTCATTGATAATGGCTGTCTGTCATTGATCATATGTGTCAGTGCTATCAGTCATTGATGACTACTGTCTGTCACTGATCATCCCTGTCTGTCATTGATCATTGCTATATGTCATTCTTAACGGTTGTCTGTCATTAATGGTTGTTATTGATCAGCATGGTGTCAGTGATCATTGATGTCTGTCATTGGACAGTAATGTCTGTCAGAGATGATTTACTGTGTGTCATTGATCATGGTCTATCATTGAACAGTGACGGCTGTCATTGAACAGTGACATCTGTCATTGAACTTTGACATCTGACATTGAACAATGATGTCTATGATAGATGCTTGCTATCTGCCATTGATTACCATAGTTTGTCACTGATTATTGCTGTCTCTCATTTAGCACTGCTGTCTGTCATTAATCATCGCTGTCAGTCATTGATGGTTGCTGTCACTCATTGATCATTTGTCTGTCATTACTCATTTCTGTATGTCATCGATCATGGCTGTCATTGCTGTCTGTCATTGAACATATATATTTGTCATTGTTTATTGCGGTGTCATTGCTCATTGCTGTCATCAATCATATCTATTTGTCATTGATTATTGCTGTCTGTCCTTGCTCATTGCTGTCTGTCATTGGTGATGGCTGTCCTTGATGATTGTTGTCTGTCATTGATCATTGTTGAGTCTGTGATCGCTGTCTGTCATTGATAATTGATGTGTCATTACTGATTGTTATCTGTCATTGATTATTGTCATTGAAATTAATCTTGTTCATTGTCGCTGCCAGCAGTCATGAATTGATTTTCCTACTGTGATATTTTAATTTAATTTCAAAGTACCCGCAATTGTACATCGTAACTTATTTCTTAGACTACTAGCCTCCGTCCCAATACACACATTGAATAATACTTCCACATACATACGCACACACACATCATTCTCTTGGACACAACTGCTTCATTAATTGACTTCGATTTAATTTTGAAAAACAAGCCATGCATACTTTTATGTTCAGAAGACATATATTCTGGGAGGCGGGAAAGGGAAAGGGAAGGGGGTTTAACTAATCTTCACTTTCTTCAGTCCCTTCTCTCACTTCACCATAACCTTCAAATTTGTAGCTTTTTATTCATATTTGTACGGTTTGGCTAAATTATATCCTGATGTACTGAAGAACAAGTATTTAAAGAAAGGGGAAAGATAAAGAAAATGGGCTTTCTTGGTGATCACCTCAATGGCCCCTTCGAATGACAGGCAGCAGTCCCCTCAAGTAAAGAATGGTTAGAAATAAATCCAGTCCGTGAAATCAATTAAATGTTGGTCCCCTGAAAGTTGTTAGTCTTAATGTTGCTCCCTGCTCACTGCCCATGTTTTCAAATTGCTGATGTCACCACAAAGTATCATCTCAAATTCATCCTCGCAACATCTCTCATTTGCCAATTAACTTAATTGGTAATTGGTAAAAACACGTTTAAGAAAAATCTTCTTAATAATTAAGACTCGGTATTAATTATTAAGACCCAGCCCCAGCATTCCCTATTAATGCCATTACAACCATGCTTCCACAAATGACAATATGGCGCACAGTGCATTGCGTTATCATTGACATCACACACCTGTGGCAGTGTCACTTCTTACATTAACAATAAATTGCTGACTCACGCTTGGTTTCTCTCTTGTTCTCTCTCGCCCACTTCCCCCCCCCCCCCACACACACACACTTTTCGCGCTTCCAACATGCACCCCCTCCCCCCGCCCCCCACAGAACCAGCACGAGGTGTCCGAGTCGCGCAGTGCAGGCTGGGACGGTGACACCTTTGTTGCCCAGCACGCGCGCCAGGAGTTCCAGTCCTCGGTGCAGGAGGACTCCAGCGGCTCCTCCAGCTACGTCCGCCAGAGCACCATGAGCACAACCTCCTCTTCCTCCACCCAGGTACACCCAGGCGCAGCGCCTGGCGGGCTCAGACGGAACTAGACCGGTTTAGTTCGGTTGGTGCCCGTTGTTTGCCAAGGCGGCGCTGCTGCATCGAGTGCCTGACGACACTTAGTGTTTCCCCCTGCGTCCCTCTAGGTGGAGCCACCCCCGCGTGTCTCCCTGCTTTTGGAGTACCCAGTAACACACCTAACACAAGCCAGGTGGCGCCACTGTAACTTGGACACCAACAGATCGGTGCGCGTCTGCTTCTTTTCTCCCAACTCTGCTGCCAATTGTTTTAATATCTACCCACTACTAATGTTTCCCCAAATCGTCATCACAATTGACTATTACTATGTTACTTTAGTCACGCTATCTATTTGTGTTGGGTTTCAACACACCACAAATAATTCCTTGAAATTATATGAAAACATCACTGGAAGTGACTCGTTTATTATGTTACCTTAGATACATCATCATCATCATGCTGTCGGTTGTGATGTGACAAAGACTGCTTTCATTATTTGACTGCCACTCTGTGCAGTTGTACATTTCATGAAAGCTGCCTGCAAAAGTATTGAAGTGCTGCTGGCTTTTGCAAGTTACTAGCGGCACTCTCTCGCGGAGCAAATAGAGGTTTCACACCGGCAAGAACATGTCCAGAGAGGCGCAAACCTATTTGTCCCTGCAGTGGCTGGTCGGGAGATGTTGGGAGTCCCATACATCAACCGCCCTTAATGCTGCTACAGTGACATGGTTTCCTGTTTAGGGTTTGCTCCCTTAGCCTTCGGTTCTGTCAAGAACCTGTACCACAAGGCAGTGATTTACAACTCTGCAGGGCAGAGGCGTCAAACTCCCTGAGGTATTGCAATACCTGCATACCACTGCCACTTTAATTCACCAATTCCAATGTTATAGCTGTTTTAGTAACTGGAGAAAGAGAGACAAAAAGCAGTTTGGTTGGTCCCCATTGTCCTTTCCCGTGGCCAGTTAGACAGTGTAGGCGATCTAAGACTTCCTGATTATTTCTTAAATTAACTCAGTGAAATGTACATGGGCAGCTGCCGTGTTTGTTTAACCACTAACCGTGTTTGT
This sequence comes from Branchipolynoe longqiensis, assembly GCA_030323885.1. Classification (NCBI taxonomy): domain Eukaryota; kingdom Metazoa; phylum Annelida; class Polychaeta; order Phyllodocida; family Polynoidae; genus Branchipolynoe; species Branchipolynoe longqiensis. Next base: position 85,782,968 of record CM059190.1, on the reverse strand, counting down.
TTAACCACTAACGACGCATCTGTACCACAACATTCTAATAACCAGGAGGGCTTTGTACTTTCAGCTTCCAGGCCTGCCTGCCTCTCCTACCTGAAATGTGCATGAAACCTGCAACCCTCCGCTTTAATCAACCATGCTTCTGAGCATTTTGGCTTGACCTGGTTAATTTAATTCTTGCGCTTGACTTAACTATTGCCATGGTCTTGAATGTATGCGCGTATTAAGATTTTGACCGATTGATACTCTATGGAGCTCAATATAGATTGATTGTTTTGCGACTCAACTGTACACTGTATAATGGTTTGTTTGTCCAATGACATGTACAAAATAAATCTCACCCAAAACACCATTAACTAATCAAGCATGGACAGATGTACACTGTGTAATATTTTGTTTTCCCAATAACCTGTAAAAAGAATTAATGACTAATCAAGCATGGATAAATGTACACTGTATAATCTTTTGTTTGTCCAATGACCTGTCAAAACCACAAAGCATTTACCAAACTAATCCGGCGTGGACAGATGTATTATTTCCTGTTAATGTTGTCACTTTGTTTAACTATTTTCAATAATTTTTCTACTCCACCTGTAATCTATATACATGTATTATAATGGGTAGTCATTTTCCTTAATTGCCTATGTAAAGGATCATTTGTGTGGCCATTGATGCTTCTAAAATATTGAACCTTGCACAGTCCCAGTGGTGCATGATTGTGATTTTAACATAGCTATCAATATATCTGTTAAGAACTTGAGCAGTGCTGACGGAGTTGGATATAATGAACGCATATGTTTAATTGTGAAATTTGAATTTAATACTGATGCTACCTCAGTGTATTGAGTGTGTTGGGCACTGGGGTGCATTTGGGTGTGTCCAATTCGGGTGGGTGTTTGAGTGTGCCATTGGTGGCAGACAGTTGAGTGGGGCCATGACTGGCAGACAGTTGAGTGTGCCCATTGGTGGCAGAAACAGTTGAGTGTGGCCATGACTGGCAGACAGTTGAGTGTGGCCATTGGTGGCAGCCAGTTGAGTGTGGCCATTGGTGGCAGACAGTTGAGTGTGGCCATTGGTGGCAGACAGTTGAGTGTGGCCATTGGTGGCAGACAGTTGAGTGTGGCTATTGGTGGCAGACAGTTGAGTGTGGCCATTGGTGGCAGACAGTTGAGTGTGGCTATTGGTGGCAGACAGGTGAGTGTGCCCATTGGTGGCAGACAGTTGAGTGTGCCCATTGGTGGTATACAGTTGAGTGTGCCCATTGGTGACAGACAGTTGAGTGTGCCCATTGGTGGCAGACAGTTGAGTGTGCCCATTGGTGGCAGACAGTTGAGTGTGACCATTGGTGGCAGACAGTTGAGTGTGACCATTGGTGGCAGACAGTTGTGTGTGCCCATTGTTGACAGACAGTTGAGTGTGCCCATTGGTGGCAGACAGTTGAGTGTGCCCATTGGTGGCAGACAGTAGTGCCAGACAGTGATGTCCCATTGGTGCAGACATGAGTGTGCCCATTGGTGGCAGACAGTTGAGTGTGACCATTGGTGGCAGACAGTTGTGTGTGCCCATTGTTGACAGACAGTTGAGTGTGCCCATTGGTGGCAGACAGTTGAGTGTGCCCATTGGTGGCAGACAGTTGAGTGTGACCATTGGTGGCAGACAGTTGAGTGTGCCCATTGTTGACAGACAGTTGAGTGTGCCCATTGGTGGCAGACAGCTGAGTGTGCCCATTGGTGGCAGACAGTTGAGTGTGCCCATTGGTGGTATACAGTTGAGTGTGCCCATTGGTGGCAGACAGTTGAGTGTGCCCATTGGTGGCAGACAGTTGAGTGTGCCCATTGGTGGCAGACAGTTGAGTGTGCCCATTGGTGGCAGACAGTTGAGTGTGCCCATTGGTGGCAGACAGTTGAGTGTGCCCATTGGTGGCAGACAGCTGAGTGTGCCCATTGGTGGCAGACAGTTGAGTGTGCCCATTGGTGGCATACAGTTGAGTGTGCCCATTGGTGGCAGACAGTTGAGTGTGCCCATTGGTGGCATACAGTTGAGTGTGCCCATTGGTGGTATACAGTTGAGTGTGCCCATTGGTGGCATACAGTTGAGTGTGCCCATTGGTGGCAGACAGTTGAGTGTGCCAATTGTTGACAGACAGTTGAGTGTGCCCATTGGTGGCAGACAGTTGAGTGTGCCCATTGGTGGCAAACAGTTGAGTGTGCCCATTGTTGACATACAGTTGAGCGGGCGTCTGGTGTGCTCGTTACTGACACCGGGATAATGAAACTCCCCTCATCACATAATCCACAGCCTAATTACATCTAACGGCCACTAGGTGGCGTGGGTGGGCGAGGTATCGGGGCGCAAGGTGGTGCATTAGCAAGCAGTTTTGCTTCTCCCAATAATTACCATGAAGTTCTGTTGCGGAAATTCACCTTTTCTTCTTCTTCCGCTATAACAACAACGAGTCAGTTTTGTGTAATATTTAATGCGGGTAATAGCAAGGATTCTGTCTGTATTCACTAAACCGGGAGGTAGTCCAGTCAATCTAGCTGATTTTCGGCCCTGATCCAAAACGAATTGCAATAGAAAGTTTCTCAACGGGATTCATTTTAGAAACACCCCACAAACAACATATTAAAAATCGACATCTGTAGATTTGGTGGAAGGGGTCTAATTATGCTAATTTATGTTAATTAGCCTTTGGCATCAGGGAAAGGAGGTATGATAGCAAAATGCAGGGATTACTCTATCAAATCATTTTTCTAATAAGCTCATACTTCTGTTTGTATGGTCCGGGAACACTAATATGCCATTAGGATCAGCATTTGTGTGGCATTCACACACAAATTAACCCAGTCGCTAAATTTGCCAGCAGTAATATTTCCGTGTTTTTGTTCTTATTTCTTTTTTCTTTTTCCTTTTGTGTGTGAGGTGATTCTCATTGGTGGTGGTGGGGGTTGTGTTTAATGTAACGCCCAGTTGTGTATGTTTGATAAATGTCAGACACCCAATACTTGGACTGGACAGCAGTTTGAATACTTGTGTGCGTCTAGATGGGCTGGAAGCTGGGGGGGGGGGGGGCGGGAGAGAGATGGGCGGGGGAAGCGGGCGAGGCAAGGGGGGGGGGGTAAGGGGGGAGGGCGGGGGAAGGTACAAGGTCTCAGGGACAACTATTCATCATTCATTGGCAACCGATGCTATAAATAGACATGACGTGTATAGCATCTGCCCGTCTCCAGGCAACCGTTGCTTTACCCGTAATAACACGCGGGGATTGGGGGGGGGGGGGGGGCTTCCTTGGAGTTCTGAATCAATTCCGATTTCTAAAAGCCTAGTTGCATCGAAATGGTCCCATATGGGGCTCGGGGGGGGGGGGGCAGGTGTGTTGGATGGATGTAGAAGACATATTATCAATGGTCCGAAATTTATGTTAGTGTTTAGTTGTGGAGGGAAGGAAAGGACAGTTGCAGGGTGTTCGCGGTGTTCGCGTGAGATAATTGGGGACCTGTAACGTTGTGACTGTTTTACTGCCCTTGGTCCCTGGGGCGGTGAGTTTTTGTTGAGATTTGTTGTTAATGTTATTGTGGCGCTGGTGATGATGTTGCGAAGAGACACACACGCCTACACCACCAACAAATAACCACGAATTTAATATGCAATCTGGCACTGGTGTATCATCTTTTAAATTCTTGAGTAAAACTAAAAGCACTTTTTTCTTTTTTGTTAAATCCCGGAAGACGAAATGTGTGCGAGTATTGTAACAGTTAATACAACAAATTGACTTTGGCGGAGATAGTTATGGAAAGGGTGGTCGACATAGTGGGTGTCTGCAATGAACGCTAGTGTTGAGAGTATCGTCCATAGACCCCAGCCACCCTAGTCCGTAGATGTAGACCAGATGGGATGGCCGAACGAGTTGAGCGTCCGTCTCCCGTTTTGATAGATTGAGTGATTCGAACCCACGAGTATGAACCCTGTTTGAGTCAAACCAAGGACTTAAAAATTGATACTTATCGCTTCCTAGCCAGGTGTTCGGCATTACTAGGATAGGGCAAGGACTTGTTGGCTTAGTGTCAGGATAATGTGACTGAATGGGATATCAGGTCATGGTGCTGGTAGCCTGGCCTCCCAGTGGGGCAGCACTATAAAGTCACCATGAGTGCACACTGTCACACGTCTACCCGTCTTGATATTACCTTAGATGTTGCCAGGACGTAAAACTCCAACAACCAACTCTTACCACCACCACCACCACCACTCTCACCACCACCACCACCAACACCATGACCATAACCACCACCACCACTACTACCACAACCACCACCACCACCACCACACACCACTATAACCACCACCACAGCGATCCCCCATTAATGGTACGGCTCAGTGGACCGTGACGCGCCGCCCTAGGTACACATTACACCCAACGACACGTGACCTCCCCCCTCCCCCCTCCCCTCTCCAAGTGACGACACAATGACGTCATCACGTGACTATATATAGCCTCCTCCCCCCGCTTCCCTCCCAATAAGTGTGTTCCGAGTACCGCTGATCCTGCTAGTCTCCCGAGAAGGACTGAAGCTGCGACCTGGCACGCCGGGTCGCAGCTTCAGTCTACACGGCAGGGGAGGGGGTAAGCACACAGACACGAAGTGGTTGTCGATGGATTCTTTAAAAAAAAAAAAAAAATCTTTAATGTAATATTTCCAACGACAAATTCACTGCAATTTACATTAACAACAAATGCATAACAAAAACCCTACTAAGTTTAGTCATCAGGAAGCTTGTGGTTATAGGTGCAAAATGAGTTAAATGGATAGGGTCAATCCCGAAGGATAGGGCTGAGAGTGCAAAGTGAGTTTAAAGTGTTAGGTCTGTAGTGACGGTTTTGGGGTAGGAGAGAGGCACCAACCCAAACTTCCGGGGCATAATCGATTAACACGACCCTGGAGATTGGGGTCACCCGAGTTGCTAGAATTTCAAATCGAACACCGCGAGTGGAGTTGACAAAAACATGTACTGTGTGCAAAACGACCCGACCCCAGTAACCCACCTCTTGGCTGGGGTTTGCTAGGAACGATGACGTCACGTTTGTGCTGGTACCGTCCTGCATCATAATAGCTACCAGTATCAGTCAGTCCTAAATGTTTTTTGTTGGTAATAACACAGGTTAATGAAATGGAAATATAACTAAACTATGCAATCATAAAATACTTTAAATCCTATTTTGCTGTAGTTATATCGGTTATTTAAAAAAAAGAAAAAAGTTTTGGATTAAGCCACCATTTTGTCCACCCCGAGCGTGGAGAAGCGTATTCGTATTAGATTATTCGACCCGAGTCTGTAGGATGTGTACATGCGCCAAAAATTGGCTCGGGTGGCCCGAGTTCATTAATCGATTACGCCCCCGCTGTGTAACCCGGTGTGCTGGGTCGCAGCTTCAGTCCCTCCTGATGTACCAGCGGAACTGCGAAACACACACATTGTGACTGGCTATGTCTGGCAGCAGAATTCAACGTCCCAAGTGGCAGAGCCGCTATTTATCAACCCACAGCGGTATTGACTGACCTTTATATTGGGGACGACAGGGAGGTCGGGGGCCATTTTGAGTGCCGTTCCAGCGGTGTTGAGAAGAGGAGATAAAAAATAAAAAATAATGTGAATAAAAACACACAAAAACTGCACTCTTTTTGCGTGAATTGGTCTGTCTGGTCCCGTGCATTACCAACAGGGTGTAGTGCGGACAGAAACATGGGAAAGTGTTATTTTGTGATGTGCCACCTGGTGCTATCCGGAGTGTGTGGGGTCGGTGGGCGTATGGGTGTGGGTGGGTTGAGGGAGGAGTTGGGGTGTGTGTGTAGTAAAAATGTCCAACATGTGTCTAAATATAACTCAGATCTAGACCCAAGGACAATGCACTGCAACCTCACTCACAACCACATCCACACACCGTCCAGCCCCCAGGGTGCATTGCTGTCTGCCGATCACTTCCGGTTGCAGGATCCTGGCCTCTCGATTCCCTGGATGTGCACTGGTAATGTTATGAGGCATGCCACGAAAGATTCCCCAGGTGGCAAAGGAAAAAAATAAAGACAACCATAATTTATCTCAACTTTGTAAAACAACATTTTTTTAAAGAAGGAAGGAAAAGAACAGCATTTCACCGGGAGAGCTACATATTTATTTATATGGCCATTTACTTGTATTACCTTAAACCGCCCATTGTTTTTACATTCCATTCCTATTTTTGTTTGTTGTTGTTGTTGTTGTTGTTATTGTTATCGTTCAAAAGTGCAGCCATACTATTTATTTGTCTATATAGTTTACACCAAGTTGTAGAATAAGCCGATTGTTGTTCTAAGCTTTAACAAAAGAAAAAAAAGAAAAAGGAGAAAAGAAAAAGGAAAAAAGAAAAGAAACCCGGATGGCTTGTAATGATTTGGTGTAAACCCTGTGTTCGACGTAGGCCTTCCATGTACACTGTTGCCATGACGACTAACTGCATGACGAGTTGGTTGTGACGTAACTGAAAGTTGACCGATGGCATGCTTCATTCTCCTCCAGAACTACGAAAACAGTCCTTATGGCAAGAACCAGGATGATGTAAGTCTATCACGTCATAGCTATACACTCTAGCCGCTAGTCCGTAGATGTAGACCTGAGTTAAGCCCGCCTTACACTGTCGACTGAGCAAACTCATGCCCGTCGCACCTGGACAACTGTGGCGCGATGATGGGTTGGCAATGTTGTGACATGGCCGATCAAAGACTGAATCTTCAGTGAGATCCGGATTTATTAGAGGAGCGGGACGTAGCTCAGGCGGTAGAGTGTCCATCTGTGAATGTGTCGGTCATCCGATCGATCCTGCTCAGTGGACACATTTGCAGTTTGGGCTATTTTCCGTTCCAATCAGTGGTCCACAACTGGTTCATCAAAGGCTGTGGTATGTGCTGTCCTGTATGTGGGAAAGTGCATATAAAAGACCCCTTGCTGCTTATCAAAAAGAATAGCCTATATGGCAGTAGCAGGTTTCCTCCAAAGAAATATGTCAGAATGACCATATGTTTGACGTCAAATAGCCAATGATAACAATCAATGTGCTCTAGAGGCGTCATTAAATAAAATAAACTTTCCTTTTTTCCCCGGATTTATTCAAAGTAGTTAAGGCTAGATGTGGAGCATTGATTCATGTGTGGGAACTGGTGTGCTTTAAAATATTAAAAAATGTTTAAACAACAATATCGGTTAAGCTATCCAGTCATATGACTGGACACTTGTTGTCCATGTTACGATTGATTGGATGCATAAACTTCCGAATTTAGGCCAATAAAAAAGCACTCTTTCGCAGCCATCGCCATGTAAATTTTGAATCACTGCCTCGCCGGTTTTATAGTAGTAATTGTGAAGAAAAAGTTTGCTTAATTATTATTTTAAGTCTGCCACATCAGCCGCTCTGGCAGGTTTATTTCTGTTGTTTGTTTAAATTCTTTGTCCCAGTGCGGTTTTGAAGTTAATTACAACCATTTTCTCAACAAATAAAAAATACAGTTAAAATTAGCACAAATCCAAATTTCTTTGACCAATTTATTAAGCAAAAAAAACAACATTGCCCCCCACAAATTCTGATGAAGTGTGCCTGAGAAGCAAGTGTTTTTTTGTTGGGCTTATGAATCAAAGCGTATGCTCTAGTCTTATATTGGGAGTACACAGAAGTCTCTAATTGACCATATTACACCAGTTGCCAATCAACCAAGACCGCCCTGTTGTTCCTCTCTTCTCTTAACTCAAGACAATAATTGGTGATTTAAAACATCGTCGTTGCTATGGCGACTGGCGCCATTTTTCAAACCGGAAGTACTTAAAGTTGATGTTAAGCTGTGCTGGGTTCTGGGTTGTACTGCGGTGGTTGGTGTATTGTCTCTTTCAGGTGCTTTAATGACAATGTAGCATATGCGCGTTCACTGTAACATTTATTCAAATATCACCAAGTCGTGTCGAAGGGGTCTATAAATCTATTTTTAACTTGTTCTCTTAATGTGTTTCCATTGATCAATTTTATATATGAACATATGCGCGTGTCCATTAGGGACGAGGAAGGCTGGTGGCGGCGCCACTGGTCGGATCATGGTGGTCAGGATGCACAGAGTAGCAACTAAGTATATATAATAATAATAATGGAATTAACTTCCGCGCCTTTATACTCACATAATACTTATAAATCATATATATATTTTAAAATTATATATATATATTTTTTTCATTGAAAATAACCCAACCAGCAACATTTTCTGTGAGTGTGTACACAAGACTTGAAGTCGCGCTCTAAACGCGACTGCCGTTCTGCTCGACAGATGACGTCACGCATGGAGTCCGTGACCCTGTCTGGGAAGAAGGCGCCGCCGCCGACAGCCCCGAAGCCGGGCGGGCGACGCGAGGACGACCTGCCGCCCCCACCCCCCGAGCTCCTGGACCAGTACGGCCAGCCACTCGGCACTCAAGGTACGTAGCAGTCCCAAGTTGGCGCCACGCCGGCCTCTGTACAGGCTTTATTATATATATAATACCAAACGGTGGTGATGTTTTAGGGTCGTTCTGATCACTACTCCTCTGTTAACAGGCGCTGCCAACGCTCATCATCATACTCCAATGCCACTTTGCCATGTATGGGTTGTTAATTGCATGTTTTTTTTGTGTGGTTACCGGACATATTTCATATTAATTTTGATGGTGTTTTTACTAACTTTGGTTACTTCGACCAGAGTGGCATTGATTTTGAGTCATCTAACTCCCAGTGCTGTTAACTCCGCCATTAGATAGCGCCACTGATATGGTTTGCTGCATAATGGTTCAGATGGATTCCACCAGATGGCGGCACTATGTCGAAATGGGACCATGCACAGCTCTGGAATATAGCAGAGAACGTAGGTATATACACGGTCTCTGAATATAGTCAGAGACCGTAAATATACATATATAATGACAGTTCACAATATTGGTTGATTGATGCGGAGCCTAGCTTTAACCCGTGCACAACATGGATTAAAGCTGGTGTGGTGTATTATGTCTCGGTTTGTGTAGCGGAATAGGAATCGTTCTCAGAAACTGTACCACATATTTGGTTTCCATGTTACATGGGGAAGCCCATATATATAGGATCCTTTTTTTTTTCTTTCTTTAAAAAAAGTTCACCTCCACAGATCTGAATTAATTTGCAACAACTCCTGAGAAATGTGTGACAAAAAGGTTCAGTAACTCTTTATGAGTTCTTTGAGAGATGAAAGTGACATGCGCGCGAGTGATATGTGTGTGACTGTCATGCGCATCAATAAGTGTGAACGACTGACATGAGTGCAAGTTACTGTGTCACATACAGAATGAAATGTGCGTGTCTGACATACACATTCAAAGGGAGGCCTGTGTTTTGGGTATTTGCGGTGTACTTATCGAAGAAGCGTAGCTAGCGAAGGGCTTTCTTCTGTGATTGTGCATGAACCTAACGAGGAGGCTTAAGCCCCATTCATATTATGGTTTGCGACCACTTTGCAACCACTTTGCGACCAAAAGGCCAACTGGTGTCACTGACTGGTGACCAGTCGCAAGCGGTGAAAGTGGTTGGCAACCTCCTTGCGACCATTTCAGGAGGTTTTTGGGTCAGCACCTGCAACCTCCTTGCGACCAAAATGGTCACCCTGAGGTTGCCGAACGGTCGGCGACTGGTTGCCGAGTGGTCGCCGACCGATCGACCAGTTGCTGAGTGGTCGCCGTGGGTGCGTAGGATGTGTTCGATAGTGTCAGCTAAACTCAGGGGCCTGGTGGCGACCCCTACAGCGCGTTTCCAGAACAACTGTCCGCCAAGTGCGGTGTGCATGTTGATAGTGATACCGGTGCGTTCACTGTTACAACTGCCTGTTGCCTAAAGATGTATAATCCGATGGTTTTGAGTTTTTGTCAAATTATTTTTAGATTGATACTTAATCCCTAGTACACACCTACCGTTTGTGCGCACCCACCTACCGTATATGATCTAAAACTGCCCGTTTCGCACACAAAAATCGCTAGGTGTGCGCTCCCGGCGCACACCTAGCGATTGCGATTCGCAACTAAAAACTCAGTTTTAGGGCTTAAACGGGCCGATTGCGATTCGCGATTCGAAAAATGAATCAGCCCATTTTCAGTTTTAAGCAGGTCGGGTCGAGTCACGAGTTTTAGTGCGCAAATCGTATACGGTAGGTGTGTACCAGGCATTAGGTTCATTGTTGTTATCTACTTCACTTTCAAGTATGTCTTTAAATTTTACTTTTTTATTTTGACGGTTTAACTTTGGAGATATTTTAAGTGAAAACAACATGTAAAATGAATTTTGGCATGCCCACCAAAATGCTGAGCATATGCTTTGTTTATCCATTTTAGAGCGTAGCCGAGTAGTACAGGAGTATCAAACGGCAGTACATGTTTACTGGATGCACCAGTATCTATTTTGGATATATGTAGGACTAGGATTGAATTTACTGTTTTAGTTTAGAGAATCTGATGCCCTCATCGGAGAATGCAGCTTTTCAAGCTAAAGGCTACCACTAGTACCAGTAGTGGTTTGAATGACAGACAGAATGTGTGTGAGATGTCCATACATGTGATGTACTGTGCACATGCCCGTGCTGGTGTGGTGTGCGGTATCGCCGCTAGGGGCCGCCTCCTGATTATAGACGCTAGGTCATGCAACTGATTGTCAGTGGAATTCAATTGGAAACAGTGTCTCTCTGGTAAGGTGAGAGGGTGGAGGTGTCGATTCCGGAAATTTCAAAGTCATGTAAACTCAGGATAACTAGGCAAACCAGGAAATGATGACTTGTTTTCGCTTCCTGCCTGACATCTGACATTTTATAGCATTATCATCTGCAACCGTAAGCTATCTCGCAGCCACGCAAAGCCCCATTCTGATATGACCTTAGATGTTGCTAGGAACATCCACGCAAAGGAATCTCTTGTCACTAGATGGCATCAGAGGTCATTTAATATCGTCCAAGTTATCTATATGTAGCCCGCATACACTAAATGTCTTGGGGGTTTCTAACTATAGCCCGACTACACAACATGTCATCTGAAATCAGATCTGAAGATAATTGTGTGCGGGTAAGCTCAGAAATTGCCTGAGCTTCGCTAGGATTATGCGTGCTGATGGCGCATCAGTCAGTTTGAACCAGCCTGGCTACTGCGGAAGTAGAAGCAGGTCCCTCAGTGTGGACCTGATCCATTCTCCGCCAGGCGGGATGAGGTGCTAAGTGTGTGTGGCCCGCAGCATGGGCGCAGCCTTACAGGGTGCATGGGGTGAAGCGCTATCGGCTTCTTGTGGGCGGGGTATTGATGAGCTGACACCTTCCCTAATTAAGTGCTCCCAGTGCAGGCTGGTTATGCCCTGACCCAGCACCGAGCAACTCCCGGCAATTCGAACTGCTCTGAGCAGTATTGGGCAGAGCAACTTTGTCGTACTTGTGGAAACTCTGGCACTAGTGGTCACCTCTGAGCAAGTATTGGCAGTACTAGGTAACTCCGAATAACTCTGAGCAGTACTGAGCAACTCTGAGCAGTTCTGAGCAGTGCTGAGCAACTGAACAGTGCTGAGCACTAATGTTCTGTCCCAGCAACTTTGAGCACTTTGAAGTTGACCTGGATGACTGATGTCGTCTGCAGACCTACCTACATGTAAAGCTTGCGTCTGTTGCCGTGTTGCCTGTTGCCTGTTACCGGCTGCGTTCCAAGAGGCGTTCAGGAACAGAACCGGGTACAAATGTTTACTTTACTTGGTGACTGAGGATGAGTTATCATTAAGGAGGTCAGGGGTAGGAGGTTGTCTGCTGGCGTTGTGCAGACCAGACATCGATACGCCGATAAGCGCCAATAACCCATCCCCTTCCGGTGACCAGTGTGCGCAGGCGCATCGTGGAGGTGATAAGTCTCAGGGGCGTCTTATCAACCTCTCACTTACAAAGAACTCCACACCGTTTCGTTTTAGGGGAGTTTTTTTCTCAATGCCTTTATGTCCAAAGAGGGCATACATAATGAGAAGTATGGTCACGAATACCAAATTTTAAAAAAAAGCACCATAATGAAATATATAATTTGTAAACCCTGAGTAAATGTCGGTGATTCAATGGCAAGAAAACCTGTTCTCTTGGCCATACAATATAACTCTGCACCACACACAAACAAAGCATCCACCCCTCCAAATAAATAAATAAATACAAATCAAAATTACATTAAAAAAATTTTAGACTACCGAAAATGGAGCTTTTCAAAGGGAAGAGGACAAGATAACCGAATGCATATAGATGAGAATCTTCTGGAATTCCGGATTTTTGATCTGCAGGATTTATTCTGGATATGGTCAAAATTGCGACCATTCCAGGTTTTGTACAAACCACCAATTCAATTCAAAATATTGTCATGATTTTATTTGGTTTTTTTTGGTCAGGCCATTCTCATCTATGCGGATGTGAATTCTTCTGTAATAAAGGGACGATGACGCATGTTTGTACTGACAGTGTTGGCTGAAGTGTTCAAAATATTGAGTAAATATGCTTTAGAAAAATCAACTTCTCGCTCGTCACCAAAGCGTATCAATAGACCACCAACTTATTCGCCCTCTGACACCAGTGGAAGAGCTAATGTTGCTGATAAAAGCAGGATGTTCTGTGCAAAACGGTCCCATAGAGTATTTCCATCACTAACCCGCCCTCTGGTGGCAATGGCAAGAACTAACGTTGTGGGTGGCAGCAACTGCAAAAGGTATATTTTATAAACTTCTCTGGAGGATTTATTTTTGGTAATATGGTCATTTGCCTTAAGGATGGTTTACCTTAAGCAGGCATGAAACAGTCTGAGGACAATGGGAAATATTATGCCTAGAGCAGGATTCGAACCCATATCTCTTGCATTACATGTTGTGTGCTAACTATTACACCACCGAGGCTACCTGATATCATCACCCTATCCACGCCGTCTATGTGGATCCTTGCCTGAGAGGTCAGTGCAGACTACACTGCTGATGAGAATTTGGTGTCCAAATGGTTAACAGTAGCTGGTGATGGTACTTTGTCACAGTCGTGGTTGTTTGACTGAGGTGCAGTATCAGTCGAATAGTGACAGTAGCTGTGGTGGGACAGTAAGTTGCTCTATCAGTGTTTTTTGTGACAGTAGTTATGATGTGACAGTAAGTTGCTCTATCAGTGGTTTTTGTGACAGTAGTGGTGATGTGACAGTAAGTTGCTCTACAGTAAGCTGCTTTACATTTGAAGCCACACACACGTGTCATCACCGGTGTTGCTTGGACATACGCATCGTGCCCACGTCTGACCGCCTTAGTCTGCCCCAACTGGGTCAACACCCACATGTAAATGGACCCCATGTGGGTGTGTTGACGTCGCCGATGGTTTCAAGTGTTGTGACAGTTGAGTGGCTGTGAATGGTTAGCATTCTCGCCTGTCTTCACTGACAGTGCAGGCTTCTGTTTAGACGCTAAACAAAAAAGAAGGTTTAAGCGATGTTTATATCCGAGTGTATGCTGGGAAATCTAGTATGTCTGGCTGGTTGGGAATTCTCCCCCTGCTCCTTCCCCATCTCTTCCTCCTGCTCCTCCTCCCCCTCCCCATCCTCCTCCTCATCCTTCCCCTCCTCCTCCTCCTCCCCCTCCTCCTCCCACTTCTACCCCCCCCCCTTCTCCTGCCCCTCCTCCTCCCCCCTCCCTTCCTCCTCATCCCTCTCCTCCCCCTCTCCTACTCCCCCTCCCCTCCCCCTCTCCTCCTCCCCCTCCTCCCCCCTCTCTCCTCCTCTCCCTCTCTCCTCCCCCCTCTCCTCCCCCCCCCCCTGCCCCCCTCTCCTCCTGCCCATGCCCTCCTCCTTCCATCTCCTGCTCCTCCTCCGCCATCTCCCTGCTCCTCACCCCCTCCCCCTACATCCTCCTCCCCCTCCTCACACCTCCTCCCCCCTCCTCCTCCTCACCTCCTTCTCCTCCCCCACTGCTGCTTCTTCTCCCCCTCTCCTCCCCCCTCTAATCCTCCTGCTCTCCTTTTCCTCTCTCCTCGTGCTCCTCCTCCTCCTCCTCCTCTTCCCTCTTCTCCTGCTCCTCTCCCCCTCTCCTCCTCCCCGCTCCTTCCCTCTCCCCCCTCCCTCCCCATCCTCTTCCTCTCCTCCCCCTCCTTCTCTTCCCCCCTGCTTCTGCTCCTTCTCCCCCTCCCCCTCCCCCTCTCCCAATCCTCCTGCTCCTCCTCTTGCTCCTCTCCCTCCTCTTCCTCCTCTTCCTCCTGCTCCTCCTCTTCCTCCTCTTCCTCCTGCTCCTGCTCCTCCTCCTGCTCCTCCCCATCTCCTCCCCCTCCTCCTGGTCCTAACCCTCCTCCTCTTTATCCATATTCTCCTCTTCTTCCATCTTCTTAAATTCGCGTTGCATCGGGGCGCGTTATAACGTGGCTTGCTTCACTGTATTATTATTATTTTTATCATTATCATTATCATTATTATCATTATCACTATTATTATTACTTTATTTGTTTAATTTATTATATGTTTATTTATTCCTTCCAAATTTAAAGTTGCATAGTCCGATGGTTTTGAGTTTCTGAAATTTTCTGAGATAAATACATTAGGTTGATCGTTGTAATGTACCTTACTTTAGCTTGAAGTAACTTTTATTTTAAGTGGCTAGCTTTTGAGATATTTCAAGTGGAACCATGCAAAATTAATTTTGGCAAGCACGCCAAAACTTTTACCCCATAGGCTTCTGCAGTAACAGGTTATATTCAATTGCCTCAGTATTCCCTTCTGTGTGATGAAAAATGTTTACTAAGTCCAACAGTATCTAAGTTAAATATGTAGAAGCACATTTAGATAATTGTTTTGGTTTTGAAAATTTGATATTTTCATCGGACTATGCAGCTTTAAATCTGGCGTATTTTAGGGATGGGGGAGGATTGCCCAAAGCTCAGCTGCTACTTGCAGGATTTACAGTATGCATTTCTGTCAGGCTGAGCTGTAAACTCCCAACAATTTTCACACCCAAATATAGCCATCAGTTCTGTGCATCTTAAAATATGGCTCCTCTTACAACTTTTATCTTCCATAAACCCAATTAAATTATGTTAGAATTTATTTGTGAGGTCAGTTTGCGGCATCCATTAGGGGTGTTATGGTTATGAGATTTCTAATTTGAAATGGTGTGAAACTAATTTAAGTAGGTTATATTTAGACAGTGGTTAGCCAGAAAATAATGATCTCATTCATATCCATTAGGTTGACATTGCGGAAATAAGACAATGGAATTACTAGATTTAATTAAATCTCTCACTAATTAAAGTTGCATAGTCCGATGTCTTTGAATTTCAGATTTTTTTCTGAGATAAATGTATTAAATTAATTGTTAGAATCTACCTTACTTTAGTTTGAAGTAATTTTTATTTTCAATGGCTAAGTTTTGAGATATTTGAAGTACTAACATGTCAAATTAGTTTTGGCAAGCACGCCAAAACTCTGATACCATAGGCTTTAGCAGTAACAGTTCAATATGTAGAATCAATTCTAGATAATTATTTTGGTTTTGAAAATTTGATGCTTCATCGGACTATGCAGCTTTAATTATTCCGCTGGGAACAAATTGTGACAAATTGGTACTTGTGACAGTGAGACCTCATGTCAACTTTATAGTGCTGGCCCATTGGGAAACCATGCCGCTGGCGCCATGAGCTGAAATCCCGCCCTGTCATATCATCCTGACACTAAGCTAACCATATTTTATATATATGCGATGCTTATAATTTATCATGCGAATATAAATACGCCAAGATTATTACTACTTACGTTTCCCAAGTATACATATATGTGCTCTATAATCTATTATGGGAATATAAACTAGGAAACTACCACTTATGAGTTCTCTTCTATATATATTATTATTAGTTATTACCTACTATCCTACTGTCATAGGAGTTAGTTCCTGCTTCTGCCACTATGGCGCCATCTGTGAGTGGTGCCTGGCCACCCTGATGCCAACTGCATCTGGTCACTACCGCCTCCAGACCTGCGCGGACGGTCAGATTTTAAATATTGCTTACACCAAACTTAATGTGGTAGATCCCCCCCCCCCACCACCACCACGAAATACCTTAGGACTAACTGTCAGTTGCCACAGAGTTGTTGTTGGTGTCTTGATCAGTAGCGCTAATAATCCTACTCAACCCACATGACTTGTCTGTCTCCAACATCCTGGATGCTGCTGACTATAATGTGTGTTGTGACTTGCAATGACCACATGCAGCTTAATGGTGTCAGTAGTGTGGTACTGTGTATTAAGACATAGGACCGGTCACACAGGACAGGCCACGTCCTAAAGGGGCTGTGACATTAGGGTTTTTTGCGGGAGCGTACGGCGGCGTAGGCGCGTTACGTCATATACGCTGCCATACGCTATGCATACGCTACGCACAGGCCGTCATGTGCCGGCCTATGCCGTTGTACACCGCCATACGCTTTCTCCCGTCCGTCCGTCCAAATTTGTTTGTGCATGCTCAAAAAATCTCGACCTATGGGAGCGTATGGTTCATACGCTCCTCATACGCTACTCATACGCCGGTGTACGCTCCTCGTACGGCGGTGTACGCTCCTCATATGCTAGGGGGTGTGCCGGCGTAGGTTACACATACGATCAACTTGCGTCACCGGCATATCTCTAGCATATGTAGCGTACGCATAACCTACGAGTTACGTATGGGAGCGTACTCCTAGCGCATGCACAGCGTATTCCAACTGTATGCCATAGGTCTTGACATCGATCTTGACTCATACGCTACTCATACGCTCATACGCTATGCATACGCCACGCATACGTTCCATATGCCAATCAAAACCGTCAAAAAATGTCACAGTACGCTCTCATACGCTTCTCGTACGCTCCTTGTATGCTCTTCATAGGTTCCACATACGCTCAAAACCACCCGAGAGGTCACCAAAGGTCATGATAGGCCAGCACACGCAGCTTTTACGTAGGTTTTCAATACGCTCCCACCATACGCTGTAATGTGACAGGGCCTTAATGCAAGATGAAGGCTTTCTGTTTCAACCGCTGATTTAGGTCTAAAAATAATCAACCAGGCCCGAATCCCATTCAGGGTTTTAAAAAAAAATTAAAAAATAAAAACCATGAGGAAGAAAGAAAGAATATACAGTAAAACCTCTCTAAATCGACCGACCATGGGACCGACTTTAAATGGTCCATTTAGGGAGGTGGTTGGTTTAGGGAGTTTTTTTTATTGTTACAATGGTATTGTATGGGCAATCGTTTGGGACCCAAATAAAGCAATCGATATAGGGAGTGGTCGATCTGTGGAAGTGGTCGATTAGAGAAGTTTTACTATATATTCTTTCTTTCTTCCTCATGTGCGCGCGCGTGTGTGTGTATATATACATATATATGTACACGCATCCACGCGCGCACACACACACACAACACACACACACAACACACACACACACACACAACAACAACAACATAAGGACATCACTCGTTGTAGGTGGTGTTAAGGTACACTAGGGCTGGGGGTGTTTTATGTGGGAGGTGGGGTTGGGGGGAGCGTGAACACGCCCTCCCCTCTTACACACACCCTCCCCCCTTACACACACACACCTCATCTCCACCCACGCTTTCTCCTACTCCAGGGTTAATAATACCCGATGAGCGCATGGCTGGGCGTGCGTGGTAGGTGGATGAGCACGCATGTCTGCTGGTGCAGGGCCGGCGGGGGGGGGGGGGGGGGGTGGAATGGTGTCTTCTGCAGGCGGCCTGGGAGGGGAGGGGAGAGGGAGGGAGGGGAGAGGAGAGGAGGGGAGGGGGTAGAAGGGTGGGGGTTGCTGGGGCCTGGTCGCTGGAGGGTTTCAGGGGCGGGGGCAATGGCTGTGACTGCGGCTTCTTGTTTTACTAACTATTAACCGTAACTTTGCCACCACTGTATAAACACAGCAACTACAATCTATATGAGGCATATCGTTTGATACATCATTTGCGGAATAGTTGCGAAATAGAGACGGTGGGGAGTTTGGTGAATACCAGCAAAGGCGAAGTTGTGAGGGGAGGTTTTGCGCGTTGTTGTATGTTGGTGTGTTAGTAAGTCTGCCCGGAGGGTACTGCTCAGCACCAGTAGGTGACTACAGCCTGCAGGCGACACCGACCTTCCTCCAGTATGCCGCCAGGCCCAGCCGCCCACCAGGGGGCGCGGATGGCCGGTGTAGGGACCGACTGTCTGGGCGCAGTGCTTGCAGCAGGACTAGCATCACCCGGCCACACAGCCTCCCCGGCCTCTGCGAGCAATTCGCCGACTCCCTATATGAGTAGCTCACCCTGTTCTCTGTGAGCAACTCTAGGGATTCAAGTCTGAGCAACTCACCCATAGCAACTAATGGAGTCGGTGTGAGGAATTAACTCACTGTGATTGACTTAGGGACGGACTACATAGACTAACTCGCCATCAGCAGCTTGCTGGCAACTAATAGCCTCGTTCTGATCGATTCGTCGGGAGCAACTCACTCGGCCACTTTGAGTGACTCACTCGGCCACTTTGAGTGACTCACTCGGACGCAACTCACTCGACCACTTTGAGGAACTCACTCGGCCACTTTGAACAACTCACTCGGATGCTTTGAGTGACTCACTCGGCCACTTTGAGCAATTCAATCGGACGCTTTGAACAACTCACTTGACCACTTTGAACAACTCACTTGACCACTTTGACCAACTCACTCGGATGCTTTGAGAAACTCACTCGGATGCTTTGAGCAACTCACTCGACCACTTTGAGCAACTCACTCAGCCACTTTGAGCAACTCACTCGGACGCTTTGAGCAACTCACTCGGCCACTTTGAGCAACTAACTCGGACGCTTTGAACAACTCACTCGGCCACTTTGAGCAACTCACTCGGACGCTTTGAGCAACTCACTTGGATGCTTTGAGCAACTCACTCAGACGCTTTGAGCAACTCACTCGACCACTTTGAGCAACTCACTCGGATGCTTTGAGCAACTCACTCAGACGCTTTGAGCAACTCACTCGGCCACTTTGAGCAACTCACTCGGACGCTTTGAGCAACTCACTCAGACGCTTTAAGCAACTCACTCGGCCAATTTGAGAAAATTCGACTCACTGTGAGGAAGTTCCAAATCGACTATAGGAAACTTACGCCCATTGAACAACTCACACACTCATTGAGTGACTGATTGATCAAACTCAATGTATACAAAGCGAGGATTGTTGAGTAATTCTGTCATTTACTAACTCAACATGAGCAACATATTGTGAGTGCTGCACTGAGCAATTTAGACTCACTGAGCCCATCGACTCAGTGAGCAACACCGACTCATGGACACGGACTGTGGAAACGTCGGCCGGCTCACATGTGAGCAGATACACGGGGTCACTATGAAAATGTCGGCTGGCTCACCTGTGAGCAGGTACATGGGATCACTGTGAAAAACATCGGCCGGCTCACCTTTGAGCAGATATGTGGGGTCACTGTGAAAACATTGCCCAGATCACCTGTGAGCAGGTTTGCGGGGTCACTGTGAAAACGTCGGCCGGCTCACTCACAGGTGTGGGGTGCAGACATCGGAGTGAGTGAGTGCGTGCGTGAGTGAGGTTGGCTCAAACCGCTCCCAGGTACCCACACACTCCGGAAGCAGCCCAACCCAACCCAGCCCAGCCCAGCCCAGCCCAGCCCAGCCCAGCCCAGCCCAGCCCAGCCCAGCCCAGCCCAGCCCAGCCCAGCCCAGCCCTCAGCACTCAGCGCCACGAGGAGCAGCTCGCCCACAACAAGTGTCACCAACCACGTGCTCACCGGCGGCGTTCTGCTGCGCGCACAGGCCAAATCGAACGCCCGGATTATCACTGCACCGCTGGTACAACTGGTAGCAGCCGCGGCTCGAGCGACAGGCAGTGTCACGGTCACGCGGGATGTTCGCGCGGAGTTACTGAGGGGTGACGGCGTGAACTACACGACCCACGACCCACCACCATGCCGGGCTCGGTGTTCAAGTGGTGTGTCCAGTGCGGACACAAGCAGCCCCGGGAGAGGCCGTACGAGAAGAAGGGAGAGGCGAGTAATAATGAGAAGAACGCGCTGACCGGACCAGGTAACGTGGACGTGGACTGGAAGGGGGGGGGGGGGGCGTGAGCGCCGGGCTACCTCTTTTAGGCTTTCATTTAGTAGCAGTAGGAGCAGCAGCAGAAGTAACACTAGCAGCAGCAGCAGCAGCAGCAGTAGCAGAAGCAGCAGCAGCAGAAGTAGTAGTAGTAGTAGTAGTAGTAGCAGCAGCAGTAGTAGTAGTAGTAGTAGCAGCAGCAGTAGCAGCAGTACTAGTAGCAACATAAGCAGCAGAAGCAGTAGCAGCAACAGCAGTAGCAGTAGTAGCTGCAGCAGCAGAAGCAGTAGCAGTAGTAGTAGAAACAGCAGCAGCAGTAGTAGGAGCAGCAGCAGAAGCAGCAGCAGCAGCAGCAGCAGAAGTAGCAGTAGTAGTAGCAGTAGCAGCAGGAGTATTTATTCATTTTTTCTTTTAATGTTTCATTTATTTTTCCTATATATATTTCCTGTATATATTTCCTATATATATTTTTCATATATATTTTTCATATATATAAATATATGTCAACAAATATAGTTTCATATATATATATATATATGCTTATATATGTTTTTGAGTGTTTATATATATAAACATGTCAACAAATATATTTTCATATATAAACATGTATATATAATATATATAAACATATATATATTTTCATATATATTATGCATGTCTACGACTGTCGGGTAGTGTAGCCTGCATATAGCTAGGTGTTTGCAGTAGCGACTCTTTTTTGTCTTCTCATAAATACTCTCTCCCCCCCCCCCCCCCCCTCTTACCTCAGCGTTTCTCTGTCCACCCTTGCCAGTCTGAAACCACCAAGCCTACAATACAGCACACTGCATGTGTCCTGGATGCCATTCGCTGTGTCTGCCTGGCCCCGCACTGCACCGCTCGTGTACAGTTATAAATGCGAGGTGCATGCGCGTTAACCTTGTGCCCCACGGCGCTGAGTTGGTGCAGTGGTTACTCTCTGCTTCGGCACGTAGGGGTGTGGTACAAACACTGATGAAGTCTGCACAACGCCCTGCCCTGGGTTAACCTCCCGACTCCCGCCTCCCGCCTCCCCCCTACCGCCTCCCGCCTCCCGCCATCCCAGCCCCTCAGCCTCCCAGCCAATCCATCCCGCCGCCACCCTGCCGCCACCCTGCCGCCACCCTGCCGCCCCGCCAACCCATCCCCGCCTCCCCAACGCCGCCTCCCCGCGGGAAGCGGGACTGGGGAAGCGTCACGCCACGCCACCTCAGGAGTCAGTTGACTTAGATCAAAACAGTTACAAGAAGAGTAAATAAAAATTACAAATTTACAAGACAATTACATAATAAATAATGTGCGTATAATAACTTGACACATTCCGTAGCCACACACCACGTAGATACAGACACGCCACATAACCACACACCTAGTGGACACATACACACACACAACACACACACACCACATACATACACTCCACACATACACACCACACATACACACCACACATATGCACCACACAGATATATACACATACCACACATGCATACATACATACACATACCGCACACACATACTGCACACATACACACATACCACACACACACCACACATACATACATACCACACACACACACAAGACACCAGATACACACCACACACACACACACCACACACATACACATCCGCCGCCCCTCTATCCCTGCCGCCCCCTCTACCAGCGCTGAGGCTCACCAAGTTGCGCCCCTGTCTACACTCACTGTAGTCGCTTTACTACGGCGCCACCTGGCGGGTTTGCCCGTTTTGTGTGTTCGTGCATGTCAACGCGGCCCTGACCACCAGGCGGGCAGGCCGTGACGTCACCGAGTCTGCGCAGAACACCGCACCTCGTCCAGCAGTGCACACACTCGCATAACCCACGACTCAGCCGTGTACACCAGCTGAACCCATCAGCGTGCCCCATTTAGATCGTCTCAATGCGATCATGGCTAATTTCCATTGTATCACAGTTCATTCAGGGTTGCCAACCCTTATGGTTTCGCTGTAACGGTGTACACTATTTTATGTCCCCATCAACACCTTACGCCGATCTTCCAAATTTTCATTTTCTCATAACCCTACAATACCATTTATAATAATATAGTAATAATATAAATAAGCAATGCTGAGGACCAACACCCCCCCGCACCCCCCTTGGTGGCCGTATTCAATAGTATTTTTTTTATTCCACTTGGGGTGTTTGATTTGAAATTCTAGCGGCTCGGTCACCCGAGTCACAGTCGTTTCTGCGGAATAGACTATTAATATTGCATTTGTGTTTATGCCAAATTGTTCTTTATTTCTATTAATTTTGAATAAAATCAATAATTTGCACTGTGTTACTAGTATATTATTAACCAATGGCTGTCGTGAAACTTCTTTGCTGCGTAGCGAAGTTTGACGATCTATTTCCATTTCCGTTTGCTGGATTTTGATTATTCAACATGAGTATACACATGGCGGCGCCCATATAGGGCTATTTCCATTTCCGTTTGCTGGATTTGGGTTATTTCATTGTCCACCTCTATGAGTATGAGTATTGTTTATGTATATATGTACACGTGTTAGTCATTAGCCTCCCCCTTGGGTGGGGGTCGGTATTATATGAATCTTATGGATTATTGTGTCCAAAATGCACCACAGAGCATCTAAGATTTTAACATTTTTCCCAGACGGGATGGCCGAAAGAGTTGAGCGTCCATTTCCTATTTTTGGGAGATCGGGGGATCTAAATCTATGGGTTCGTGGGTTCGAACCCTGGTCGAGTACCCCCACATCCCCCAATGTAACATCCCTTAAGATCTTCCGGTTTTTCATTTTCCAATGTTGGCAACCCTGTTCATTGGTGTGCTGTGACAATTCGACCATGTATACCCACAAAACCCATGTGCGTGCCCCATTTAGATCCTCTCAATACACTAATGGCTAATTCCCATTGCGTCACAGTTCGTTGCTGTGCTGTGACAATTCGTATTTTTTTACGAGCCCCTCACACTACACACACCATACACACCACACACACACCACACACACCACACACACACCACACACACAGACAGCTCCACACACACACCACATAGACACATGCACGCCATATAACCATACACCGAGTGGATACATACACACATACAACACACACACCACACACACACAACACTCACCACACACACCACACACACAGACAGCTCCACACACACACCACATAGACACATGCACGCCATATAACCATACACCGAGTGGATACATACACACATACAACACACACACCACACACACACAACACTCACCACACACACCACACACACAGACAGCTCCACACACACACCACATAGACACATGCACGCCATATAACCATACACCGAGTGGATACATACACACATACAACACACACACCACACACACACAACACTCACCACACACACCACACACACAGACAGCTCCACACACACACCACATAGACACATGCGCGCATATAGCCACACACCGAGTGGACACATACACACATACAACACACACACCACACACACCACACTCACCACACACACCACACACAGACAGCTCCACACACACCACATAGACACATGCGCGCATATAGCCACACACCGAGTGGACACATACACACATACAACACACACACCACACACACACCACACTCACCACACACACCACACACACAGACAGCTCCACACACACCACATAGACACATGCGCGCCATATAACCACACACCGAGTGGATACATACACACATACAACACACACACCACACACACACCACACTCACCACACACACCACACACAGACAGCTCCACACACACCACATAGACACATGCACGCCATATAACCACACACCGAGTGGACACATACACACATACAACACACACAGCACATAGACACATGCGCGCCATATAGCCACACACCGAGTGGACACATACACACATACAACACACACACCACACACACATACAACACACACACCACACACACCACACACCCCACACACACACCACACACACAGACAGCTCCACGCACTCGCCCACTTCCTGACTGTGAATCTGCGCTATGTGTGTCAGACTCAGACACCTCTTCCTGTCGGGGGGTCACTCTCAGTATCACTAACATTCCGCCGACCAGTCTCGCCAAGCGCCGTCTATTTACGTCCACCCTCACCATCCCGTCTGACTAACAGTTCCCCGGCACTTTCCCGCGGACGGTCGGGCCATTACTACATGAACGCGCCCTTCATCTCGAACCCCCCCCCCCTTTTTTTCCTTTTTTTTTCTTTCTTCCTTTTCTTTCTTTGGTTCTTTCTTCCTTCCTTCCTTTCTTCCTTTCTTTCTTTCTCTCTTTCTTTCTCTCTCTTCCTCCCCCCCGCTTTTTCTTCAGATGTGTGTATGTTGACAAAGACTGATCTGGGGTATGTGGGGTGTGTGGGGGAGGGGGGGCGCTGTCTGTGCTATGTTATCCGGCGGACTAGCGTGTTCAGCATTTGTCTGTGGTTACCATGGTGAACACGGCCTGTGGCAGATGCCAGGCGTTACTGGTCTCCCGGCGTCTCACTAACGGGATGGCCCAGCGGTGCAGTGCCCGCTTCCGGCGTGGGAGCAGGTGGAATCAATCCCCGGCCGAGTTAAAGGTTGCATGATCCGATGAAATGATGCAGTTTGTGAAATCAAAACACTAGCATGAGATGTAATCCTACATGTTGAATTTAGATACTCATCATCATCATCATGCTGTCGGTCGCGATGCGACAAAGACTGATTTCATTACTTGACTGCTGCTCTCCATTTAGCTCTCTGTTGTGAGAGTTGTGTCCATGAGTCGGTCTTAATGTCTCTCAGCTTCAGGTTTCTCTTGATGGTATCCTTGAACCGGAGACGAGGGCGCCCTCTCTTTCTATAGCCAGAAGACATTTGGGAATAGAGGATCTGCTTTGGTATCCTGTCTGATGACATCCTCATGAGGTTTCCAGTCCACCGGAGATTCTTTTTGATCAGAAGATCTTCCATAGAGGGCAGCCCTATTTAGATACTGGTGCACTCATTAAACATTAATTGCTAAGTCAATATAAATATAATAGAACCTGTCACTCCTGAAGACTTAGGTAAAAGATTCAAACCCCATACTTACAGTGGGGGTGAACGAATTTGGGTAAAACTATTGGGACTTGGTGTCTATAACTAATTGTTCTGGGTAAAACTAGGTCATTTTAGAGTGTGCGTCCATGATGATGATAACGAGGAATTGTTTTATTTGAAGTGCTAGTTTTAGTTTCAGTTAATTTGAGATCATTTCATATAAACGTTCAGCTGTCCAGTCACCAGTCATGCAGGATTTGCCATGCTGGTTTTAGTTGAGTTATTTTAAAAATTACTTCATGCATCCAACTCAGAGATCCACATATTTTTAGATAATTTCATACATCCAATTCAGTGGTTCACTTACCAGTTGTACAAGATTTGCAGTGCAGGTTTTAGTTTTAGTTTTTTTTTAAAGAAAATTTTGTACGCTCAAATTTAGTGAACCAGTGTTGCGATATTTGCAGTGCTGGTTTAAAGATTTGAGTTACTTTTTAGATAATTTCATACATCCAATTCAACCATGCACTTACCAATTGTAGACTTGGTGCCCGGATCTATGGCTGTGCAAGTAGGCTGTAGCGAAATAGGATACAGACAAGAAGAAAGGGGAAGTAAGAGTGAAAAGAGTAATGGAAGGCAAACCTTCCATCTATATTTTATAGTACATAGGTTCCCTGGTAGAGTGTCACACCACCCCTGTCACCCAATAGGAGAACAGCATTTCTAGTCCCCATGGCAACCGGTAGTCTGTCCACCACCAATGGCTGCCTGTACCACCACCGACACTGCTCTGGCTGCTCCTCATAGCCTGATTGTGTTGACACCTACTCAGGAAGAAGGGCCAGGTCCTGACTGCCACTGCACTCAACCTGCCAGCACTCACTATGTCATCCCCATGAACTCAGTTATAGCCCAACCAATAGATATATATATATACATATACATACTAGCTCACTTGGCTAGGTATACGAATAACACCTCACATAATAGCACCCCCTCTGCCATATATCGCAATATTTGACACAATGTTTAGATATTTGCAGTGCTAGTTTTGTTTGAGTTATATTTTTAGACAATTTCATACATCCAATTCAGTGATCTAGTTAACCAGTCTTGTGATATTTGCAGTGCTGTTTTAATTTAAGTTATATTTTTAGATAATTTCATACATCAAATTTAGCAAACCAGTCTTGCAATATTTGCAGTGCTAGTTTAAAAGTTTGAGTTATTTTTTTAACGTAATTCCATATATCCAATTTAACCATCCACTTACCAATCAGTGTTATGATATTTGCAGTGCTAGTTTTAGTTATTTTGATAAGTTCCTGCCAACATCTCCCTACCTGTGCGAGTGGCTCCTTGCTTCCCCTCCCTTCGTTGCCCAGTGTGGGGTGATGGGTGCTTTAGGGGTTCACCACACCTGCCCGTGTATCCGGCGACCTTCACCTTGGTCGGGTTAACTGCAGGTGGCGCTGGTGGCGGGCATGTCCCGATCCAGGCAGTGGTCGGTTAGACAGGCATGTCTGGAGTGCTCCATTTAGAAGGTCACTGCTGTGGCACACTGTAGGTCATGGAACAGGTCACGGAACAGGTCCGCAGGTGAGGCTGGCGTTTCCCTTACCAGCACCTCGTCATCACGCGACTTAACACCGTTATCCCAAAAGGAAGTAGTCTGTCGATGCTCTTCCAAGCATTTTTCCCGCCCTGATATGACCTTAGGTGTTGCCAGGACGTAAAACTTCAACCAGCCAAGCAAAATCCAGGCATTTCTTTTCAACATTTAAAGTTGGAAAATCCGATGAAAGAATAACATTTTCTAAATCGATGCACTTGCCTTGATTTGCACCTACATATCTAATTTAGATACAAAGTATTTATTGTTGCACAGAAACTGATGAAAGCATACCATTTTCTAAATCGTGCTACTTGCCTTGATTTGCGTCTAAATATTCAACTTAGATACTAAGTATTTATTGTTGCACAGAAACCGATAAAAGCATAACATTTTCTAAATGGACGCATTTGCCTTGTTTTGAATCTACATATCCAACTTAGATACTAAGAAGTATTTATTGTTGCACAAAAACCAATGAATACATCACATTTTCTAAATCCACACACTTTCCTTGATTTGCGCCCACATGTCCAACTTAGATATTAAGTATTTATTATTGCACAGAAACCAATGAAAGCATAGCATTAAAATAAATCCATGCACTTGCCTTGGTTTGCACCCACATATCCAACTTAGATGCTAAGTATTTATTGTTGTACAGAAACCAATGAAAGCCTGGCATCCCCTATTATCGCCCTTCCAACATCAGACGACATTTAGTGACCCACTATGATGGGACTGGCCAGACTCAGGTGTCCCTTCCTTGACAACACAGCTCGTCTGTTGATTATTGCGTTAGTGGACTGACAGGTGAAGACAGCGACTCTGCTAACACACACCTAATACGTCAGGCCTGTCAGAAAGGAGTGGTGCAGAACCTGTAGCGCTTGATACCTGCATGTGTATCTGGTGAGTGCGACGTCATAAATCAGCACATCCCAGCTGGGTTTCACACCGTGTGCAATCCAACACCGCCTTTATCCTCTGTGCGAGGACTGGGCGGGAACCTTTTCTCATTGGAGATGTAACATAACAGATACACTCTGGAGATGACCTTGCTCAGGGAATATGAATGAGTGTCTCTTCTGGAAAGTAACCAGCTCCCAAATATACTATACAGTAAAACCTCTCTAAATCGACTGACAATGAGACTGACTTTAAATGGGCCATTTAGGGAGGTGGTCAGTTTAGGGAGTTTTTTGTTATCGTTACAACGGTATTGTATGGGCGATCGTTTGGGACCCAAATAAAGCGATTAGATATAGGGGAGTGGTCGATCTATGGAGGCGGTTGGTTAGAGAGGTTTTACTGTATATACCACTTTCCATGCCTACCTGAGAAGATGCGACACGTGGTGTCCACCTGTGGGTTATGACAGCTGAAACAAGTCGCTGCGAGCCTGCGGTTACCAATGGCATCGCTTCCACTCTTCGAAGTGGGTGCACATTTCACAGATATAAATAGATTTGTTTGTTTCTTTGGATTTTGCCAATGGCATTACTTCCACTCTTCAAAGTGGGTGCGCCAATATATTATTGCTGGGGAGTCGTAAAAACAAAAATAAAACACTGAACAATATATTTAGCATATTACAGTACAACCCCGTTAAACCAATCTTGGTTAAACCAAACGATCGGTTAATCCAAACTTTTTTCGGCGGCCCGGCAAAATACTACCATTTATCATATAAAAAAGTTGGTTAAACCAAAGTCGGTTAATCCAAAGTATCGGTTAATCCAAACAAAAGTCTCGGGCCCCCAAGCCACTTCCGGTACGGTTAAACACAACTTTCATGTGGTTTTAAGGTCATCTGAGACTTTTTTATATGAAAAATGGTAGTATTTTGCCAGGTCGCCGAAAAAAGTTTTGATTAACCGTTCGTTTGATTTAACCGAGGTTGGTTTAATGGGATTAAACTGTATATACATAAAAAAGCAATAATCATAGTGTCCACATACATTGTACATTCATAATGCACCCCTGTTTTTGCCAAAGCCAAGTCAAAGTCAAAGCTCGGTTAAACCAATGATCGGTTAATCCAAACAAATTTCTAGGGTCCCTTCAAATTTTGTTTAACGGGGTTATACTGTATTAGGTTGCTAAATCATGTGGCTATTTCCATAACCCAGCCTTCTGAGACTTTTTTCTAATGGGTTGTTATGGGGCCGTCCACGGTTATCAGCATTTTCAAGACGGTACTACTTTTCCAGACCGCCCCCACCCGCCACCTCCCTCCAAAGTAGTACACATCAACATTTTACTACAGACCCAGATGGGGTGGCCAAATAAGTTGAGTGTCCGCCTTCCATTTTGGGAGATCATAGGATTCAAACCCCCATGTTTGAACCGTGGTTGAGTCAAACCAATAACTTTAAAATTTACATGTGTCGCTACCTAGCCTGGTGTACTATCTTAGGGGTGATGAAAATGAGAAATATTTTGCCTAGCGCAGGATTCGAAAAACCTATCCAAGGGCTAGTGTGTTAAACTAATACACTACCTAGGCACCCTGATGCAATCAGCCTATCCACACCTGTATATGCGGCTCATTGCCAGAAGTCAGTGCAGTCTACTACAGTGCCAAATTTCGTTTTTTAAACATAATTTTATTACGGACAACCCACACACCCTGCCCCCTATCGTACGCTTTGTACGACCGTGAAAATGTTAACAACTTTGCCATCTTGTCACAGAGACCCTGCTGTGGGAATAACTAAACCCACACTAATAATTAAACCTTCCATTATAATATATTTAGCTTAATGCTTGCTAATAACTAATTGGAAAAGTAGTCCTCTCTCTACTACCATGAACTTGTTGTGGTGCTGCCACCTGACGGGTACGGGGTTATACGGGTGGGTAGAGGCGAGCAGGGTCATTACAGTCACCAGGTGGAGCTAGGCCAGGGGAGGGTCATATTTCAGCGGGGAGGGGGGGGGGGCACTGGTTTTTAAGCCTCCCTAAATGTCAAGAGTTACGTACACCCCCCCCCCCCCCACCCACCCCCACAACCACAGCAGTCCATGCTGTTCTCCTCAAGTACCCACCAGGTGGCGTCATAAATACATGTTTTATCCTATCTGCCATTTTTTTTCCTTCAACGAGGCAAAAATGACACAGCCTTTGGCAGTATTCAGCCATTTGATGTTGATGTTGCTATGTAACAGGCCCAATGCACTAGCCTCTCCACCCCGACGCCCCGCATTAAATTTCCATGACCACTGACCCACCTTACCAAAGAAGTGCACATTCTTTGACCTTTGCTCCAGCTTCACCATCCATCTCCCTGCACTCTCCTCTCTTCCCCCCTCCCCCCCCCAACCCCATCCTAACTACCGGCCTAGCAACAATCGGTAGTTCGAGTACCACACACTTTCCTTGATACCAGACGCGATGGCCGAATGAGTTAGAGCATCCATCTCCCGTGTTGGTAGATCGTGTGGTCGTGGGTGTGAACCCTGGTCGAGTCAAACCAATGCCTTCCTAGCCTGGCGCTCTGCATTATTAGGATAGGACAAGGACTGGTTGGCTCAGTGTCAGGATAATGTGACTGAGTGGGATATTAGGTCATGGTGCTGGTGGCCTGGTCTTCCAGTGGGGCAGCCCTATAAATTCGCCATGAGTGTGCACTGTCACAAGTCGGTACCCGTCCTGATATGACCTTAGATGTTGCTAGAACGTAAAACAACAACAAACAAACTTTCCTTGATTTAACTAGTCTTGGCTATTTGGGCTTGGCGATGTGCCAATAGAGAGATTTCAGGGTGCTGCCCCCTGTTGTCTAGTAAACACACACTATTTATGCGCGCCCCTCTTGGTGGTGAACCTATTTGTGTATTGGCATACTCGTGAAGGCAATAGAGAGCATGCGCAGTGAGCTGTTACACACGGTCAGTTTATCCACTGCCATCAGATGTTGGTGGTGGAAATCCTCTGTAATACCTTTTCCACAGGGAATCCTGCTCAATGAGCTGCCACCCACATTAATTCTTGCTATTGCTGTCAGAGGGAGGGTTGGTGGTGCGAATCATCTATTGACATTATTTGTTGTTGGTATCGCATATCTGAACTGACTAAGGGAGGGGAGGGGGTTGCGGGAGTTGCGAGGAGAGTCTAGATTAGCTCGGTTCTTGCTTATTGCTAGAGTACACGTCAACTGACCAATGAGGATACAGATTAGATGTGTGTTTTGGGAGTGTCTGGGGCGTGTGTGGAACTCTCAATAGCCGATATATATACCGGGTGATTCTTTGACTGGGAACTATGGGGCTGGTTGTTGGTGTGTTGTGGCTTGTGTATACAACACACGCCTCCCTTCTGTCACCTCCAGGCACCTCATCCTGCACTCACATCCCCCCCCCCCCGCCCCCACACACACACTCACTAACGCTGCCAGTCTTACAGATGGCATGCCCTCTACTGGCGTTCTCTTATGATATAGGTAAAACGCATTCCTGTGGACCCACAGTAACCTATAGGGCCACAGTATCCATCAAGAACCTAGTGTCACCCCTGTGCCATGAGTGTAACTAGAAGTTACCACTGCCGCCACCACCACCACCACCACCACCACCACCACCACCACCACCACCACCACAACCCCACAACCCCCACCACCAGCAGAAGGTGCATATAATAGACCATTGATGTTTATCAGAAAGAGTTGCCTATGTGGAGGCAGCAGGTTTCCTCCAAAGAAATGTGTCAGAATGACCATATATATTTGACATCCAATGGCCAATGATAAAAATCAATGTTCTCTAGAGGCGTCGTTAAGTAAAAAAAAAACTTTGTTTGCCACCACCACCACCACCACCACCACCACCACCACCACCACCACAACCACAACCACAACCACAACCACAACCACAACCACCACCATCTCCCTTTCATCTGGACTGGCATAGTTCTGTGTCGGTCGTTGTGATAAAACGTGTAGTATGTCTGAGAGATGGTTGGCGAGATATGTAAAACCTGCAGCCCGGGACAGACGGCTGCAGCTGCCGCCCGCCTCTGACCCAGTGTGTCCTGCCTCCAACGGGGGAGCGTGTGTGTAGGGGGGCAGGGGGAGGGAACACACCATCTTTCAAAGTCACACCTCACGCCTCCCACCTCACGCCTCCAACCTCCCTCCTCTCTCACACCTAACACTTCTTCGGCTTTGGAACATGCCTCACTGACACTTAGTAACACTTCCTAATTAATTCTCACCATGTTTTAACTAACACTTAGTAACACTTCCTAATTAATTCTCACCATGTTTTAACTAACACTTAGTAACACTTCCTAATTAATTCTCACCATGTTTTAACTAACACTTAGTAACACTTCCTAATTAATTCTCACCATGTTTTAACTAACACTTAGTGACACTTCCTAATTAATTCTCACCATGTTTTAAGTAACACTTAGTAACACTTCCTAATTAATTCTCACCATGTTTTAACTAACACTTAGTAACACTTCCTAATTAATTCTCACCATGTTTTAGCTAACACTTAGTAACACTTCCTAATTAATTCTCACCATGTTTTAACTAACACTTAGTAACACTTCCTAATTAATTCTCACCATGTTTTAACTAACACTTAGTAGCACTTCCTAATTAATTCTCACCATGTTTTAACTAACACTTAGTGACACTTCCTGATTAATTCTCACCATGTTTTAACTAACACTTAGCAACACTTCCTAATTAATTCTCATCATATTTTAACTAACACTTAGTAACACTTCCTAATTAATGCTCACCATGTTTTAACTAACACTTAGTAACACTTCCTGATTAATTCTCACCATGTTTTAAGTAACACTTAGTAACACTTCCTAATTAATTCTCACCATGTTTTAACTAACACTTAGTGACACTTCCTAATTAATTCTCACCATGTTTTAAGTAACACTTAGTAACGCTTCCTAATTAATTCTCACCATGTTTTAAGTAACACTTAGTAACGCTTCCTAATTAATTCTCACCATGTTTTAACTAACACTTAGTAACACTTCCTAATTAATTCTCACCATCTTTCAGCTCATGTTTACATATTATGTTGCCGCCTCCCCCTTACCTGCCATCTTCTCCCCACCATCATCACCACACTTATTCAGTGGGTAGTGTTGTTGCTGTTATTGCTGCTACTCTACTGAAGCCTCACCTGGACGGGTTGGCCTGTGGCTAGAATGTCGGCTTTCCATGCTCGCGGGTTCGATCCCCATCCCAGTTAAGCCGAGGATGGCCAAATTTGTACAGCGCAGGCTTACTGTGCAGGTTCGGGAGTTCAATTCCCGGTCAAGTCAAACCAATGACTTACAAAATTGCTTCCGAGCCAGGTGCTCGGCATTATTAGGATAGGGCAAGGACTGGTTAGCTCAGTATCAGGATAATGTGACTGGGCAGGATATCGGGTCATGGTGCTGGCAGCCTGATTTCCCAGTGGGGCAGCACTATAAATTCACCATGAGTGGGCACTGTCACAAGTCAGTACCCGTCCTGATATGACTTAGATGTTGCCAGGGTGCAAAACTCCAACAACCAACCAACCGGAGACTTAGACAATTTGATGTGTTGCTACGTAATCTAGCACCCAGCATTACTAGAAATGAGCAGAGATTAGTAGAATGGATGACATTTGGTTTGTGACACTACATTACCTGGTGATTGGCATTGCTAGGATAGCAGATAAATGATTAGTCCAGTGTCAGGGTAGTATAACTGAGTAGGATAGTGCACCATGGTGTCGGTGGTATGGTGTCGCAATGGGAGCACAGGGAGCATTTTGTTTTGACAATTTTGATTAGCAACAATTGCTAATCAATTTGTAAATTGATTAGCAATGGTCATTTTGTGTAGCAATTCTTTTTAAGCCAAGGAAGATTACCAAAAATAAAATTTTATTGCAAATAGTTATCAGGTTTTATTTTATGACGTTTCATCGTGAAAGTTAGTATATATGGTTCACGAGTTCATGTGAAAAACTTTACGCATTGCAAATGATCTACATAACTTATATCGAAATCTGCGACACAATACCCAGCAAAATGTTCTCTGGAGCAGCACTGTTAAGTCGTTATGAGTCCTCATTTAACCATAGATGTTGTGAGGGTGTAAAACCCCAATTTATATTGACATAGATATAGATATATAGATACACGCATATCTTGGTTGAGGGTCCAGACTATATATATATATAGTATGTATTCTTTTTATAGATTGTTTTTAAATAACAGGGTGCTAGGCCGAGGGGTTGCTTGGTTTTGTTAGTAAACGGGGTGCAGGGCCTGGTTTAGCTTAGCATTCCGTGAGTCTGTTTTACTGTCAATTCAACGATCCTTGAAGCCGTCCATGACATATTGAGTTGCTCATAACCAGCAAGCCTCATCTCGTGATGTGGGTACGTGGCGCCGTCTGGTGGCCCGTTTGTAAAGGAAACCCAGAAAGGTTTGCAGGCAGGATTGGTTCGTTGTTGGGGTTTTACGTCCTGGCAACATCTAAGGTCATATCAGGACAGGTACCGACTTGTGACAGTGCACACTCAGGGTGACTTTATAGTGCTGCCCCACTGGGAAAACAGACTGCCAGCACTATGACCCGATATCCCACTCAGTCACATTATCCTGACATTGAGTGAACTAGTCCTTGCCCTATCCTATTAATGCTGAGCGCCAGGCGAGGAAGCAACAAGTATCAATTTGATACGTCGTCGGTTTGACCCGACCCGGAATTGCCCTCTTCGTGGATGCCAACCAAAAACACCATACCATATTTTAGGGTAAAATAAAATCCAATCAATTGAATGTGGTCAGCACTAGCGTTTGTACCTCTAGTTGTGCCTCAATGTGTATTCTGAGTATATTTGTTATTAGTATTTGTAGTAGTATTAGAATTGTTAGTGGTGTTTTGTACTGGTTGGTTAGTTTAGAGTTGACCTACTTCCGAATATCGAGTCCTACATATGGTTGATAGTTCCTGGTTCTTCACGACCTGTTCATATATATAAGCACTTTTTTTGTGTGTTTTTTTCTGCGACCGGCATGGGAGTACTTGGGCTATTCTTACCCTGACAA
The DNA here is from genome assembly GCA_030323885.1 of Branchipolynoe longqiensis. Taxonomy (NCBI): domain Eukaryota; kingdom Metazoa; phylum Annelida; class Polychaeta; order Phyllodocida; family Polynoidae; genus Branchipolynoe; species Branchipolynoe longqiensis. Next base: position 85,748,049 of record CM059190.1, on the reverse strand, counting down.
CCAGGGAGATTTTCACCCAGGCAACCGGGGAGAAGTTACTCAGTTTGATGGCAGTCCGTGTCTAGACTTAGAAACGGACTGCCTAAATTTGCCACTTTTGCAGCGTCAGGCGTGTGGCCTTTGTGCCCTTGTGTGTCTACCTGGGCCCTGTATTATCGCTCACCACGTTGTCTGACTTTTTTCTAGGTCGGACTCCTAATCTGAAGGTCGGTGGTTCAATTCCCCATGCCCCCATCTCTGCCAATTTGGATTTCCAATGCTGTGTATAACTTACAGCGACATCAAAGGCCAGTTGCTCTCATACCATGTCTATGTGGCGGCCCTAATACTCCTAACGGAAAGAAGCAACATGAAAATACATGAGAGAAGTGTACTAACCATGGCAGCACATGCCTGGAATAAACAAAATGTAAAATTACGGGCAATCCGTAACCCTGACCACTACAAAAAATTCTTAAAGAAAACAATTACTTACTGACACAACAAAACCGCACCTGCCCCTGAGCGCCGTCAATGCTTGCTGTGTACTGGCACAGAAAGCAAAAGACAGGCCAGGAAAAGTGGTAGGCACTAAACAGAAAAAATAGGAAAATTAGCCCTCCTAAGTATTAAGGAAATCAGGAAAGCTATCACCACATGGCGCAGTCCACCTGGGTATGTGTAATGGCACAAACCAACACAGAAGTGGACGGTCATGCAACTGATATAAAATGGCTAGGCAAACAACACAGCCATCCCACCTGGCCACAGTTCTAAAGGGTCCGAGTATGTTCTAGCACACGAGTGCACTATCTAAGGAGAGGGTTTAGGTGAAAGGATGCTGTAACAAATTTACAAAAAAAATTGAATGGAACGGGATCCTCTCCCGCAAGCTTGCATGTCACCCAAGTAGATGTACATAGTAGGCTAAGGTATCATTACTCAGACTAGACAAAAAAAACTGGAAACTTACAAAAAAACTAACATAGGCTATTACTAACAACCAAAATTGCAGAAGGTTGACCCGAGCAGACACAGGTAAACACTCCTGGGCAAAGGAACAGATCAAGACAGCGCCACAGCTGTCCAGCGTTGAAAAAAAGCACCCTGACAGGAGCTTATACGTTATGGGCAGAGTAAATACCTCGTCAATAAAAAAAATAAATAAAAAAATGTGGTGTGGGAGGCTCAAAACCCCTTGGGTCGGTAAAAGTGTAGGCTCGGGCTTTCTATCGACAAACTGTCTAATGGTGAAAACAAGCCTATTCAGGCTTATCCATGATAGGCAGTATATATCTTCAACAACAACAACAACAACGTTACTTGTGATTGTGCCCGCCCCCCATAACAGGAAACCCACAGTGTGTCGTTGAGCTCTCCACCACTGCACCGATGAGTATGGTTACAATAACACAAATAATCGAACAACCAGACGGGATGTCATAGTGGGTATGACGCTCGCCTCCCGCCGGTAGGTCGTGGGGGTCAAACCCTGACTGAGTCAAACCAAACAGTTACAAAGTTGATACTTTTGGCCACTTTACACACAAAAATTGTAGTTATTACAGTCATTGATTAAGCAATTTAAATTTCAACTGTTGACAATTGGTTGTCTGCATTCCACTGCTCCTGGCCCTATCCTAGTAATGTTGAGTGTCAGGCTAGGTAGCGAGTGACACATATCAATTTGAAAGTCATTGGTTTGACTCGGCGAGGGTTCTAATTCAACGACCTACCAAATGGGAACTGGCGCTCAACTCATTCGGTCATCCCATCTAGTTTCCGGCATTACAGGGATAGCGCATTGACTGGTTGCCTCAAAGTCAGGACAATGTGACTTGAGTGGGATGTTGGGCCTAATTGTACAGTATCTCAATGAGGCAACTCTACAAAGTCATCATGAGTGCATATTGTGCCAAATAAATACCCATCATGATAGGACCTTAGATGTTGCTAGGATGGGAAAAGCTCAGCTAAATCAAACCAACATTTGCAGGGTTTATGCCAGAGCGTAAACTGGGTAAAATTCTGTATCCTTAAATTGTCTGAGGGTACAATCCTGCACCCTCAAATTGTTGTGATAATTTCTTTTAAAAGGTTCTTCTACTTACAGGAGCCAGAGACAACAAACCTCTAGAACCCCCCCCCCCTCCCACGCCCCCCTCACCACCCATTATGCGTACCCTCAAATTATTTTTTGCCGGAAACCCTGATTTGTGATACTAAATATGTGGGCATACTTTGGTTCACTTTGGCAGTTGGTCAGCCAGTGCCGAATGGCTTGTTTTTCCCAATAGCCTCTGGTTGAACCGGAAACGCCCGTTATTCCACAATGGCGCATGTGTGTGGGCACTGTGACCTACATAAAGTTTGCTGCTGTGCAGAGGCTGTCTGCCTGTTGTGCAGTAATGACTGGTGGTAGCCGCAGGCAGGTGTGGGCAGACCCAGGAGAGGGTGATGGGGTGTGTTTTCTCCTGTGTATGCTGGTAGCTTGCGGTGTGTATTATGCCTGTAGGTGTTGTACTGTGTCGGCAGGTGTGTTGTAGCTGTATCTTACTTTAGTTTGAAGTGACTTTTATTTTAGATGACTAACTTTGAAAATATTTTAAGTGAAAAAATGCAGTATTAATTTTGGCATGCAGGTCAAAACTCTTGACACCCACCATAGGCTTAAGTAGTAAGTTATATTCAATTGACTTAACCATCTATGCAGCAGCAAATGCTTAATGAGTGCACCGGTATCTAAGTTAGATGTGCAGGATTAAATCTAGGTAAGTGTTTCGGTGAGTTTTTTTAATTGATGCTTTCATCGAACTATGCAGAAGAGTGTCTGTCACTTTTCACTGTCTTGCCTGATACTGAGGGTTTTAATGGGACAAGGCAGGAACAGGTTAGCTCAGTGTCAGAATAATGTGTGATATCGCACCAAGGTTAACACCAGCTCTGCATCCCAGTGTCACAGCACTATAAATTCGTCCTGAGTGCGCAGAATCACTGATTCCACCAGTCACGATAATGGCCTCAAGATGTTACTAAGACAGTAAAACACCCATCAATCAATGTCTGTAGTTATGTTGCTGGTTCTGGGCATGTCGTCTCTAGGCGTGTGTGGTGGTTCTAGGAGTGTATTAGTAGCTATAGTTACATGTTGCTGGTTCTGGGTGTGTCGTCTCTAGGCGTGTGTGGTGGTTCTATGCGTGTATTAGTATCTATAGTTACATGTTGCTGGTTCTGGGTGTATCGTCTCTAGGCGTGTGTGGTGGTTCTATGCATGTATTAGTAGCTATAGTTACATGTTGCTGGTTCTGGGCATGTCGTCTCTAGGCGTGTGTGGTGGTTCTATGCGTGTATTATCGCATCTGGTTGTGTATTATGGAAATAGAAGTTGGCACTTTTTTTTAGCCGGACCACACTTGGGCAGTAGCTTAATGTTAAGTACATGTATGCATCCATTCATACATACACACGCACACATGCATGCATAAATACATACATACATACATACATACATACATACATACATACATACATACATACATACATACATACATACATACATACATACATACATACATAAACTCTCACTCACGCGGTTTGAGGCTATCTACACGGTTTGAGGCTATCTGTAGCCCTTGAGCCCACCTCCTCAGGCTATAAGTTCCAACCTGACATACATCCACATAAACAGCAGCAGCACCTACCTCCCTGCACCGGCCGACTGCAGCTGTTCGAATCAGTTCAACTACCGTAAACTCCCAAACAGAAGCTGTGCCTTAAAAGACTACCTGAGATGCCTAGCACTACGCAGTGTAGCGCCGTGGTGCGACTGGAGCCCAGTGTAGCAGTTACACAATAAACAATTTCCACCACCAACCCGCCCTCTGACGGCAGTAGTAGAACTATTGTTGTGGGTAACAGTAACAGTTTAATGTACAGTGTGCTCTATTGAAAAATGTGTTATACTCTTATATATCATTTCCACAACCAACCCACCCGGAAGTTGTAGAACTATTGTTGTGGAGTGCTCAGTATACAGCGCTCTATTGACCAGGCAGGTTTTGTATTGTTACAGAACATTTCTGCCACCAACCTGCCCTCTGATGGCAGTAGTAGAACTATTGGTGTGGGTAACAGTAACAGCTTAATGTACAGTGTGCTCTATTGAAAAATGTGTTATACTCTTATATATCATTTCCACAACCAACCCGCCGGAAGTTGTAGAACTATTGTTGTGGAGTGCTCAGTATACAGCGCTCTATTGACCAGGTAGGTTGTGTATTGTTACAGAACATTTCTGCCACCAACCTGCCCTCTGATGGCAGTAGTAGAACTATTGGTGTGGGTAACAGTAACAGCTTAATGTACAGTGTGCTCTATTGAAAAATGTGTTATACTCTTATATATCATTTCCACAACCAACCCGCCCGGAAGTTGTAGAACTATTGTTGTGGAGTGCTCAGTATACAGCGCTCTATTGACCAGGCAGGTTTTGTATTGTTACAGAACATTTCTGCCACCAACCTGCCCTCTGATGGCAGTAGTAGAACTATTGGTGTGGGTAACAGTAACAGCTTAATGTACAGCGTGCTCTATTGACAAAACAGATGTTATACTCTTATAGATCATTTCCACCACCAACCCGCCCTCTGACGAAAGTTGTAGAACTATTGTTGTGGAGTACTCAGTATACAGCGCTCTATTGACCAGGCAGGTTTTGTATTGTTACAGAACATTTCTGCCACCAACCTGCCCTCTGATGGCAGCAGTAGAACTATTGTTGTGGGTAACAGTAACAGCTTAATGTACAGTGTGCTCTATTGACAAAACAGATGTTATACTCTTATAGATCATTTCCACCACCAACCCGCCCTCTGATGGAAGTTGTAGAACTATTGTTGTGGAGTTCTCAGTATACAGCGCTCTATTGACCAGGCAGGTTTTGTATTGTTACAGTACATTTCTGCCACCAACCTGCCCTCTGACATCAGTAGTAGAACTATTGTTGTGGGCAGCAGCTGTGTAGAGCGCGCATTGTGGTAAGGTTTATACCTGCATTGGGGCTTTATGTCCTAGGAACATCTAGGTAATATCAGGATGGACATCCACTTGTGACAATAAAAACTCATGGCGACTTTATAGTGCTGCCCCACTTTTAGACTGAGCCGCTGGCACCATAACCCAGTGTCACATTCAGTCACATTATCCTGATACCGAGCCACCCAATCCTTGACCTATCCTATTTAAAGCCAAGCGCCAGACTAGGTAGCGACAATTATCATTTTTGTATATTGTTGGCTTGTCTTGACTCGATGAACCTATGACCCCCCCCCCCCCCCCCCCCCCCCCCAGTAAGGGAAGATACTCAACACTCTTAGTGATTCGGCCAGCCCGACTGGTAACATTGCAATGTTTTGTAGAAGATACCCACCACCAACCCGCCCTCTGATGGCAATGGCAAGAACTAATGTTGTGGGTAGCAACTCACTGTGCATGCTGCCTGGAAACTATGTACAGAAGAAGCCACACCTTGAATTTCATTTATCAGGGATTTCCGGGACTTTTCCTGTAGCTATAAATGTATACTAATAGTAATACATTTGTTTAAACGCTGCAGCATTAAAGGTGTATACTAATACGTTGTTTTACGCTGCAGCACCATCAGCGTATAGTAATATGTGGTGCAGATGCCACAGCACTATCAGCATATACTACTAATACGTGCTTCAAACACGCAGCATTATCAGCATATATTACTAATACGTTCTTCAAACGCCGCAGCACTATCAGCATATACCAGTATGTATGAAACCCGACTTCCGGGAACTTTCAGCGATTCCCCTAAACCTATAGGAGAATATCAGCATTTCAACTTTTTTTTTCCGGAGACCACTTTCATCCCTGATTTATAAGTTTGTTTGTTGTTGTTTTACGTCCTAGCAACATCTAAGGTTCCCGCCTACCTGGACACAGTTCTTGGTTGCCGAGCAAGAGCATCCGGTCGTGGTGGCTGAATTGGTAAAGCACAGGCTTCCCGTGCGAAATGTCGGGAGTTCGATTCCCGGTTGAGTCAAACCAATGACTTATAAAATTGATACTTGTCACTACCTAGCCTGAGGCTCGGCATTAATAGGATAGGACAAGGACTGGCTAGCTCAGTGCCAGGATAATGTGACTGAGATATCAGGTCCTGGTGCTGGTGGTCTGGTCACTCAGTGGGACAGCATTATAAAGTTACCATCAGTGCACACTGTCACAAGTCTGTGCCTGTCCTGATATGACCTTAGATGTTGCAAGGATGTAAAACAACACAAATATTTTCAATATATACATTTTTAAATAGCATATATACTGATATCATTTTACTATTTATCCCTTGAGGGGGTGGGGAACCCACCAAAACCAACTCGCAATTCTTGATATAGGTTGTTGCTTCTTTTCAGAGTTTTGTTTGGTTAAAAAGGAAGAAAAAAGAAAAGGATGGGGTGGGAGACGCTGCGCCATTGCCCTGCCAGCCAATCAGAGGAAGTGTCATGTTGCTGAAGCTGGTTTCCAGCGATACTTTGATTACTCAGCGTTTCTGCAGGTGGAGAAACTCAAACCCTATTAAAACAGTTAGTGTTGCTTGTATGAACTTAGATAGGCATATATAAAAGGTTGGACCCCTCACCTGCCGAGCAAGAGCACCCGGACGCAGTGTCCGAATCGGTAGAGTGCAGGCTTCCTGTATGGAAGGTCGGGAGTTCGATTTCCGGTCGAGTCAAACCAACGACTTATAAAATTTATACTGACGCTGCCTAGCCTGGCCCTTGACATTAATAGGATGGGGCAAGGACTGATTAGCATAGTATCAGGATAATATGACTGTGAGATATCAGGTCGTGGCTGAACACAACAAAACCAACACCACCGCTGTGTTTAGAGGTGAGGTAGCTCGCTGCCTTGGAGACGTGCGATGCCTGGGTTAAGTAGGGTGTACACATCACGACTAAAGCTGACCAGAGACCTAAGACTCAGCGACCAGGCTGGATGGCAGAATGAGTTGAGCTTCCATCTCCCGTTTTGGTAGATCGTGGGATTCGAACTCATGGCTTCAAACCCTGGTTGAGTCAAACCAATGACTTAAACATTGATACTTGTCGCTTCCTAACCCAGCGCTCAGAATTATTAAGATATGGCAAGGACTGGTTAGCTCAGTGTCAGGATATTGTGTCTGAGTGGGAAATCAGATCATAGTTCCGGCGGCCTGGTTTTCCAGTGGGACAGCACTATAAAGTCGCCATGAGTGCGCACTGTCATAAATGGGTACCCGTCCTGATATGACCTTAAATGTTGCCAGGATGTAAAACTCCAACAACCAACCAACCAACCTAAGACTCAGCTATGCACGAGGACCTTTAACCCGCCCAGTCGAACGCTGCGACGTTGGTTTCAATATGAATTAGGTCATGTGTTCTTTGCCCCCAAAAGGAAATGTTTGATAACAGAACTCTCGCGTGAGCATTCAATAGTTATAGAGTTTAATCAGTTTGATCTAACACCAATTGATTATGCGTTCTGGGCATTTCTTTGTTTGGGGGTTTTGCATCCTAGCAACATCTAACGTCATATCAGGATGGGTACCGATAGATGACAGTGATGGGTGGTGGGGTAAGGGAGCGTGACGCAGAACAGGTGGTAGAGTGTCCACCTGTGAAGGTGTCGGTCGTCCTATCGATCCTAGTCAGTGGACCCATTTGCAGTTTGGGCTATTTTCCATTCCAACCAGTGGTCCACAACTGGTTCATCAAATTCAAAGGCTGTGGTATCTCCTGTCCTGTCTGCGGGAAAGTGCATATAAAAGACCTCTTGCTGCTTATCGGAAAGAGTAGCCTATGTGGCAGCAGCAGGTTTCCTCCAAACAAATATGTCAGAATGACCACAGGTTTAACATCCAAGAGCCGATGATAAAAATCAGTGTGCTCTAGAGGCGTCATTAAATAAAACAAGCTTTACTTTTGGGTGGGTGGGGTAATGTACATCCAGTGAGAAATTGGCACTGCCTGTCGGTATTAGTGTTGACGAGAGGACTGACACCTGCGCGCCACCTGCCGGGTGCGCGCGACATGAGAGTGCGCCCCGCGTGTGAACTTTGACCCGAAGCTGGTGGTGCAGTTCGGCTGGCAGCTATTCTTAGCCACATCTCCACCGTGTGTCTTCTTTGCTCATGCGTGCGGATTAACCTATGACCTCTGTCCACCGTCCACATGGCTATGCATGCATCTCAATTACGTAATGGGTGTGGTGAGAAAATGGGGGAGGGGGCGGATCGTGGGTGTGTGGGTGGGGGTGGGGGGGGGGGAGTTTACGGGGATACTTGGGTCAATACACGTTATTCTCCGAATAATATATAGGAGAATAGAAGTCTCCAGTTGTCACATATATACCCGACATATATAATGATTCACTGGCTATAAAATATTCCTTTTAATTTTTTAATTAAAAAGAATTTCACTACGGTTTCTGCCTAAACGTATTTTGTTATTTACGTTCTTGTTGCTTAAAAATGGTTCTTTAGAAATTTATAATTTTTATAAGTTTATTTCGTAATTTGTGTTTATCAAGTTTTGATCCCAAAAATAATATATTCGCGTCCATTTAAACTCCTCCCCTTTTCCGAAAATAGGAGCTTAAAAAAGTATTCTGTTTATTAACTCACTGGTCTCCACCAAAAAAAGTACTTTGTTAACCAAGTGATAGCTTTAAATTATATTTTTTATATCCAGTTTTCTTTCCAACAAATAATTTCACCGCCCCCTTTAACCCCCCCCCCTCCCCCCTTCCCCATCTCCGAAAAATAAAAGACAATGAACAAATAATACCGACAACAAAAACCAATTCATGTACACCTAATCATTTATCCATATATACCATTACCAACACATCCCCTCGCCCCTGGGACGAGTGGCGATTGTAGATGGGGGGGGGCAGAGGGTGGTGAGGGGGAGGGGGAGTCTGACTGGAATCAATATCGGATCGATATGTGATAGGGCTGTGGTTTGTCAACCCTCCCCCTCTCCTCCCCACACTAACCCATCCCGAAGGCAGCTGCCAATCAAGCCGCAGGCCCCACCCACCGTCCCACCCCACGTGACGCCTTTGGCCTGTTCGCTTGTCGTCTGCTATAGGCGTCAGACAGTAGTCGTGGCGCCTTCCCCTGGAGAAGGGCCCCCTCGTATGCTGTAAGCCTACGCGGATACCTGCCAGATGCTCACTGCTGCCCCCTATTGACGCCTTCGGAAGACGCCTGCACTCTCCCCCCACATACTCCCCGCCCTGTTGTGTGCATTCCTGCTGCTGGTGTTTCACTGTGGCGCCTCTAGTGAGACGTTTTTGAACTAGGCATCGGAGGAGCAAGCCTTGACATCACTGATTCACTTAATTCACTCACTTTCACTCACACTAACTCACCAACTCCCACTCACTCTGCTACTCACCCACTCAGTTGCTCACTCAGTCCCACTTACTCACCCACTCACTCACGCACTAACCCACTCACTTCCTAATCCACTCACTCATTCACTCACTCACTCACTCATTCATCAACTCACTCACCCACCCATTCAATCCTGACTCACTCTCAAACTCAGTTTACACACATTCCACATTGACTAACCCCACCCCCCACACCCACCACCCACCCCTAATTTCTCATAAAACTAAAATAAATAAACAAAAGCCGCTCTTTTCAAAAGCAAAAGAAAAACCACAACAGGTTGTTGAGCAATAGAGGGTGTACATCAATCAAATCCCAAACTGTGCAATCAATCGCTGTGCACCCACATACCTACAACCTGTAAGTGACCAGCGAAATTACAAAGAAACAGAAGACAAAAAGTGCTGACTCATCATGATTAAGTTCTTCAAGAAGCGCCTGACCATCAAGGATGCTGACGGCGGCAAGGCGCCCAAGGACGGGGACCGGAAGGGGAGCTGCACCAGTCAATGTAGGTGACGTCACTGTAGGGGCCGGCCGGGACCCAGCAGCCTGCAGTGGGCAGTCTCCGTTGGGCCGTGTCCTGCAGTTATTCCAGCTGACTCGTCGAGCTCTTCTAGGTCCCCATATTTGTGGATCACATAGATTCCCCATTATTGTGGATCACATAGATTCCCCATTATTGTGGATCACATAGATCCCCCATTATTGTGGATCATATAGACCCCTGTCATTATGGATAACATAGATCCCCATCATTATGGATCACATAGACCCCCCACCATTGTGGATCACATAGATCCCCACCATTGTGGATCACATAGATCTCCCATCGTTGTGGATCACATTGATCCCATATATTCCCATCATTGTGGATCACATAGATAGATCCCTCATCATTGTGGATCAAATAGATACCCCATCATTGTGGATCATATTGATTCCATATATCCCCATCATTGTGGATCACATATATCTCCCATCATTGTGGATCACATTGATCCCATACATTCCCATCATCACATAGATAGATCCTCATCATTGTGAATCAAATAGATACCCCATCATTGTGGATCACATTGATCCCATATATCCCCATCATTGTGGATCACATAGATCTCCCATCATTGTGGATCATATTGATCCCATACATTCCCATCATCACATAGATAGATCCCTCATCATTGTGGATCAAATAGATACCCCGTCATTGTGGATCACATTGATCCCATATATCCCCATCATTGTAGATCACATAGATCCCCCATCATTGGTTTTATTTGTTTAGGGGGGGGCGGTTAATTAAGTACTCTATTTACTGCGAAGATTAGTACAATTGCCCGCTTCATCAATATGCAATGTATATATATGTAAATTATATATATTTATACATTGTATATTGATAAAGGTAAATTATATATAATACAATTACATTAAATCAAACTTAGTCATGATGCAATATATTCAGGTTGAAACATGTGCACTGACCTCTCAGGCAAGGAGCCACATAGACAGGAGGGCATGGGTAGGGTGAGGGCATCGGGGAGCCTAGATAGTGTAATGGTTAGGATCTTAGTCCCTGAATGTCAAGAAGTGTGAGTTTGAAACCTCCTCTAGATGCAATGTTCCGTTTGTTTGCATCACCGATACTACACTGGGTGCTGTAACCAGGAACCTTACAACCCACCCGTTGTATAGTAGGTGAACCTACCCTGTGAATGTATATGGGTTATTCTCCAAAACTGGGCACCACATATTTGGTTTCCACGTTACGATGCTGATAATTAAGTCTTTGTTTTATTGATAACAAGTCAAATAATTATTGTAGCCTCTGTATATTAGGTATGTTAGCAGTTCTACATGTATTAAATTTATCCCACATAAGATATCAAAATTATAATTGTATGATTTTGCGCTAGAGTGAAAATGTGAAAATTTACACATTTAAACCATACATGTAGCCAAACTTTTTTTCAGCTTTTTTTTCAATTTTTTTTCTTGTAAGTCATAACCTGGTCTGCTTAACAGTAATCAATCAAATCTTGTTTGACAATGTTGTATATGTTAAAAGAAGGTTCTGGATGTGTCTTTGATTTTCATGTTACACGAGTGATATTAATGTATTGCTCAATTTGTATCAAATTTAATTCAAAAAGTGAAATTCATTTTTTTCAACTCTGACATATGCACAACATGCAAACCTTCATAGAACATTCGATTAGGCTATTATTTGGAAGGATTTTTGCTATTATTTGGAGGGTTTTCACTTTTGGTTTCCATGTCACTTTTGTGCCCAGTTTGAGAGAATGACCCATATATATTTAAGTGCATTCATTGCATGTATATGTGTGTAATTGTAAGTGTTAAATGGTTTGTGGACGTAAACCATTTAATAGACTTACGATTCCAAGGGGATGAGTGTCATCGTCTGCACTGACCTCTCAGGCAAGGAGCCACATAGACAGGGAGGTATGGATAGTGTGATGAGATCAGGGAGCCCAGATAGCATAATGCTTAGGACACTGACCCCGGAATGACAAGAAGTATGGCTTTTGAATGATGCTCTAAGCGCAATGTTTCCTTCGTCTGCATCAACACCATCACATCTATGAACAGAATTATATATGAATACTTTTTTTAATTTTGTTAAATAGAACAATTTAAAAGTTGAAGACAAACTCAAACTCCTATTGGCGGTTAGACTTAGATGGGCTATTGGCAACAACACGTGGGGGGGGGGAATACTACAAATGAATAATATCGCTATGTGCATTACTTATACCCCAGTCACACTACTACTTGCGACCACAAAAAAAAGGTTGGTCGCAAAATGGCTGCAAGTGGTGGTAAACTGGTCCTCAGTGGTCACTGACAGTGCGGCCATTTTGGTCAGAATGATGTTGCAGCTACTCCACTAAAAACCTTGGTCGCAAGGAGGTTGGTGACCATTGCTTTGGTTGCAAGGAGGTCACCGGTGACTTTGGTCCAAAGTGGTCACAAGCCATGCTGTGACTGGGGCTTCAATGAAACGGACAGTTGACCTTGACCTTGGACTACACCTGCGCTGTGTACATTTAGTGCGCGGGGGTCACTACAGCAGCTAACACGCCTATCGTCTGTCTGATTCCCCCGATAGGTGGCGTCTCAAGTAGCTGGTTCCCGCGCTGGATCAGACTGGAAGAAAAATGGCTGCGCTGCACATTCCTCTCCCCGAGAGGTGTGTTGGCATAGCAACCCCAGACTGTTTTGGTTGTCGACGTTTTGAAGTTCACCGTGATTCCCGGCACACTGTCTGGTCTCGTTTCTGTTGGTTGGGTTCACTAACAAATCTACCCCCCCCCCCACCAACCCACAATATTTGTTTATTTTAATTGTAAATTGATTTGAACTGCACTGGATCCTGGACCAGACGGGGTGGCCGAATGAGTTGAGCGTCCATCTCCCGTTGTGGTAGATCGTGGGAATTGAACAAATGGTTTCGAACCCTGGTCGAGTTAAACCAATGACTTTAAAAATTGATACTTGTCGCTTCCTAGCTTGGTGCTCAGCATTAATAGGATACAGAAAGGACTGGTTTCACACAGTGTCAGGATAATGTGACTGAGCGGGATATCGGGTCATGGTGCTGGTGGCCTGATTTCCCAGTGGGGCAACACCATGAAATTGCCATGAGTGTGCACTGTCACAAGTCAGTACCCATCCTGATATGACCTTCAATGTTGCCAGGACATAAAACTCCAACATCCAATACTGGATCCTTAATCATTATGGGCTTTACACGTCATGAGTACCAGGAACATTTTAGATGATCCCGTCCTGATATGACCTTAGATGTTGCTAGTACGTAAAGACCCAACAAAGAAGCAAACATTTTATGTGTATTTTCTTCGGTCAATATGTGGGGTTAACTGGCATTTGATTCGACTTAGAAAAACGGGGGATGAACGGCGTGTTTTTAGTAAAGCGGGTCCTATCGAGTTGGGGGTGGATGGGGGGGGGGGGTGGTTGGGAGGGAGGGGGGGGTAAGCTTCACGACCAGACACTCCGGGGAAAAGGAACTCAGACAGATAGTGTTGATACGCGGGAAGTGTTGTCATGGGAACCGATACTAGTGACGGGGATGGGTTGGGGGAGGGGCAGGGGCAGGGCGGGGGTAGGTGCATAGACAGGGCCCGGTCGACATGGTAACGAACAGTTTGGGAGAGATAGCAGATTATATGATCTCCGCTAGAAGGTCATGTCTGGTATTCCACGGCTGGGTTAGTTAATTAACTGAGTTTCCATACCAAAGATACGCTGGAACTTGGAACATTGTTCAGCATGAGGAATCAGCGGGTTGTGGGTGTGTCTGAGTTTTGTTTGTTTGTTGTTTTACGTCCTAGCAACATCTAAGGTCATATCAGGGTGTGTCTGAGGGCTCATGATTAAAGCGCCGTTCGGATATGACCTTAAATGTTCCTATGATAACTCTGTCCATCTTCTATGCTGGATCTGATCGAGTCAAACCAATGACTTAAAAATTGATACTTGTCGCTTCCTAGCCTGGCGTTCGGCATTATTAGGATAGGGCAAGGACTGGTTGGCTCAGTGTCGGGATAATGTGACTGAGTGGGATATCAGGTCTTGGTGCTGGTGGCCTGGTCTTCCAGTGGGGCAGCACTATAAAGTTGCCATGAGTGCACACTGGCACAAGTCGGTACCCGTCCTGATATGACCTTAGATGTTGCTAGGACGTAAAACAACAACAAACAAATCTACGCTGGATACCATCACTATATGTATGTGTTGCATGATACATTATGCGAATATAAAGAATGAAAGGTCTCTGTATTTGATGCCGACGTGTGGTCGGCGCTGGGGTATTATTATCAATGTCTGAATGTAGGATTCCGCTGTCTACAGTCAAATTCCTAATTTATTATTCCGTGTTATACATACTAGATTATATATATATATATATATATATATATATATTATTGCGCTCACTCACTCTGCCGCTGAGAATTTACGTACAGTAAAATTCTGTTTGTTGGTCTCACATATTAGGTGTGCTGTCATGAAGAATGTGGCGCTAGAGGGATCGAATGCAACAAAGACAGTTTTTATATTGAACATTTGTTCACACACTGCAGGGGTTCCGCCTAACACAGTGGTCGCTGAAGACAGGTATTACTGTAGTTTACCTTTTGGGTGTGTACATTTTGGGGGACCAGGCGGGATGGCCAGATGGGGGAGGCATCTGCTTCCCATGAGGAGAGCTCGGGTTTGATCCCCTGCCGAGTGAAACAAACGAATCGATACACATATTGCAAACTAGCTTGATGCAGGGCATTACTAGGATAGGGCAAGGACTGGTTGGATCAGTATCAGGATAATGTGGCTGAGCGGGATATCGTGCCATGGTGCCGGCAGCACTAGAGAGCAGTGTGCAATATCACCAGCCGGCACCCATTCTGATGTAACCCCGGATGTTGTTAGGACGTAAAACCCCCACCACTCAGTCACATTCTTGGGTTGTTGGTTTGGGGAACTAGTAGTATATGGACATGTGGTTCGGTGTCAGGGATGTAGGGCACTGGGTTGGAGTTTTACGTCCTGTCAACATCTAAGGTCCTATCAGGATGGGTACCGACTTGTGATAGTGCTTCCACACTGGTAGATCAGGCCACGGGCACCATGACCCGATATCCCACTCAGTCACATTGTCCTGACACTGAGCTAACCAATCCTTGCCCTATCCCTCACGTGCTGGTAGATAGTGGGGTCGTGGGTTCGAACCGTGGTCGAGTCAAACCAATGACGTAAAAATTGATACTTGTCGCTTCTTAGCCAGGTGCTCGGCATTATTAGGACAGGGCAGGACTGTGGTGCTCAGTGTCAGGATAATGTGACTGAGTGGGATACCAGGTCATGGTGAGTGAGTAACTGAGTGGGATACCAGGTCATGGTGCTGGCGGCCTGGTTTCCCAGTGGGACAGCACTATAAAGTCGCCATGAGTGCGCACTGTCACAAGTCGGTACCCGTCATGATATGACCTTAGATGTTGCTAGGTTGTAAAACGACAACAAACAAACTTGCCCTATCCTATTAATGCCGAGCGCCAGGCTAGGTAGCGACAAGTTACCAATTACCAGTTACTCTTATTGATATCAACGCACAAATATCTTTGAATAGTACATTTTGGAATTGATATAAATTGTTTTAATAGATCTTTTGCGAGTTTTAATGGCGGGGGTGTTAACTGCACTAGCTATGCATGAATGTGTATGCAAAAGATGTGTGTTGTGTTGTGTTATGTGTGTGAGTGTGTGCGCGCGTTCTATTGTCGCGAAACTATACTGAAGACAATCGGGTATCTATAGAGGATGTATGGAATTGTGATGGCAACCGTTGGGAATTGATTTGTTAAAACCGGAGATCCCCCAGAGGGCATGACTCCAGCACAGTCTTTGCAGGCATTAAGTACTGACACTCCCATTTGTATTATGTATGATTTATACATATATATAGAGAGCGAAAGAGCGCGAAGGAGAGAGAGAGTGAGAAAGATAGTGACATTTTGTATGATTTGAGATTTGTGTTCATATAGACCTTAACGTTGCCTGCTTCAGGTCATGTGGTTTAGTCGGGTCAAACTTTTATGTCGGTGACAGCATAGAGACTTGCGTACACTTGCGACCACTTTGTGATCAAAAGCCGGAGACCTCCATGTGACCAAAGCAAAAAAGAAGGTGGGCAAAACCTTGGTCGGTGTTCGGTCAGTGACCGCTCGGCAACTGGTCGTCGACCAATCACCGACCGGTTCTTCAAATTGTTCAAAAATAGGATAGGAGCAAGTAAAGGTACAAGCAACAGGCTTTGAAAAATTCCAAATGTTTCTGGGGCGGGCGCTCAGCGACTCATAATCCCCCACTGAGTGTGCCACCGGTCGGAAACTGCTTGACGACTACTTGCCGACTGCTCAGTGACTGCTCGCAAGTGCTGAAAATGGTTTTGGTCGCAAGCAGGGTTTTGGTGCAACCACCTTGTGACCAAAATGGTCCAAAATAGTCCAAAATGGTCGCCTGGAGGTCACCGATCGGTGGTCGATTGGTCGCTGACCGCTTGCATTAACTCGTGACCGTCCCTTTTTGATGGTCGCAAGCGATCGCAAGCATAGTGTGACTGGGGGGTAAATAGTGTTGATCACCGTTCACCGTGATTTAGTTATAGGCGGTGTTGTGTGTTTATTTACCTTGTTATTTATTCATCAATGTGTTTAAGGACACTAAGCACAGTTCTTTTTCATTTTCGTTTACTACATGGTTTAGCCCCTGTGTGTGCATAACTCGGTGTCAATCAATAACCATCTGACAAATCATGTGTTCAACCACGCCATGGCCCCTTACCACGTGCCCCGCTGCAGCTGTCCCCCCCCCCCCCCCCCCCCTCTTCACACACTTCACGATGGTGATCGAAACGCCCTCTGGACGATTTTAACCTCACATCACGTGACTAATTTCAGGAGGCGTGGACGAACTTCCTCCCCCGCCCCCTGACGTTCTCCTAACTACACCAGGGGGCAGCACCAAAAAGACAGGCATGCCCCATCACAGTATTTGGGTTTAGCTCACATCACTGGTCAGTGACGCGATCTGCGAATACGCGAAGTAAAATAATAACTGGTTGGCACTAAATTGGTCCTGGTTTGACCGACTGTTTGCAGTTCGACTTTCAATTGCATACGGTTTATTTGAGTATGGTTTATTCGCACATTTTCGCCTTTCGTGTCACTCTTCGGTGGTTCCAGTCCTGCTTCTGTTCACTATCCTACCTACCCACATGGTGTTGGAATCGGCCTAAACATAGCCAGCCTTTCTGCTTGGGCACTAACTATAATTTGAATGGCTATTCTCAAGACATGTACAATTGGCCGTAATTGGTTTTTTCTTTGGAGAGAGACCGGGGGGGGGGGGAAGTTCTAAATGTTCCATTTGTTTAAAAGGATTTCCATAAATATACGAGGTATATTGTGTCTTTCCATCATTATAAAAGAATGATATAATTTTATGAAACTATAGATGCATATCTTATGAGTGTATGTTGTTTGGGTAAATATTAAAAGAAAGTGATATCAAAGATAAAGAATTAACTGATTTGGCCAGTTTTACCTTTCTTGACATTCTGTCCTTGCATATATGTGCCCTGATGATTATTGGAAACATTCGAGGATCCTGTTGTAGGACTGCTTATTTATGTTTGTTAAAGCTGCATAGTCCGATGAAGGTATCCAATTTCTAAATCAAAATTCTTATCTAGATTTCATTCTAACTTAGATACTTGTTCAGTTATTAAGCATGTGTTGCTGCACATGATGAAATGCCTAGTCAACTTAATAGGACATGTCCCTGCTGAAGCTTACGTTGTCAGAGTTTTAAGGTTTACACTAACATTATTTTTTGCATCTTTGCACTTCAAATCTCCAATGTGATCTATTTATAATCAAAGTTACTTTAAACTAAGGTAAAGTAGATCAAAATGATCAACCTCATTTATTTATCTTTAAAAATACACAGAAACTAAACAAAAAAAACGGACTATGCAATTTTAACATGGATGCATTGTACTGGATGGGCCAGGTCATGTGACCTGTCATGACCAGGCGTATGCATCACAATAGGGCACGCCAGTCGCTTCCAATCTAATCTGCATACTTTGTGGTGGTGTCTGGAGAAGTTGCTGAATGAGTATGGCTAAGCCGAGTGCCAGTGGGCTGAATTGAGATGGTCTCATTTTACGATGTGGCTATTCGGGGCCTCTGTGTAGCTTTTTGGTGGAAGCGCTGATTGAATGTTGTGATTGTTCGCCATCGAGTGATTCTGATGGCTGCTTGATATTTCGCAATTGTCATTGCTGGTTGTCATTGAGTA
Organism: Branchipolynoe longqiensis; assembly: GCA_030323885.1. Lineage (NCBI taxonomy): Eukaryota > Metazoa > Annelida > Polychaeta > Phyllodocida > Polynoidae > Branchipolynoe > Branchipolynoe longqiensis. Next base: position 85,729,688 of record CM059190.1, on the reverse strand, counting down.
ATTGTTGTAAACAATTTGTTGTTATTGAGTGATTTTGTCATTGAGTGATTCTTGTGACTTGTGTTGTTGTCATGGAGTGATTATTCTGACTAGGTGGAATTGACTGATTGTTGTATCTGGTTTGTTGCCATTGAGTGATTGTTGTGATTGGTTTTTTGTCATTGAGTGATTGCTTATTTATCAGCGAGTGATTGGTTGCTCTTGAGTGATTGTTGTGACTGGATGGTTGTCATTAATTGTAGTGACTGGTTGGTTACATTGAGTGATCTTTGTAACTGTGATCATTGAATGATTTCTGTGGCTGGATGCTTGTTATTGAGTAATTGTTGCAACATGCTAATTGTTGTTAAGTGATTCTTGTGGTTGGATGATTGTTATGAATGATTGTTATGGCTGGTTGATTACTATTGAGTGATCCTTGTGATGTGACCAGTTGGCATTAAGTGATTGTTGCGACTGATTGTTGTCACTGTAGCTGGTCGGTTGTTATGAGTGATTGGTGTGGCTCTTTTATTTGCCATTGAGTGATTTTTGAGGCTTGTTATCATTGAATGATCCTTGCAACTGGTCACTGAGTGATTGTTATGTCTGCATTGTTGCTATTGAATGATTGCTAGTATGAGGATGATTGCTATTGAGTGATCGTTATAACTGGTTGCCCTTGAGTGAATGTTCCAACTGGTTGTCATTAAGTAATTGCTATGACTGGTTATCATTGAGTTATTGCTGCAACCAGTTATCATTGAGTGATTGTTATTATTACTTGTCATTGGCAACACATGCCTGATTTTCATGAAGTATTTTCTGTCACTGCCGCTGCGATTATGCAGCTTGTTTCTGACTGGGTGACTGCTGCAATAACTGGTTTCAATAGAGTGATTGATGAGGTTGGTCGTTAGCGAGTGATTGCTTTGGCAAATAGCCAATGCGTGTTTGTGGCAAATGGCTGTGGTTTTGTGATTGCCTAAACTAGTTTGTGGTATATATAATAAAAATTCAACCCCAGATGGGTGGTTGTCAACGACACACACACACGATACATGTATATATATATTCACGTCATGACGGAAATAAAATTGAAAAACTGATAACATTAAATATTGTAGACATGAGAATCTGTAATTAGTGATGAATAGTGTTATCAGGAGTCTCACTAGATAAAAGATTCACCCCGTAGTTCCAGTACAGGGGTGAAAACCAGCCTTATATAAAAACGGTCGAAAAATCAGGATAATGAACTGAGTCTTTATGAGAGCCTAATTTCACAATCTAAGAAGCAACATTTATTCTTTGTATATGTCTTCATGTTTACCCGCTACTTTTGAGTTGGAAAATATAATAAAACATATACTTTAATGCAATTTAAAAGTGAAATCGAGGGCATTCTCTGGCCGCCATCTTGTCTTTTTGCATTCTCTCCCATTTCACCAACTCTGTTCTGATATAAGTAACCATTTGACACTGGTGCCAGGCATTCTACTTGTTCCATACTAACGCTATTTTCGCCCATATTTATATAAGGCTGGTCTTCACCCGTGTACTACAAGTACCGGGTGAATCTTTTACCTAGAGTCTCACTAGATAGTATAAGGGATGGCGAACCCGCCATCTGTTGCAGCGTAAGTTGACTTATTTCAGTAAGTCCGCTATCCATTGCCAGCGTAAGTTGCGCAACGTACACAAAACAGCCTATATGTGGAACCATCTGTACCGATCCGCCGTCCCTTTTGATCCGATTTCTGCCATCCCCTTCCTGAATATTGGGGAGACCACTGATCATTGTTGCATTAAATATGTGGATACTACGATGTCAGATGTTACAGTTTTGTAATGCTGATATACTGAATGGTATAGAACATACAACATGGGAGATGCCATGCTGCGTAATGGTAGATCGCATATTTCTACTTCCGGTTGTGGGTCTGCGTGTAGGCAGTCGGCCGTGACTTCCGGGCCGTAACGAACCAGGCCCGCACCACCAGCGTCCCCTGGTGGGATTGTGATGAACGACGTTCCACATGGCTGCTCCCCGCCATCAACCGAGTGACGACGGGGGAAGGGGGGGGGGGGGGGGCGACCAACGGCCGTATTATTTGTCATTAAAAAAGAAAAAAGAAAAAAAGATAGAAACAGAGATAACAACAAAAATGCAAAAGATAATTTAATTAAAATCGCTGACACAAGTTAATTGGACGAGTGCAAATTTTCCGAACATGGAAGTGAAATGGCGCACACTTGCAGCGCGCGTATTATTCGCTATTTAAAGTCGTTACCCATTTTTGAATTATGGTCGGTGAACTGTTAGTAAGCGGTGCTCCGAGGCAAGGTCAATAAAATGGCGTCGCTTATACTGGCATTGCGTGGTTCAGCGCCATTGGCGTCTCCATCCTGCCCCGCCATGGTTCCTCGTCGCAAAGAAGCCTCTTGCATAATTGACAACGCACACTCGTCTTGTTTGAGTTATACGCCGAAAGTACGGGGAACTTTCAGGGAAATCTGTCAAATTCTTTTCTGAACATACCCCTCTTCCCATTTCCCCTCTCTCTGCCTTTCTTTACCTGTTCCCGTTCTCTTCCCTCTTCTTACTTCTCTTTCCTGTTCTTACTTCTCTTCCCTGTTCTTACTTCTATTCCCTGTTCTTACTTCTCTTCCCTCTTCTTACTTCTATTCCCTCTTACTTCTATTCCCTGTTCTTACTTCTCTTCCCTCTTCTTACTTCTCTTCCCTCTTCTTACTTCTCTTCCCTCTTCTTACTTCTCTTCCCTGTTCTTACTTCTCTTCCCTCTTCTTACTTCTCTTCCCTGTTCTTACTTCTCTTCCCTCTTCTTACTTCTATTCCCTCTTCTTACTTCTCTTCCCTCGTCTTACTTCTCTTCCCTCTTCTTACTTCTCTTCCCTTATCTTACTTCTCTTCCCTCTTCTAACTTCTATTCCCTCGTCTTACTTATCTTCCCTCTTCTTACTTCTCTTCCATCTTACTTCTCTTCCCTGTTCTTACTTCTATTCCCTCTTCTTACTTCTCTTCCGTGTTCTTACTTCTCTTCCCTCTTCTTACTTCTCTTCCCTCTTCTTACTTCTCTTCCCTCTTCTCACTTACTTTCGTTCTTCTCACTTGTCTTCCCTCCATTCACTTCTCTTCTTCTCTTCCCTCTTTTCACTTCTCTTCCCTCCTTTTACTTCTCTTCTCTCTTTTCACTTCTTTCCTCTCCTCATATGTAGCTTCCCTCTTTTACCCCCTTCACTGCATCTCTCTTCTCACTTCTTCTTCCTCGTTGCCTTTCCCTTCTCTTCTGTCTTCCTTTTCATCTGTAGACTTCCACTTCCCCTTTTCTTCACCTTCATCATGAATATGGACATAGCTGCCGACATGGCGTAAAACCCCCAAGACAGTCACTCACTCACTCACTCACTCACTCACTCACTCACTCATCTTCTCACAGTCTTTCTTCCCCAGTCTCTTTCTTTTGCTCCCCATCCTCATCCTTTCTCCTCCCATCCTTGCTTCCCCTCTTCCCCTTTAGGCCCTTCTCTTCTACCTCTTCATGCTCCATCCCCTTTTTCATCCCTTGTTCCATCCCTTGCTGGGTAGGATAATAAGGACTGCCCGGTTGCCTAGGACACCTAGTTTACTCAGTCGTGAGGGGGAAGTTCTTGGTGACCTGCCCAAATGGGTAAGTCGTTATTTTTCTGATCTGCTGTAGCAGATTTCAGTTTCAATTGGCTGACTTGGGTTTGGACAAGTAGTTTTCCCACTCGGCCAAGTAGAACATTGAGTCACTTGTCCGATTGGGCACTTGTCCGAGTGGGTTTTACCGACTTGCCCGATTGAGCAAGTCGGTAAAAAAAAGTTACTGTCCTATCCTGCTTGTTCCATCACTTGGTCTATCCCTTGTTCCATCCCTTGTTCCATTCCTCGTTCCGTCCCTTGTTCCACCCCTTGTTCCATCCCTTCTCCCATCCCCACCCTCCTGTCTCTTCCTGCTTCCTGTCTCTTCCTGCTTCCTGTCTCTTCATGTCTCTTCGTGCATCCTGACGGGATGGCCGAATGAGTTAGAGCGTCCGTCTCCCATGCTGGTAGATCGTGGGGTCATGGGTTCGAGTCCCGGTCGAGTCAAACCAATGACTTTAAAATTGATACTTGTCGCTTCCTAGCCAGGCGCTCGCATATCGTGCATCCTGTCTCTTCATGCTTCCTGTCTCTTCCTGTCCTCCTGCTTCCTGTCTCTTCCTGCTTCATGTCTCTTCGTGCTTCCTGTCTATTTGTGCTTCATGTCTCTTCGTGCTTCCTGTCTATTCGTGCTTCCCATCTCTTCCTGCTTCCTGTCTCTTCCTGCTTCCTGTCTCTTCATGCTTCCCGTATCTTCTTGTCTCTTTCTGTCTCTTCCTTTCTCTTCCCCATCTTTGTCCTGATAATCTGCTGACGGCGGAAATAATATAAAGCGTCGCCCGGCTTCCACTCAGCGTCCCACTTTTGTCGGCTGTCTGGCCCAGCGTCCGATAATTGCCTACGTCATCATATTTGCATTTCCTATCATATCAGCCCCCCACCCACCGCCAGAGGGCGCCACCAGAGACCGCCGCCAGCTAAAAATATACCCAGTACATTGTCCCCCACGCCCCGATTCCATCCATGCCTGCATTTACCCCTTGTACACTCACAACCAGCCACACGCGCACATCCACATGCACACACATCCACATGCACACACATCCACATGCACACATCCACATGCACACATGCACAGATGCATGCACAGCCACATGCACAGCCATCCACACACAACCACACACAACCACACACACATGCACACATGCATACCCAAACACGCACAACCACCCACATGCACAGCCACACACGCACACAAACACATACACAGCTACATACCCACACGCACATGTGGATACCCACATGCAAAGCCACACACACACACAACCACACACACATGTGGATACCCACATGCAAAGCCACACACACACAACCACACACACAACCACACACAGCAATATACACAGCCACATACACGAACAGCCACACACACGAACAACCACACACGCGAACAGCCACACACACACATCAACACCCACAATCATAGCCACCATACCCATACGCATAGCCACACCCAACCACAACCACAACCACACATACACCGACACCCTCCCACATCAACAGGCATAATCCACACGCACCTCACACAAACACACCCATCCACACCCACACCTACCCCCACACCCACCCACACGCACATGTGGATATTTACATGCAAAGCCACACACACACAAAACCACACACACACAACCACACACACATACAACCACATACACAGCCACACACACTCACAGCCACACTCACACACAGCCACATGTACATCAACACCCACACTCACCCACAATCATAGCCACCACACCCACACCCAACCACAACCACACATACACCGACACCCATCCACAGGCATAATCCACACGCACCTCACACACACACACACACACACACACACACACAGACACAGACAGACAGACAGACAGACAGACAGACAGACAGACAGACAGAGACAACCACACACACACACGCACACACACACAGACCGACCAGACGGGATGGCCGAATGAGTTAGAGAGTTTGTCTCCCGCGTTGGTAGATCGTGGGGTCGTGGGGTCGAACCCTGGTCGAGTCAAACCAATGACTTAAAAATTGATACTTGTCGCTCCCTAGCCTGGCGCTCGGCATTAATAGGATCGGACAATGACTGGTTGGCTCAGTGTCAGGATAATGTGACTGAGTGGGATATCAGGTCATGGTGCTGGCTGCCTGGTCTTCCAGTGGGGCATCACTATACAGTCGCCATGAGTGTGCAGTGTCACAAGTCGGTACCAGTCCTGGTATGACCTTAGATGTTGCTAGGATGTAAAACAACAACAAAAACACAAACAAACCCACACCTACCCACACACACATACCTTTACCCCGTCTAAAAATACACGCTACAATCCATTGTCCATGCCTGCCTACCCTCCGCCGCACACTGATTTCCCAATATTGTATGTCCTCACTATTACACCCCGCCCATCAGACCCCCCTCCCCACCATCCCCCCACCCCCAGCTGCTGGGCTATAAATAGCCGCTCAGTGTTTGAGTTGTCGCCGACTCCCACCGTCAATCAATATCAATGGCCGAGTGTCTTTTATTAACAATTCTTCGACCCATGTGCGTCTGAATGAGGCCATGTACATAAATCACCTTGTGGTTATGAGGTTGATTGTCAAGACGGCCACCTCGACCATTGTTTAACAAAAAATAAGAAAAAAAATGTAAATTGGAAATTATTTTTAAACAATTAGAATTATTATTTTTTAATTAGAAATATCACCGTGCTTTTAGCGCCTGAAACTCCATTCTCGTGATATGTAATTTGTTTGGTCAGAAATGACACGCCCCCCCCCCCCCAGCCTATTGGCTACTAAGCTCACTCCAATCACAACACCCACACAACACAATCACAACACCCACACACCCACCCCACCCCACACAGGACATTGACTGATTGAGGCGTCTGTAAAGTAAACATTGTCATTGTTTTAACACACACAGAGAAAAAAAAGCAATGAACGATTATTCAAACGAGAGCTTCAAATGGTCGTTGAAAAGTAATTTAAAACAAAAACATGAAAATTGCAACACTGCAAAGACCCAAATAGTGGCCTTCAATGCTGATTTCGATTATCATAAAGACATCCTACCTTTCAATTAGCTACACCACCCCTTCCTCTCCCCTCTCTCTTCTCCTCTCCCTTCTCCCTTCCGCTCCCCTAACTTCCTCTCCCTCTCGCCCCTCCCCTCCCCCCAATTCCCTTCTCATACCTTCTCCGGGCCCTCATTTCCCTTTCCCCCACCTTTTCCCTCCTCTCTCCTCCCTCCCTCTCTCCTCCCTCCCTCTCTCCCTCCCTCTCTCCCCCTCCCTCTCTCCCCCTCCCTCCCTCCCTCTCTCCCTCCCCTCTCCCCCCCTCTCTCCTCCCTCTCTCCCCTCCCTCTCTCCCCTCCCTCTCTCCCCCTCCCTCTCTCCCTCTCCCTCTCCCTCTCTCCCTCTCCCCCCTCTCCCTCCTCTCTCCCCCCTCTCTCCCTCCCTCGCTCCCTCCCTCCTCCCCTCCCTCCCTCCCCTCCCTCCCCTCCCTCCCTCCCTCCCTCCCTCCCTCCCTCCCTCCTCCCTCCTCCTCCCTCTCCACTCGTCGTTCATCCCCCCTAATTCCCTTCTTCCTTCCACTCCCTCCTCTCCACTTCATACCTGCCATCACGTGACACCCCCCCCCCCCCCCTCCCGTTGATCTACTTTATTCTCGTCCTCACTATATCATTCCCTCATTGTGAGCCCCCATCCGCGTGACCTACGTGATACGCCCTCACACGATGCCCTTATCAGATTCCACAGTGCATGGCCACTCACTCTGTGACTAGAACGATCAGCTCTCTTCTCCGGGCCTCATTTCCCTTCCCCCACCTTTTCCTCCTCTCTCCTCCCTCTCTCTCTCTCTTCACCCCTCTCTCCCTCCCTCTCTCCCCCCTCCCTCTCTCCCCCTCTCTCCCCCCTCCCCTCTCTCCCTCTCTCCCCCCCCCCTCTCTCTCCCTCTCTCCCCCCCCCCCTCCCTCCCTCCCTCCCCTCCTCTCTCCCTGTCCACTCGTCGTTCATCCCCCTAATTCCTTCTTCCTTCCACTCCCTCCTCTCCACTTCATACCTGCCATCACGTGACACCCCCCCCCTCCCGTTGATCTACTTTATTCTCGTCCTCACTATATCATTCCCTCATTGTGACCTACTTTATGTGAGCCCCCATCCGCGTGACCTACGTGATACGCCCTCACACGATGCCCTTATCAGATTCCACAGTGCATGGCCACTCACTCTGTGACTAGAACGATTAGCTCTCTTATGTTCTGTGTAGCGTGTTTCTGTGGGTGTCTGGTTGACTCGCCTTTACCTGCTGTGTTCAGTCATCTGGTCTCCTTTATGTTCTGTCAGCATGTTTCTGTGGGTGTCTGGTTGACTCGCCCCTGCCCACCGTGTTCGGTCAGCTCTCTTTTATGTTCTGTCAGAATGTTTCTGTGGGTGTCTCATTGACTCGCCCCCTGCCCGCCGTGTTTGGTCAGCTCTCTTTTATGTTCTGTCAGCATGTTTCTGTGGGTGCCTGGTTGACTCGCCCCTGCCCGCCGTGTTCCATCAGCTCTCTTATGTTCTGTCAGCATGTTTCTGTGGGTGCCTGGTTAACTCGCCCCTGCCCGCCGTGTTCGGTCAGCTCTCTTTTATGTTGTGTCAGCATGTTTCTGTGAGTGTCTGGTTGACTCAGCCTTTCCCCTCGCCGTCCCCCCACTTCGGGCCCGGGGACCAGTGGGATACTGGGCCAACACTCACGGGCAGAGATATCCGTTAACACGATAAAAACAGCAGTAATGTCTGCTCGGCCGATAGGGGGCCCATGGGTGGGCGAGTGTAGAACTGAGTGTGGGAGTGGGTGAGGGAGTGAGTGGCTGATTGAGTGAGTATGGAGTGAGTTAATCTGTGTGGGAGTAAATATGTGTGTGAATATGTACGTGAAAATTGGTCACTCTCCTGAAAACTGGTCAGCATGAGATGGGATTTTAAAACATCAATAAAAACCTTCCTACTTATTTTATTCCTTATACTTTTCATATTCATGTTCAGATTTGATGAAAGAAATAAGGGAAATAAAATATAACTGTGTGCAACTTTGGTCTTTTTAGTTATGAACTGTTTTTGTACAAAAAAAAACCATTTTACAGTCAGCCATTTGTAACATGACATATGGGACATGGTTGAATCCTTATTAACATCTTGTATTGCATTGATATATCAAACAAAACAGTTCCCAAATTAAAGAGGAAGTATTTATTAACATGTATGCATGCTTAAATTATAAAAAAAAATTTTAATGTCTTCAGAAATAACGTTACAAATTTCCGTCACACGTGTAACCGTGGTGTCTGGATGCCACACAAATATTGTACACTAATTATTCAGTGAATAAAGCATGGCTGGGAATTACTTTTTTTTAATCAATATAAGCACTAGATATTTCTGTATATTATGCCATGATTAATATGCTTCTAAGTATGATATTATTTAATTCTGATTAGATATTAATTAAGCAGACTGTGTGGTGTCCTAAACATGTGTTACACGTGTGACACACATGTTATACTGCCATAAGAGATATCTTATTCATGGACTACACCTTTATTTCTTATCTCATCAATTTATATTTTACATAGGTGTAAAGGGGAGATTTCCATCTTTCATTTGCAACCAAAAAATGTAAAAAATTCAAATATTAAATTTTAACTCTCCATGTGACACTTCTGGCCAGTTTTCAGGAGAGTGACCCATATCTGTGTGAGTATGTATATATGTATGTGAGTGAATATGGGTCTTGAGTCAATATATGTGTATGTGTTTTTGTGTGTGTAAAATCTACATGTGTATGTGTGAGTGAATGTGTAGTGAATCTAAGTATGTTTGTGTGTGTGAATATGGGTCAATCTATGTGTGTGTTTGTGTGTGAATTTGCATGTGTATGTGTGAATGAATGCGTAGTGAATCTATGTGTGTTTGTGTGTGTGTGAATATGGGTTAATATATGTGTATATGTTTGTGTGTGAATCTGCACGTGTATGTGTGAGTGAATGCAAATGTATGTGTGAGTGAATCTATGTGTGTGTTTGTATGAATTTGTATGTGTGAGTGTGTAGTGAATCTATGTGCATGTGTTTATATATGTATGTGCCTGTACAAATGTGGATGTGAGTGAATCTATGTGTGTGTTTGTATGATTCTGCATCTGTATGTGTGAGTGTCTCGTGAATCTATGTGCGGGTGTGTATATGTGTCTACAAATGTGAGTGTGAGTGTGTAAGAGTGACCATCGTGTGCGGGGTGGATGTTGGAGGGTTGACGAGGTAGGGGTGGAGGGGGTCGTTAAGCGCGCAGGTAAATGTCGTCTGGTACCTTTTAGAAGTATTCTAAATATAGCTGTCATGTTATAATCGGGCATGGTCCGCACCACGCCATGTATTTCCGGTCGTAGCTGTCAATCATGTAGAAATGTGGGCGGCGGAGTTGTTCCTTATTTGGGCATTTAGAATTTCATGACGTCACGATGAACCTTATGTATGGGCCGTAATCGATTAACACGGGTCACCCGAGTCGTCGGAATTTCAAATCGAACACTGCAAGTAGAGTCGACAAATACACGTGCCGTGTGCAAAACGATCCGACCCAAGTAACCCACCTCGTAGCTGGGGTTGGCTATGAGCGATGACGTCACATTTGCACTGGTACCATCCTGCAGGATAACAGCTACCAGTCCCAGTCATACAGCATACTTTGTTTGTTAAACTAGCCTCGATTCGTCTTTGTTTTTACAATGATATTCATATTTAGTCGGAGACGTCATAAACTGGACGGACAGAGATGTTCATTTACCGTTCAAGACATTAATAATAATATGCAAATGACTAGGTAAATATACACCGTTAAGAAGAATTTGTGTGTGTGTATGTGTGTGTGAATTTTATTGACTTCTGGTGACATTTATTTAAGTTGTCAACAATTGCAAACTGATTGCTTCTATTAGTTGTTGTGCATTTATTTATAAGATACGAGTTAATCAAATGTCAATGAAAATATTGAATGGTGTGTTACTGAGCTTTTGGTTTATGAATCACCTCTCTGATTTTACTGTGATGTGTAAGTATCCAATCATAAATGATATATATTACCAAGGAAATTCCCTCGATGTGTAAGAACCGACACCGTCTTCCTTTCCCAATGTTCACAATGTTTTGCAGTCGCGACCAATTTTGCCAATTTTACCCACTATTACTCTTAGCACTAGTGAGCAAAATAGGCGCCAACGTGGCTAGTGACAATTCTTTTTGAAAGCATCTTATTTTCTTTGGTATTATTATGAGGTATTTGATATATGTGCTTTAAAATTGAAAGAATCGGGCATTCACCCCCTCCCCAAAAGGGTGGGAGGGGGTAAGGACAAAATCAGTCTGGAAACAGTACTCCTGTACAGCATAATATATATGTGGACAGGGCTGGGTTGGGGTTGGCCTGTTCTCAAACAGAATATAACGATGCTACGTATTCTTTTATCCACTACTGATATGGTGCGCCGGAAGCCAGTATCAGATTGAACTAGAAGAAAAGAAATATCAGTATTGTAGCAAAAGCAGTGACCAGTATGACATTGGAATTACCGGTGCTCATCCTACCACTAAAGTTAAGCTACACCGAGCCTCGTCAGCGCCTTGTATGCACAACCGCCTTTGCTTCATTTAAATACTAAATACAATATAGAGTAGGCTGATATATAGCGTACCAAAAGGAGAAATGTGGAAAAGTGAAGGAGCCTTTGCTTCATTTAAACACTAAATACAATATAGAGTAGGCTGATATATAGCCTACCAAAATGAGAAATGTGGATAAGTGAAGGAGCCTTTGCATCATTTAAATACTAAATACAATATAGAGTAGGCTGATATATAGCGTACCAAAATGAGAAGTGGGGATAAGTGAAGGAGCCTTTGTTTCATTTAAACACTAAATACAATATAGAGTAGGCTGATATATAGCCTACCAAAATGAGAAATGTGGATAAGTGAAGGAGCCTTTGTTTCATTTAAACACTAAATACAATATAGAGTAGGCTGATATATAGCCTACCAAAATGAGAAATGTGGATAGGTGAAGGAGCCTTTGCTTCATTTAAATACTAAATACAATATAGAGTAGGCTGATATATAGCCTACCAAAATGAGATGTGTGGATAAGTGAAGGAGCCTTCGCTTCATTTAAATACTAAATACAATTTAGAGTAGGCTTATAGAATACCAAAATGAGAAATGTGGATCAGTTGGGGAGCCTTGAACCTTGGTTTCATTTAAATACTGAATACAATATAGAGTAGGTTTGTATATAGCCTACCAAAATAGAGTAGGCTTATATATAGCCTATTTTCGTAGGCTATATATAAGCCTGTCAAAATGAGAATTGTGGATAAGTGAAGGTGCCTTCGCTTCATTTAAATACTAAATACAATGTAGAGTAGGCTTATAGCCTACCAAAATGAGAAGTGTGGATAAATGAAAGAGCCTTTGTTTCATTTAAATACTAAATACAATTTAGAGTAGGCTTATATATATATAGCCCACCAAAATAGAGTAGGCTTATGGTATACTAAAATTTGTCTTGTGTTTTACTTAAATACTAAATACAATATAGAGACTGCGTGTGTTCCCATTGACACCTGACAATTTACTTCTCGCGCGCCCCGTGGCGTGACGAGAGCGCCTGTTGTTGTTGTTGTTGTTGTTGCTGTTGTTGTTGTTGCTTCTGCTGGTTGCCTGGTTGTGTTGTTGAGTTTGTTGAGTTGGTCACCTTGCAGGACCGAAGCAGGCCCCGATCGAGGTGGTGTACGTGCCTGGAGGTCGGTCGCCACTCCTACAACGCAACACCCCCGCAGGCATGTGATGAGTGTGACTTTCCTTTACCTACTTGAGTTCGTCATTCAGTTTAATTTGATGTGGTCTGTGATGTGGGTGGATGCAGAGTGTGACCTCTCCACTACTAACTAACTAACTTAAACTACATCTCCCAGTCAGCCTGTGTGACTTTATTTAGATTTTTTGGGGGAGGGGGGTATCATTATCATAATTTATTTGTACTGTATCGGTTATTTTTATTATTATTAATCTCATTATTGGTTTAGCAAAATTATTTCATGGGCTAAAAATAATATTGTATTGCCTGATTATTATTCTTGGTTTTTAACTAATTATTTCAAGGGCATAAAATTGTACATTGCCTGGTTTATTATTATTATTATTATTATTATTTGTTTTTAGCCAATTATTTCAAGGGAATAACATTGTATATTTCTTTAGTTACAAAGATTATTATTATTACACACTTTTAAATGTCGGAGCAATGTTGATAACTGGTTCTTTATGAACTGCACAGGTGTTAAACACCAGGTGACATTTACACTGATTATTGACACTACTCTCAGCTTGACACTTCCTCCTCACCACACCCGCACATCCCGAGCCTTACTTATAGATGAATAGCAGTGTCTTATTAGGCTTCTGCTATCAAAATTGCTTCGATAAATTGTATATCGGCACCCTCTTTTTATCTATTACTATTGAACCCTGCGAGGTAGGTCTGGAAGTGTGAATCCTTTTAGTAATATTTTAATTTAAAATCGATACACACATATGCAAAAGGGGGGATAGATATGAGGAGGCTAACTAACTAACTAAAGCCGAGGTCACACCTACCCGGATCACGGGCCGGACGAGCCCCGGACCGTGATCCGGCATGGTCCGTGGTGATCTGGCATGATCCGTGGCTGGTCCTTGGTGATCCTTGCGGATGTTTTAAAATGTTTAAAACATCCAGGGTGATCCGGGGCGATCTGGAGAATATTGCAATCTGGGGTTAACCGGCATCATCCGTGTGTGATCTGTGACTCATCCTGGTAGTCCATGTGTTGTCCGGGGATCGTCCGTGTCTCATCCAGGGCAGTCTGGGTCATTTTATACTCCGGGCTGTCCGGGAGTAGTTCGGGGGGTTGTCCGTGGCTAATCCAGGACTAATCCATGGCTACACCGGGTAGTCTGGGGGTTGTCCCTGCTGTGGTCCGTGGGTAGACCATGGCTTGTCCGGGTATGTGTGAGAGCAAGGCAAAAATGACCAAAAATAGCGATTTTATCCTGGGCTCTCCGGGACAGTCCGGAGGAATGGTCCGACTAAAAATCCGGGGCTCGTCCGGGTATGTGTGACTCGGGCTTTACTAACTAACTAACAAGCATATTTGAGCTGTTGCGGCTAACGATATTCTGTTGTTCACGTTTCGCTAGTTTCATTGATTTGTTGTAATTTAAAATCATTCCTATCACTACAATCGGGTACTTTTAGATGATAAGTTGCAACTGCTTGGTCATACCGACACCTTGCTTTAATTCTAAGATTTGTGTTCAAGGACAGTGCCTTCATTAGACACTAGTTTATATTTCTCCCCATAGGGACGCCCCATAGACGCAACCGCCATGAATGGGTAGCGTTATATTTTAAAGTGTTGTGTTAAATGTTCATATTTTTGTAATCATTTCCAAACCAAAAGTACCCTTTTCTCGAGTGTTATCAAAAGAGGTAAAATTGCAATAGCAATGCAACATCTAAAAAGGTCTTGAAACCGATAATTTCATATTTTAATTACTTATAGCTGTCTACTATCAAAACACCGCGAGGAATTAATTATCCTCTGCGAGATGGTACATTTGTGTGGGAAACTTTAAAAAAAATTGGTTTAAAAAATGTTTCTTTTTATTAATTAAAAAGAAACAATTTAATATTTACATATCTGGATAACACAAATTGTAGAAGTTTACCTATTATCTGACGCCGTTACAGTTATGTATAGAACTATTTAAAGAATTACACAATTTTTAATGTTTAAAGAATTACAGAATTTCACAATTTTATTATTTATTTAATATTTTTTTTACTAATTAAAAAGAAACAATTTATTATTTCTTCTGGATAACACAAGTTTCCCAAGTTGACTTAGAACCAGTGTGTTGGTCACTAAAACACTTTTCTTTATGTGATGAGAACTAATAATTAACTGTTTCCGGGACGGAGCCCCGGCCCCGGCCCCGGCCCCGGCCCCGGCCCCGGCCCCGGCCCCGGCCCCGGCCCCGGCCCCGGCCCCGGCCCGTGTGCGTTAGGCCTGCACCCGTTGCTTGCCTCCCTAGCGTTAGGCTGCTGCCGGCTATCTCCTGTGTTTGCTTTGGCTCCAACAGATGTGGATCGCCAAGGTCCCCCAGTGGAGGTCGTCTATGTGTCGGGCGACAAGCGCGGACCCTACCACGGCAGACCGCAAGGCATGGTGCTCCTCCTACCTACCGTGTTGTCTCTTAACCACTCCTACTCGTCAGCCATACTCCATGCATGCTTTTATTTCCGCGACTAAAAAAAAAAATTCACAAAAACAAATTGAAAAAAAAATCTTTAAAAAATCTTTAAAAAAAAATCTGATCAAACAAAACAGTACAAGAATGAATCGCAGATGATTGTTCATTGTCAAGGTGACATCTTGCGTGTACACGTGACGTGTTGCCTGTTTAGTCGCATGTGTGTCGAGACGCCCGTCGTCGGTGCATGCGCACGCTTCCATTGTGAGTTTGCGCATGCGTATTCCATCGGCTTGCGGTATCGAGGTCAAGTAATGACGTCAGATGTAAGTTAAGTACTTGAGTTGCGTACACCGCTGAGACACTTGTCGGAGTTTTCTTGGAATCTAACCCCACTCGCCGCTGTTGGATTATGTCACAGAAATGTGATTAATCTGTTGATCTCTAAATTGCCACACTTGGGGTATGGGTTGATATAAATATTTAGTTTTTGTCGGTCCTGAGTTATAACTTGAGTATTTCATATCTATAGAAATCCATGCATCTATTTATTCTGAGTGCTACGTTAACGTTCTCTTGATGTGAGCATGTGGTTGGCGTAGTTTGTTGTGGCGATGTGCTCAGTGCATCTACTGAAGCTGGAAACAGTTTTATGTATACCATTTGGACACTTGCTTGATATTTTTTCATTTAAATTTTATTTTACCACATGAACTTTTTTTTTAATGAAAAAATCAAATTCAGTTTTTTGGGGGTTTCTTTTAATGTGTGCATCAAAATGGAAACTGGCTCTCACAGAGAGGATTTCCACTGTCAACTCGCCCTCTGGCTGCAGTGAGAAGAACTAATGTGTGTGTAGTGGCTCACTGTGTATGCTACTATACTGGTTTATCATTGATTTTGCCCTAGTCAGTAAGCATTGTAGCATGCTGTATGTAATATGTGCACACTGCTGTATTTGGCGCAACATTAATTGTTCTGTCGTCCTGATGTGACCTTAGATGTTGCCAGGACGTAAACTGTGTTTGTTTGCTGATCCAGATCGACAAGGATTCTTTTGACCACTGTCTATACCATATCCCATTGTGTGCCATATTGCATAGTACAAGGAATGTACACATCATATCTGTTGTAAATCCAAGTATTATACAGACACATAATGCACCTACTCGTTCATAACAAGCTATACTGGCTACTCGTTCATAGCAACTGACAAACATTTAGTTTTCATTTAAGTAGAATAAGTACTTTTGTAAATACTGTAAAATCTCTCTAAATGGACTGACCATGGGACCGAATTTAAATGATCCCTTTAGGGAGGTGGTCAGTTTAGGGAGTCTTTATCATTACAATGGTATTGTATGTGCGATCATTTGGGACCCACATAAAGCGATCGATATAGGGGAGTGGTCGATCTGTGGAGGTGCTCGGTTAGAGATGTGTCACTGTACATCACTTCTATAATGGACAGGTAACTAACTACTGGTGCCGTGGCCACCAGTTCCCAATCCTGCCCACAGGGGGTGGGTGAGGATAGCAGTGACTACTGTGTAATTGTAACTGTGCACAGTGGTGAAGGTAATATCAGACTAACCAGGTACCAGCACAGGTCAATAATGGTAATGGTTATATCAGACTAACCAGGTACCAGCACAGGTCAATAATGGTAACGGTTATATCAGACTAACCAGGTACCAGCACAGGCCAATAATGGTAATGGGTTTATCAGACTGACCAGGTACCAGCACAGGCCAATAATGGTAACGGTTTTATCAGACTGACCAGGTAACAGCACAGGCCAATAATGGTAACGGTTATATCAGACTGACCAGGTACCAGCACAGGCCAATAATGGTAACGGTTATATCAGACTGACCAGGTAACAGCACAGGCCAATAATGGTAATGGTTATCTCAGACTGACCAGGTAACATCACAGGCCAATATGGTAATGGTTATATCAGACTGACCAGGTAACAGCACAGGCCAATAATGGTGACGGTTATATCAGATCCACCAGTTACCAGCACAGGTTAATAATGGTAGCGGTTATATCAGACTCACCCGGTACCAGGGAAGGCCTACAGTGGTGAAGGTTGTGAGGGGCAGACCAGATACCAGCGGAGACCTGAAGTGGTGAAGATTATGCAGGACAGACCAGGTATCAGCGGAGACTTGCAATGGTGACTGTTATGGGGGACAGACCAGGTACCAGCGGAGACCTGCAGTGGTGAAGGTTATGAGGGATAGACCAGGTACCAGCGAGACCTTCAGTGTTGAAGGTTATGAGGGACAGACCAGGTACCAGCGGAGACCTGCAGTAGTGAAGGATATGAGGGACAGACCAGGTACCAGCGGAGACCTGCAGTAGTGAAGGTTATGAGGGACAGACCAGGTACCAGCGAGGGCTCGCAGTGATACCCAGCCGGACAGCTGGTTCCCATCACGCCGACTGCGGGCAGCCACTTTTAGACACACTCCTTCACACAGTTGGCAGTGGAATCGACCTCTGCTACAGGTGCTGAGTGACCTGCAGGTTCCAAGGTGTGATTGATTTACAGCGCGGGGCTTGTCACTGAGAACTGACGATAACACTATCCGCTATCTGCGGTATGATGTGGATGAATGGGATGGGTGAGCGGTTAGAGCGTCCGCCTCGCATATACAGTTATCCCAGGTCTGACCCGAGAAAACAATGTTGGTACTTGTCGCTCGCTACCTTGCCTGTAACAGAACTCAACATTACTAGAATAGACTAATTTTTTGTTCAGTGTCAGGATTATGTGACTGAGATGTGATATCGGGCAGTGCAGTATCCCGCTATACTAGAAGAAACACTCCCAGGCATGAATACTATTGCAAGTCGGTATCAGTCTTGCTAGGATCCTAGGAATTTATCATGTTGAATTTGCTTCTTTAAATTCTTTCTACCGGGCCAGGACGTGTTTCGATTTACACACACTTTAGGACAACAACAAAATTGTATCCTTCCTTTTCTTTTGTCAAATTTGCTACCTTATAGATCATTAGTTGAAGAATATGTCTTCGACAATAATAAAGCAGGAACGGTGTGCCAATAGGTTCGATTCACGGCTGAGTTAAACCGAAGACTTACAAAATGCATACTGGTGCCCGCCATTACCTGGGTAGGGCATGGAGTGGTGGAATGAGAGATACCAGTTGTCTACAATTTTAAATCCCCACACACTTAACGTTGCATAGTCCGCTAGCTTTGAGTTTCTGTGATTTTCTGAGATAAATATATTTGGTTGATCGTTATAATCTACATTACTTTGGTTTGAAGTAACTTTTATTTTAATTGACTAACTTTTATGATATTTGAAGTGAAAACATGAACAATTAATGTTGGCAAACATGCCAACACTCTAACACCAGAGGCTTCTGCGGTAATATATTCTATTAAATTGCATCAGTATTCTATTCCATGTGGTGACAAATGTTTAATAATTGTGCTAGTATCTAAGTTAGATATGTAGAATCAAATCTAGATAATTGCTTTGGTTTTAAAAATTTGATGTTTTCATCGGACTATGCAGCTTTAAGTGGACTATGCAGCTTTAATCAAAGAATAAACCAAACGTGTCCTCATACATATATACCGCGCTGTCGAAGATAACATAACGGTAAGCTAGAATAAGGGTGGGAATTACAGGAGGAAATTCCTGGAATGTGTACATGGGTTTGACCTTTTAACATTGACAGGAGAGAAGAGAATGAGGTTTACTTCCGGTTTATTTTGGGGTCAATGACTGGTTGGCTGTTTCTCACCCACTCCTCCATTTGCCGCAGGGGTTGGTGTAGGGGGCGCTCTGTACTGCTGCCGCGGTCTGGCCTGCTGCACGTGACCTGTTGCACGTGACCTACACGCCAGCCTGCTATTGTTTCACCCCGCCAGATGTCGCCGTCAATACTGCTGGCTGGCACAGCGTGGTCCCGTGTAGGCACCTCCAACAAGGCACAACATAACGCCATTTTAATATGTTGTCGTTGCTGTGGCATTGAATAGCCCATTTCCACCACCATCCTGTCCTCTGGCGGCAGTGGCAAGAACTAGTTAGCATGCATACTCTGCGGAAAATGTGTCATAGAGGATTTTCACTGTCAACTCGCCCTCTGGCAGCAGTGAGAAGAACTAATGTGTGTGTAGTGGCTCACTGCGCATGCTTGGCAGAAAATGTCTATTACGACCATGTCAGACAGCGAGAATCCTATTGTAAAACTAGATGGGGTGGCTGAATGAGTACCGAACCCACTCCGAGTGTTGGAGGTCGTGGGTTCGATCCCTAGGCTGATTCAAATGAAAGTACCTTTCCTAAGCACTCGACATTCCTAAAATAGGTCAAGGACTGGCGGATGCAGTGTCAGGATGTGACTGAGTAGGATATCGGGTTATGGCGCCGGCATCGTTATGTCCCAATAGCGCAGCATTATAACGTCACAATCAGTGCGCTCTGGCAGGCCGATATTTATCCTAATAGTTTGTTTGTTGGTTTACGTCCTAGCAACATCTAAGGTCATATCAGGACGGGTACCGAATTGTGACTGCGCACTCATGGCGACTTTATAGTGCTGCCCTACTGGGAAACCAGGCCACCAGCACCATGATCTGATATCACACTCAGTCACATTATCCTGACACTGAGCGCACCAGTCCTTGCCCTATCCTAATAATGCCGAGCGCCAGGCTAGGAAGCGACAAGTATCAATTTGTAAGTCACTGGTTTGACTCGACCAGGATTCGAACCCACAAACTCATGGGTTCGGATCTCCCGATCTCCAAAAAGAGGAGACGGACACTCTACTCATTCGCCCACCCCGTCTGGTTTATGCTAATACATCACCAGACTAACATGTTGCGATTATTTAAAACCCCAATCAATAACTTGCTGTTATTGCTATAAAAAAACTTTTTTTTTTTTTTCTTTTTTTTAAACCACCCGAAAACCACCCGATAAAAGGGGCACTAGTTAGAAGTTAGAGTCACTAGTTTTACTTCAATCTGGGTTGCCTCCTGGCTACCCAAGGGGAGGGAGGGGGGGAAGCACGATGGATGCGAGTATTCAAAATGGCCACAGTTTTATCTCAAGTGGTGAATGATGAAAATGCTGATCTGGAGAATTGGGTATTTCTGGTTAAAACTGTTTCGATAAACACCCACCCCCTCCTCCTCCTCCTTCTCCTCCGTCCCCCCTCCTACATTGACCAGGTACCACTGAGGTGGGGGCCTTCCCTGGAGAGTGTCTGGCCTGTGCCATGCAGCTGCAATACTGCAGTACTGCAGCTATTAAAATGTCGTCTGCTGTGTCTAAATGTCGTCTGCTGTAACAAAGTTTCACTGAATTCAAAGCAGTTGCTGCTCAGGTAGTACTGCACAACTGTCTAGGTGTATAGTAGTTAGTTGTTGGACACTTCCGAACTCCCCGCCTCCTCATTCCTGTCCTTCACCCTCCCCTCCCCTCTTTCCACTTATCCTCACCTTCCCCCCGCCCTTCCCCTTTGTCTTCCCCTCTCCTCTCCTCCCCTCCCTCCTCTTATCTTCCTCTTCCCCTGCCCTCTCCCCTTTTCTCCCTCCCCCCCTTCTCCTCTGCCTTCGCCTTCTACTCTCTTCCCCTCCTCTCCCCCCTTCTCCCTCCCCTCCCTTCTCCCTCCCCTCCCGTTGCTTCCCATTCCGCATCTCTTCCCCTATCCAGTTCCCCCCTGCCCCTCCTCTCTCCGTACCTTCTACCCTCGTCTCCCCCCCCCCCTTCACCCCCCCCCATCCCCAATCTCTAGCCCACAAACTCCCAGAGGACTGCAAAGTTTCCTGTAACAAATTTTAATGCAAACCAGGGAAGCACAAGGGATGGAACCAGGTTCTTATCTGTTATTAGTTTTAACAAATTCTTTTATGGAGAAGTCGTCTAGAATTGTACCAATAGCCCCAATTATATCCTTCCTTGTGGCTCTTTCTTAACCCGTCCCCAAGGATTAATTATTCAACATGTTACTTGATGAGCTTAGAATTGCATAACTAACCAAATCTACACTCTAAGATAACTGGCCTGATACTGAGAGCAGGCACGGAAGGGTGGCGTGGATATTGGCAGGATTCGTTTGTATTATATATTTTTTTAAGTGGGTGGGAGGAAAAAAATAAGACAACTTAGCGCCTCTCGTATCTCCAGTCAGCGATCTGCAAGGTCTTCGGCTGTCATTGACGGTGTTTACAGTGACTGATGAAAGGGTGGGAAGCAGTTCGGATGGCTTTGGTATCTCTTAGATTATTTTGGAGGGGGTGTTAGGCTTTTATTTGGAAGACAGGGCTATAGGAGTAGAGCCCTGGTATAGCTTAGGCCTCCCGTGCGAGAGATCGGGAGTTCAATTCCCGGTCGAGCCAGGACGTAAAACTCAACAACCAACCTAACAAATCCCATAAAACACCAAGTTACCGAACAAATCCAATCACATTTGATCAAATTACCTAGCAGATACCATCACGCCTCATCAAATCACATCACAAAGCTGATAAAGTGCCGAACAAATCCCATCGCATTTGATCAAATTACCTAGCAGATACCATCACGCCTCATAAAATCCCATCACAAATCTGATAAAGTACCTAACAAATCCCATCACATTTGATCAAATTACCTAGCAGATACCATCACACCTCATAAATCCCATCGCATTTGATCAAATTACCTAGCAGATACCATCACGCCTCATAAAATCCCATCACAAATCTGATAAAGTACCTAACAACTCCCATCGCATTTGATCATAATACTTCAAAGCTTCATATTCACCGAAGCAGAGACTTGCAGTGGTGAAGGTTATGAAGGTTCAAATCTTTATATTCACCAAAGCCTTTGCATTAGGCGCCACAAACTTGTATGGGTCACATGGCAAAGTGTGTTGATTAAATTATGCTGTGAATATTATCTAAGTCATTAAATTCTCTAGCATTTATTAAGAATCACATTGTATGAAACTAAGAATTGCCACAAACACGTCCGTGTATGGAGCACCAGAAAGACGAGGGGGGGGGGGGTCAGTTGATCAACAATTTACCCGGACGTGTTAATAAAACAGACAAAAAATACAACTAACGGCAGCCATAAGTGCATGTGTGTGAGTGTGTGGGTGTGGCTGGAGTCAGTGTGTTGCCTACACTGGGTAGCTAGTGTAGGAGAGAGACAAGCCGGGTTGGTGGAGGTTGGCAGGTCTGATTGCCATGTAAGTTACAGGTCTAGTCGATATCTAGGGCACGCATGCGCATACTACAACACTGACCTGGCTGCGCACGGCTGATCACAGATAGGGGTGCCACGATGCGGGTTAACACAGTCCACCCTCCTCCTCCTGCCACCACCATCACCACCACCACCAGCACCACCACCACCACCATCACCACCACCACCACCACCACCCCTCCACTCACCACCACCATCACCACCGCCACCACCACCACCACCACCACCACCACCACCACCACCACCACCACTATAATCACATCATAGCCTACAGCAGCCGGTATAGGTTCATACCATTAAAGGCTGTAGGCTAAGGTATGTATCAATAATTAAACGACTGTCCGAACATCCAGCAGCAAACAGATCCATATATGTATACATATATATTAAATATATGTGGTCCATAGGCATTGAATATGTCGCGCATTCCCCACCTGTCTCAAACACACAGCCTTATTATATGGGTGTTGGTACTTGAAACAAGTGTACCAAATCAACCAGGGTGAAGTTTAAAGAATTAGATCCTCAATGAACCATGACAATTAATGGGAAATCAAGCCAATAATGAAAGCGCAGAAAAGTTTAGATAGCTTGTAGCATACCAGGATACTCAATTGGAGCCCCCTGATTTATGGAGCTTGTAAGCTACCAGGATACTCAATTGGAGCTACCTCGTCTACTTAGCTGGCAAGGTACCAGGACACTCAATTGGAGCTACCTGGCCTATTTAGCTTGCAAGGTACCAGGACACTCAATTGGAGCTACCTAATTTATTGAGCTTGTAAGGTACCAGGATATTTAATTAGAGCTACCTGGTCTATTTAGCTTGTAAGCTACCAGGATACTCAATTGGAGCTACCTGGTCTATTGAGTTTGTAAGGTACCTGGATACTCAATTGGAGCTATCTGGTCTATTGAGACCAGAATGCTTAATTGGAGCTACCTGATCTATTTAACTTATAAAGTACCATGGTACCTAATTGGAACTACCTGGTCCAATGGATGTTTCCCATGTTTAGTTAACATGATGCATTGGAGACAGGAAGGAATTGTCTGCTATGCTGCATTGGTCACAATTGCAGTAGGGAGGAGAAGGGGCATGTATGTTAGGTAGGAAAATGATAACTATGCATCTTTACTTTCATGCATGTGCACTCATGCACATGCGCACATATAACTGATGAAATGTGGCGAAGGTAAAACCAGCGACAACACAGCGTACAACTGTCTGGTCTGTACAGACTTGATCAAATTGATTTGGACCGAAAGCTGTCCGTCGGACGCTAATATTGATGCATGACAGTATTTGGATCGGTTCCCGCTAGGCAGCGGCAGCAGCGTTAGCATCTTGATGACGTCAGCATGGCGCTCGCTTTTACTCGCAATTGTTGTCTCTAAAAGTGCCGAGTCTGATGTCACGAACGCAGCTTTCCTGTTTGAATATGCTTCATGGACAGTTCTCGAAAAGCTATTGGGGGAACTGGACTGAGTAGGTTTATGTTGGTTAGAACCTCTCAGCGAACTATTTGCAAAAGCGGACCCAGACTGGCGGAAGCCACTTGCATTAGATGCCGTGTTGATTCAGCCTGAATATGGCGCCCGACTAAATTACCCCACCTAGGGTATGTTGCCACACGCACTATAAAAGCACTAAGTGCTAATGAGCGGTGAATCGCTCATGCATCCTTCCAACTAAGAAACTAATAAAGGATTTCTACCACGAACCCGTCCTTTGATAGGGGTAGGAACTTTTCTTGTCGGTAACAGTTCACTGTGCCACATACTCTGGAAAAATGTCCTGTAGAAGATTTCCACAACCAACCTGCCCTCTGATGGCAATGGTAACTCATTTTGTAGGTAGCAGCTCAGTGTGCAGCATGCTCTATGAAAATGGTTCGAGAGAGGATTTCCACCACCAACCCCTGCCCTCTAATGGCAGTGGTAAGAACTGTTCGGGTAGCGTATGCTCTGTGGAAATGTGCTATAGGTCGTTCAAATCAAAAGGTTTCCTTAGGAATTCAATTAAAATTACAAAATTCTGTATTTCTTTTCCTTCCTTCCTTCCACCCCCCTCCCATTTTTCTTAGTGGTAAAACTTACATTATTCAGTTTTTGATAAGTGTATGCTTACCAAATTTAATAAGTGGATGATTTAAGGTACTTCCCGGATGGCTTTAATTTGCAATGCAGTCAACAAGCATGCAATTGCTACCATGAAGACACTCAGTGAATAGAAGCAGCTGGCAATGGCTTAATGATTGTGGTTGATGATGGTTGATGATGGTCTATGTAACTGATCATTCGATTCACAATTAATTGGATGTGTGTGCATGTAGTGAAACGGGATGCGGTGGCTGAATCGGTAAGAGTGCTGGCTTCCCATGTGGAATGTCGAGCTTTCGAATCCCAGCCGAGTCAAACCAATGACTTACAAAACTGATATTTGTCACTACCTAGCCAGGCTCTCTGCAGTAATAGGATAGGGAAATGACTGGTTTGCCCAGTCTCAGGATAACCACCTGTAATAGTAAATATGAGTTAGAGACATTTCAATGGTGACTATCTGTAGCAATTCATTTCTGAAATGCTCTCATAAAATAAAATTTAGTCCTGGAGTTGGATAATGTGGGATATGGGGTCATGGTGCCAAGTCATCTAGTCGGGCAGTACTATAAAGTCACCATATGTGTGCACTGGCTCAAGTCAGTACCCAGTCCTGATGTGACCTTAGATGTTGCCAAGATATAAAGCCCCAACGAGCAGACAGCTGGCTTCTGTTATATTTGTGTATACCTGTATTTGAGTGACTACACTCTTGTCTTGTATCTGCAGTGTTTACTTATACTCTGAGTCAGGATTGTCTGGCTGGTAGATATGCACTCACACAGTATGTCAGTCGCTGAGGTTGAGCACCCAATGTTTCCTCGCCCACTTTGACGTCATTCCCAATGGGGAAAGCTTCATGCCCAGACAATTGCAATTTGCATCTGGAAATGTGAACTCTGTGCACTGTGAACTCGTACAGCTTTTTCGGTAACCAGCTTAAAGTTGCATAATCCGTGAAAGCATTAATTTTTCTAAACCAAAACACTGAGCCAGATTTCATCCTATATATCGAACTTAGATAATACTGAACTTGTGCTGTGTGGTACATTAGTTGAATAAGCAGAGGAATTTTCAATCGCGGACAATTAGCTTTCCTTATTCCACTGCTCCTTGCCCTATCCTAGTAATGCCGAATGCCAGGTGACGTAGTGACAAGTATCAATTTTTAAGCAATCCCCCCCGTGGGGAACCGGGGTAGAATAGTTCCCTTGCACCCCCTTGCAGATCATAAAATTCGATAAATGGGGACGACTCGTTTGCCGTGAGTCACAGCTCGTGCTGGTGGAGGAAGGGATCCTGGTGCATGAGGTCTTCAGGGAGCTGTGGCTTCCTGACAACTAATACTGCACGTTGGCCCCGACCTCACTTAGACGAAGGGTGGACTGGCCCTGTCCAATCGGCTGGTCACGCCAAGCCCTAGGAGTAGTACTATGAAGAATGTAATTATCTACAAACTCGTATTTATACATATATTTACATAAATCCCATTTATTTACATTTTTCCCTACTCCTAGAAGGCGGTGGCTAGGGTTAATTTGGTAATGATCTTCCTTTTTGGTAGATTATTGCTTGAGTATATCACCCTTGTATCCTGACCAGACGAGATGGCCGAATGAATTAGAACGTCCATCTCCCGTGTTGGTCGATCGTGGGTTCGAACCCTGGTCGAGTCAAACCAATGACTTAAAAACTGATACTTGTCGCTTCCTAGCCTGGCGCTCGGCATTATTAGGATAGGGCAAGGACTGGTTGGCTCAGTGTCAGGATAATGTGACTGAGTGGGATATCAGGTCATGGTGCTGGTGGCCTGGTCTTCCAGTGAGGCAGTACTATAAAGTCACCATGAGTGCACTGTCACAAGTCGGTACCCGTCCTGATATGACCTTAGAAGTTGCTAGGTTGTAAAACAACAACAAACAAACCCTTGTATCCCTGGTGTGTAACTGCCAGGTATCCGCAGCTCTGCACACCCCCATGTGGGGCTCCATGGTGGGTGGGGAGCAAGGGTGACGAATTTAATTCATATAATATGGCTTCAAACCAAACAAAAACAAAAACGACCGTTGACAGACTCGGATTCGGACCAGGAACCTGCTAATGATGAGTGGGCTAGATTTGTTGTCCTTGAGGCAACAGATCCATCCCAGCCTCTAGGCAAGCTGTCCCCATTTGCCATTGACAAAGGCATTCTGGGGATAGCAGGCATGGTGACGTTGGTAAAGAAATTACGTTCTTGACAGATTCTTGTGGAGTGTGGTAAGAAGGCCCATGCTAATAACCTGCTGCGTTGCAAAATACTGGCAGGTGTCGGCATGAAGGCCTCACCTCACCGATCCGTGAACTCTAGTAAAGGAGTAATCCATACTAGAGAACTCCAGGGCATCGATGAGGTTGAAATCGCCTCTGAATTAAAACTGCAAGGCTTGCTAAATGTCAGAAGAATAACGATAAAAAAAGAAGGAAATATCATTCCTACAAATACTTATATTCTGACATTTAATAAACCCACCCCAGCTAAGAAGTTGTTTATTCCAAATCCACTCTGATGTTTCCAATGCCAGAAGTATGGTCATGGCAGAGGCAACTGCTCTAGTGAGCAGACCTGTCTCTGATGTGGTCAGAAAGGGCACGAGAATACAGACTGCAAAAACATAGTTAAATGTGTTAACTGTCAAGGTGCCCACATGGCCATATCGAAAGATTGTCCTGTGTGGCAAAAAGAAAAAGCTTTACAAAGGGTGAAAACTGAAAACAATATCAGCTACCCAGAGGCTAGGAAATTGGTTGAGGAGTCCATCCCCTCCCGCTCCTATGCCTCTGTTGTCAAACCCTCCACCAGGACAATCGAATGTCAGACCGACTGCACATGACTGAACGTGGATCAACCAAAGTGCAGTCCTTCTGGTTTCCAGAGCGTGGTTTCTTTGATGAAGACAACCACTGTCCAAACTGATCCAAGTCCGAGTCTATCTAAGAAAGACACGCAAAGCTTTAAAAAAAAGAAAAAAAAGCTGGTGACCGAAAAGGCTCCGGCACAAAAACAAAGGAGTACTGTATCGTTCAGCCTCTATGTAGATGACTTTTTAATGTTATGAAGGCAAAATATGAACACTATACAATGGCAGCTCCAATTAAACATAAATAGCCTTTCCTTATGGGCAATGGAAAATGGTTTTAGATTCTCCAAATCAAAAACCGTTTGCATGCACGTTTGTCTTTTATGGACTTTGCATATATGAATAGAATCAATAAAGCTGGAATACTATTCAACATGAAGATGAATGCCAGGAAGACCAAAACAATGGTTATAAGTAAAAAGACAGATAAACCAAATATCAATATAACCATAGATGGCACAAACATAGAACAAGTATCCGAATTCATATATCTCAGACAAAAGATTACAAATGATGGGATGAAATTAAAAGAAGGATAACAATAGCCCGAACAACATTCTCCAAAATGTATAGAGTGTTAACATCAAGTAAGATATTAATACAAACAAGGAAGCGTATTCTTCAGTGTTATGTGTGGTCTACTCTAATGTATGAGGCTGAGACATGGACAATCTCTAAGAAAATGTACAAATGTTTAGCAGCATTTGAGATGTGGACTTATCGAAGGATGATGAAAATATCATGGACAACGAAGATCACCAACAAAGAAGTTCTTAGAAAAATTAAAACTAAGAAAAGCTTGTTTGCCACTATACAGACAAAGAAACTTATTTATTTTGGCCACAGTGGGGAGCAGAT
This sequence comes from Branchipolynoe longqiensis, assembly GCA_030323885.1. NCBI lineage: Eukaryota > Metazoa > Annelida > Polychaeta > Phyllodocida > Polynoidae > Branchipolynoe > Branchipolynoe longqiensis. The sequence continues at coordinate 85,701,585 of CM059190.1, read as the reverse complement.
AGAACTGTCCTGCTCCAATTATGTAGAACATTAATACGTTCAAAATTGGACTATGGCTGTATTGTTTATGGTTCAGCCAGAAAATCATACATATCACAGTTAGACCCTATACCCCATCAAGGCCTTCAGCTGGCACGGGGGGCTTTTGGAACCTCGCCCGTCCAGAGCCTCTATGTCGAAGGCCGAGAGGCCTCCCTTAAGAGTAGAAGGCTCAAACTGTCTATGCAATATGTGATAAAATTAAAAGGAAATATTTTAAATCCTGCATATAACTACATTTTTATGCCACCATATGAACGCCTCTATGAAGGAAGGCCAACAGACATAAAGCCGTTACACCTCAGAATAAAGCCTCATTTGGAGGCCCTGGGGGCAATTCTACATAACATAGCACCCTCACAATATTCAGATGTTCCTCCCTGGCAGTTCTTCATGAAAGCTTTATCGATGTGCGAAGTGCTTTTAGTTCCCACCTAGACATTTACACTGATGGGTCAAAGACAGACAACAGAGTCCCTGGGCAGCAATTGTCCATGGACGTGAATTAGGTACACGTATCCCAGATCAGAGTTCCATTTTTACCGCTGAGGCACGAGCACTCCTACTCGTGTTAGAGTGCATCGAAACCTCAGCCAGTCATAAATTCATCATTTTCACTGACACTTTCTCCTGCCTTCAGGCTTTAAACAATAGGAAACGGGACCACCCAATACTACTTAAAGTACTCATTAAACTAAACTCTCTTTCAATAGCAAAATTTGATATTCACCTATGTTGGGTGCCCAGTCATGTGGGTATCCCAGGAAATGAGAGAGCAGATCAAGTGACCACTCGAGCCCTGACTGCTCCTTTGGAACAATGTCATCTTCCCCACTCTGATCTGAAACCTACCCTTCAAAAATACATCTGGAACCTATGGCAGATTGAATGGGATGAACACCCAAACAACATACTCCATAGAATTACCCCGTCTGTGAACAGACTCCCGCAGAGTCGCCTGGAAGAGCGACACGACCAGTTTGTTTTAACAATATGTCATATTGGCCACTTGTGGCTAACCACGTTTTTCTGCTCAAGGGGGACCCTCCCCCTGAATGTATTCCATGTCAGTCCCCACTGACATTAAAACACACTTTCATGGCCCTGTGCCAACAATTTTACACTGCAAAGAGCATGTATGACCTTTTTACTAAAGTAAAACAAAAAAATATTTTAGGCTTTTTGAGGGAAGCTGGTTTGTACTGCCTCATATAGCTTTTTAAACAAATTTCATCAGTGAATAATACTATCATTTAGAATTTTATTTAGCTTGAACAGAAACTATATGATTGTGAGTTAAAAAAATTCATGAGTGTCCTTTGACACAAAATTGATTGTATGCTTTTACATGTAAAAGAGATGGTTTGAACAAAAACTAATATTTCTCACCGTGAATACGGCCTATGCTGCCGACAGAGTGTAAAGCAACCACCAATCAATCAATGACCACCCGTCCAAGCAACCAAGCAGTATGGAACCCCACCCCTCCACCTAGACCCTCATTGTGCATGTATGTGGTGGCTGTATTTCAGGCGATCCAGAAAGACGCGATGTCAGCGGAGTAGACGGGTCCCCGAAAACCTCCCAGCATTCACCAGGCATGCGCACACCTACTACTCCACTAATTATCGACCATTATCACCGATGTGTACTTACCCACTCACGCACCCTCCCTCCGACCCAACTCTTGACTCCCTGCCACACCATCACAACACACTAGCACCACCATTTAATTTCCGTCAAATTCTGTCCTGAATAGAACCAAACCAACCCAACAATTATAGCCATGTAAATAACACCAAAATACCAATACGCCTTTCATTTAAATTTAATAATCGACCTGCTTAAACAATTTTTGTTCTTATAATTAACTGGTAACAACAAATCCCCCCCCCCCCTGTCCCCACCCACCTTCACCTCCACCTGAACCCTTCGAAGAAAAACCTGAATACTATTAATTGGATATTGACTCCTATTATCCATAGCATGCATCATAATGTTGCCATGCCAACATCACCAAGTAGACTTGTTATTTACTTAGTAGAACATGTATATTGATCCATAAATCTTGAGCTAATTCTAAATATTAACCTACAACTATGTAATATTTAACTGGACTACTTTTGATTTTAATTAGAATAAATACCAACTGTAATTTTTTGGAAGTGCATACTTGTAAATTCTGAAACCCTGTTTGTATGTTTTGATGCTATGTAGGCATAGAACCTAAGGCAGCCCGTAGCATGTTGTGGCTTTTTGTAGTCTTATGTAGCAGAACAAGCATATTGCGATAGGCTTTGTTGATTGCTATGGATTGAAAATTGGCAACTTTGTAGTTAACAGCTTTGTAGGTGGTGATCAAAGTAGACCCAGTGGTCATTTTTAGTGGCCATTAAAAAAATGTCTCGCAATTGATCTTTCCACATGGTTTCACAGAACTTCCGCCCAAGCTGTCCACTCACCCACCCGAGGCGCTCATTACAGTAAAACTTCTCTAAATCGTCCGGCCATGGGACCGACTTAAATGGTCCATTTAAGGAGCTGGTCAGTTTGGGGAATTAGCATATCATTGTAGAATATCCTTACAATGGTATTGTATGGATGATCGTTTGGGACCCAAATAAAGCGATCGATATAGGGGGGTGGTCCATCTGTGGAGGTGGTCGGTTAGAGAGGTTTTACTGTAGATTATTATGAACATATACAATCAACATCACATATCACACCCCAAACCACATGTAGTTTTTATTGTTGATCTCCCTGGTGATAAATGCAGCCACTAACTATATTTTACCCAGAAAGCCTCTTTGGTAATATAATCAAAAGACATGAATTTACCTATGTGCAGGCATTTGTCATAACAATCAGTATGAGCGGAGTGATGATTTCAAATGGGATGAAACCAAAAGTTGAAGGCCCATTGGAAAATCACACCACCAATACATGAGTACTATTTTGTTGCCTGCGCCTATGTAATATCATGGCTTTCGGCTTTTATTACGCATGTATTAAGTTATTTTGCAATTCGCTATGGAACTATATATTTTAGCGACTTCCATGCGGTACAGTTAGTACCATTTGATGGAGCGGAAGGTACTGCTGTATCAGAGTAATACATGTGCAATAAATAAATTAATTAATAATTAATCTTTGCAACATAGTCCCTTCCTTACCTACAACGCAAGGACACTAACTGGGTGCTTCCCTCCTAATACTTCCCATATTGCAGCATGTCATTTACCCTTCAGACACTCACCAGGAAGTAGCAAGTAGAAAGGGTAGTAGTTATTTTTGGTTTTGGCAACAACAACAAAATATTGATTTTATTTGTTATTTGTGGTATCGCTTATTCAGGAAAGCACCCAGATGCCCGCCTGGCGGCATTGTCAGGGAGTCGCTCCCCAGCCGGCGGTCTCAACAAGTCAACCGACTTTGTCTCTCCTACTGCTAAAGGCATGCATGGCTTTATTCCCCTTATTTTCACATTTGTCGCCGTAAATATTTTAATTAATTAATTACACTTTTATTGCTTTCGAAATATAGCAATTTTGTTATTTTTGTATATTTGTAGATACTTTGATTTTATTATTTTAGTTTTTATGTATTTTAATCGATAACATTTTTGTTTTTCTCACCCCCACCACACACACACACATACATCCCACTAAATCAGCTTGGTTATGTGTAAGAATATGTTTTTCTTTGTTACATTTCTTTGTTACGTTAATTAAAATTAGGTTAATCTAAGAGTTGCATGTTTAAGTTATAACTATTTTATGTTGTTAGAACTGTACTAACTACATTTCAAAATAATTACACACTGATCAAAGATTTCGTAGTATATAAAAACCGATACAAACAAACCCTGATGGCCCTGAAACCCCTGAACCTTACCTCCTATGGCTCCCAAAGTTGTAATTTACCCATATATATGCTGGGAGATTGGACAGTAGTTGTCCCCAAACCGCCTTCACTCGGGTCCACTGGGTTTCCCCACAAGCATGGTTTCCAATAGATAACAGATTCATCCTGTACTTGTAGTACACTGGTGAACGACAATGTAGTCTAGATACTGGCGAAAATAGCTTTTGTATGGAACAGGAAGTAGAATGCCTGGCTCCAGTATTAATTGGGTACTTATATCGGCACAGAGTTGGTGAAATGGGAGAGAATGCAAAAAGACAATATGGCAGTGACAGAACGCCATCGATTTCACCTTTAAATTCAATCAAACTATATGTTTTATTATATTTTTTCAACTCAAAGGTAGCGGGGAAATATGAAGACATATAAAGAATAAGTCTGGCTTCTTAGATTGTGAATTTATGCTCTCCCCGCTTTTTCGACAGCTTTTATATATCGTTGGTATTCACCCGTGTACTGCAAGTACAGGGTGAATCCTTTATCTAGGTTCCCAAGCATGTACCCATAGTAACTAACTCTAACACCATATGATATAAGTTCAAGGAAGACCTACGCATTCTCGCATGTTGGTGCAATTATGCGTCGCACACTTGCCTGCCACCGCTTTTATAAACCAGCTCTAGTTGCAGGATACTAAATGGCATTGTTTTGAAGTAAAGCAAGCAAAAAAACAAACAAATAAGCAAGCAGCCGCCATCGTCATCGATGATGACAACAGCGTTGTCCGTCTGCTCTCTCGCTCTCTTCTGATTGGTTGGGTAAACCGTTTCCAGGCAAGCAAACTGAATGGCTTGTGTGTGAAGTCATAGCTAATAGCTTGAATTTAAATTAAGATGGTGGTCAACAAATGGCACTTTGTCGGCGCCGTGCATGTTTAGCGTGATTCTACTTTAGACTGGCCTTAGTAGGCTGCGTGTCGTCATTGTCGGTGTCGCCGTGTCGGTGTCCCGCGCGTACTAAGTTAGTGACGGTTTAACCCGTTAGGTGGCACAGGCGACTCCCGCTTCACGCCAGCCAAGGACGGCAAAGATGGACGCGGCCTCGACAACCGTGACGTCACACACGGTAAGGATCTGCACGTCGTCCCGCACCCGCTCAGTCCCAAGGGGGTCTGATCGAACCTGACTCCGCTTTCTGTATAACCAGGCTTGCTTTCTGTCCAGTTCCCAAGGCTACAGAGGATGGGAGGTTCGCTCCAACCGAAGCGTCTTATACAGTAATTTAAACAAAAGAAAAAGTTTTGCTTTACAGTTTTGGTACAGTAGCATCACTTGGGTGGTTATTTACATCAACACGCAACCTTCGGCTCCGTGTTGTGAAATAAGCAGCTCCAACCCATGTGTTATGTTAACTGGAACTATCCCCAAGATGCCCTTGGCTTTATGTGTGCTCACTCATTCACTCACTCACTCATTTACTCCTGCCGGTTTCTGGTTTGTACATAGCCCTGTAAGCGCTTTACATGTGTCGGTTAAACTTCGCCAGAGGTTTGATGCCTTTGGAAGTAATTATCCAAACATGTTTCGTTTGCTTTCTCAATGTCATGCGCCTCTCTGTATGCTTAACTGGTTTCCCAAGCTTCCTGTTGCTGGTTATTTTCTATGTCCACTTCTGCTGAGAAATGGTGTGGAGTGTGCTGGTTCTTGCTGATGGACTGCCCTGTCACCAGGCATGTCTTGGATACAGTCGTATGAACTTTACTGCCAGTAGAGCTTTCAAACTCTATCTTTCCGCGTTCCTTCTGTAAGACTTGTCTATTCTTTCTGGCCGTCTGTCTGTGTGTCTTGCGGCTGTCTCTCTGTCTAGCTGTCTTTTTAGCTGGTTGGCTGGCTGTGTCAGCTGGATGTGTATGTGTGCGTGCATATGTGTATGTTTGTACTTAGCTTTGTGTGTTGTATACATACATACAAAGCTGCCTCACACTACGCGATAATTTGACTTGGACCTCGTTGATCGGGGACTTTGGAATGCCCATGTTAGTGACCCAGCCACATGATTGATTGATGGGTGATTGGGTGGGTGGATTCATGTTTATGGGGCTGTCACACTACGACGTTTCCGCCGGCGTGCCGGCAACGCGCAAAATATTTGCAACCAGTCAACGGGTTTCGACGTGTTGTTAACCCGTCCGTAACGCCCCCTCCAACGCGTCGGGGCGCGTCAAAAGTTTTGTGCAAGCACAAAACGATCGGCGCGCCCCGACGCATGCCGACGTGTCCAGCCACACGTTGCTATCAGTCAACGTGTATCGACGCGCCGCTAACGCGTCCCGACGTGTGCCGGCGTTTCGCCCAAAAAGGCGACGCGTCGACGCGCGTTGGTGAGAAACGTTGTAGTGTGACAGCCCCTTTACCATGGGTTACTAGAGATGGATGGGGTGGGGAGATGGGGAGACGGCGGGGGGTGGGGGTGGGGGGGGGTCACACATCTAGAATACAGGGACGTGGTCTGAACTTGTGGGTTGTTCCCGATGTTTGCGAGATTCAAGTCAAAATATCGCGCAGTTGACGGCGGCATGTAACGCTTCTCCGCCCCTCGCTGCCAGCACCCTCTCTGCTATTGTGTGTTCTACCTTGATTGATATTGGTTGTGAGGTACAAATATTTGTTGTGATATGTATACACCGATAGCACCGTGATGCGATCCCGCCGACATGAACCTGTTTTGTCAATGTTGACTCTCCCATCGCAGACGCTGTTTCCATGATTACCAAGTTGTTTTGCGGCTTTACTTGTACACTGGAAGGTTCCTCTTGTAGTAATTACCGTGGCAAACCCGTAACAAGCGAAACCCCATAACTTGGTCTAACTATGTGTGTTACATGTGTTTATATGTAACTTATATGCTGGTTTTTTTTCTCCACTTTGACAATTACGTGCCAGCAACATCATCAATAATGCAGCAGATTTGATGAGGCGCGGGCTCGTAATTCTGACAATTGATTTCTGATATATTTCTGTGACGTCACCATATGAGTATTAACTTCGCCCTCCTGATATGACCTTAGATGGTGTCAGGACGTAAAACTCCAAAAACTAACCTATTATCTTCACATGTTGATTTTTGTTTGTTTGATATTTAAGAATCGTATGAATGTTACATTGTTTGATTAGATACTGCGATCACCTTGAACACTTTGAAGGGTTTCAACACACACAAGTGTGCTATTTACCCTGGTTGCTTAGGAACCGCACACTTCATTCTATTCATTGTGTACAAACACCCAACTTGGAGTATTTCGTCGGCATTAGGAGTATAACGAATTGTATACAGACGCCAGTGATGACGTCATTATACACGTGGCGTCCATGCATTCGCCCTGACTGTGGAGGGATCAGTTTAATTTTACACACAGTTCTTAGTTCAATTTAAAACAATTAGTCAATTTTGAATTTTATTTTCTGGTTAAGAACAATGCATTGCATGCACGAAACCACGTCCCTCATCTCTGTCTATAACTTGTTTCATTTTTGTTCAGATTTTGTGATACTAAGCGTTTTGTTTTGTGCATATTATTCCCATTATAAGAAACCACCTTTGGATTCAGTAAGTATTTGTAAATGTGAGACATCGGCTGATCATTTTGATAATGTATCTAAAGGATACAACTAAAAAAAAATCACAATTAATCATTTGTCAGCAAGCCACTGCATTTTATGCAAAGTATATACGAAGAGTTCAGGCGCAAAACCAGGTAAACGCCAAACCAAAAAAAGTAGTTTAAATAAAAGATTTATACCTGACAATTATTTTAATTCTCACTGATTGCACTTTTCATATGACCATATGGTTATGGAGCAATGAACAAAATAGTGGGAATTACAAAAACCACACTTTTTGTAGGTTTTATTCCAATGTTTATCTTCATTTTTGGATTGGCGTTTACATTGTTTTGTGCCTGAATTCTTCATATGTAAAATATTTTTGAAGTACAGTATTATCTTTTGACATTGTCGATTATAATTTCCATTTTGCCAACTATTGAAAATAAAGTCAGTAGCTCATAGTGTAATAATGCTACGTCTTAACCACGCTGACTAGCCGAAAAGATACCTGATAGTCAATTGCTGACCAAATAAGGCTGCATTATACAATGTGTATATATTTACTGCATCGCCGACCACCTGTCGGCAGATGAAGATCAATTAGCAAAATAACAATTTGATGTCGACTCATTGTAGATTATGTACTCGTCCCGCTGGCAAATTGAAACCTGAAAATAGAGCGTTGTGCTAGTCGGGTTATGTTGGCAGTCGTCGGGTTGGTTGAAGCCATGTTAAAGCCGATACTGAAGCAAACTCTGTAACTAAGGCGGCAATGTAGCTCAGCAACGGTTTAAATCGGTAGAGCGCCATGAGCAACAAGTAAACTTACACCCAGTTACCATACATAAACCAGCATTGTTTGACTTGCTCAGCCTCCCATGATTACTACAACCGTAAGTGTGACTATAGCTCACGAATCCAAGAAAGGGTGATTTAATTTGTTAGTATTTCACTCACTGTCACCATTCATTTTTTCCTCCACACTGGATATAAAGTATTCTATTTTCACCATAAGAGTCATATGTGGACGTAAATACGAAATGGCTTTCATACAGTCACTTCGGTGTAAAGTGTAAACAAATTGAGAAACAGAAAGTCACCCTTTCTTAGACTGATGCTCAACTAGTCACCTGTCCTGTCAGTTCTTACCGTAGTAATTGCTTACTTACAGTAGGCGTCAGCAGTTTGGTCCAACGAACTATTATTTGCCCGTTGCCGGTGTTTCAAGGTCAGATATATATATGCATGGTGGGATGGATGGATGGGGGTGGGGACTTGGTAGGTTTATATTTGGGGGGAAACAAATCACCCCACACCTTTGTACAAATTTAATATGAAATTATTTAATATATTTGTTTCTAAAGAAAAGAATTGTTGGGAAACAAATCATTGCATATTTATTGTGCAAATTTAATATGAATTTATTTAATATATTTGTCTTTTTTAAACATGGGGGGGGAAACAAATCACCCCAAATTGGATATATTTGTTTCAAAATTGTTCTAGCTATGCTGGTTGTATACAAAATTAAGGCTGTGGTTCCTAAAGAGGAATAATAGTGGGCAGTCATGTTTCAGACGTGAAACGCTGGCAACACGACAGGCAACTGCATGACACAAGTCGCGTGACTAGCAACAGTGACAGTTAGGGAACATTTTCTATTTTTAACAGACTGCCCATGTCTACTCTCCAACTCACTATAGTCATCAGGGGTTGGAGGGGGGTGGACGAGAAACCGTTAATAAGAAAACACATTTTTACTACCCGTCTAGTTTACCTAAGAGAAGCATTACATTAATAGGACTAGCATGTTTTAAATAATAGTTTTAAAGAGGTTATTCGTCTTTAATTATTAAATTTATTATGACACTTTTGTTCAAGTAGAAGTTAAATTTTTAATTAAAGTTGTGTCTGTAATCTATAGAGGATTACTAACTTATTCAGTCATTGGTCCTTCTATGTAGAGCGTAATGTAGTGTGATAGGTGCTTTATGTATGTAGCATCCAACAGACATTGGGAAATGGTGGAGGAATATTCCCCCCTGACTTGCCATGCGCGATCTGGCTGACATCTGATTGGACGGTAGAGATCACGTGACATCATGACGACCACAGCCAACCGATGTGCCTTATATTTTTCAACGGGTGTTTAGTTGAGCGCAGACGACATTCCAGATTACTGCCAGAAGTAATATTAATAGGACTAGCATGTTTTAAATAATAGTTTTAAAGAGGTTATTCGTCTTTAATTATTTAATTTATAATGACACTTTTATTCAAGTAGAAGTTGAATTGTTGGCATTGTTTATAATATTTTCTCTCATTCATAGTGGTAAGAGAAAGTTTTGAAATAACTAAAGTTGTGTCTGTAATCTATAGAGGATTACTAACTTATTGAGTCTTCGGTCCTTCTATGTAGAGCGTAATGTAGTGTGATAGGTGCTTTATGTATGTAGCATCCAACAGACATTGGGAAATGGTGGAGGAATATTCCCCCCATACTTGCCATGCGCGATCTGGCTGACATCTGATTGGATGGTAGATATCACGTGACGTATCATGACGACCACAGCCAACCGATGTGCGTTATATTTTTCAACTGGTGTTTAGTTGAGCACAGCCGACATTCCACATTACTACTGCCATGAACAGACTGTCCTGATCATGTCCATCGTGTCCATTGTGAACAATGCGGTAGGTACGACTGTAGTTATGAGACGGACTGAACTGTGTGAAGGCAGGGTATTTCTAGTTTACATTTTGATATTCGCTGTATATAGATAAGCTTTTGCTGAAATTTTTTTATTTTTACTAAGGTACATCCTTTGTGAAAACGGTTGCTTATTGTGAAAATGAATAACTATTATCAACTTAGTCTTTGTTGTCAACTTGCCTTTCTTGTTCTATTAGTGGAACAGCAAAGGGAAGTTGGGAAATACCTGACATTATCTTAGTTGTCTGCGATGCTTAGCCCTACACCCATCAACACTGAACCTATTTCAGACTGTTTTACAGTGATCAATATTTTACTTTTTGTCTAAAGAAAAACAAGTGAATAATATTAATAATAATAACGTTAATTTAGTAGAGCGTTTTCACTAGCAGAAGGCATTCTAGGGTGCTGTGCAATTAAACTATAATATGACATTTACAACCTGATTAAAATAGTAGAATGGTTATAGCATGACTTAGTAAAAAAAAACGTTAAAATGGTTTAGTTTCTTGAACGCGGTCTCTTTTCTTTAGTTTAATATGTTTTAGTTTGCATAGTATTTGTATATAACATGATATTCATGCGCATTGAACATTACACGCATATATTAGCTCACAGGTTGAATTTAAGTTTAATCATTGTCTTATATATATATGGGGAATATTATATTATGTTCCTTTTTTGTTTGTTTTACAGAACTTGTATTAAAATACGCAATACCTCAGTGAACTGTTGTCAAACCAGAAAAGACTAAATAAAAATCTGGATGTGTGGCAGGAGTCCAGTGTGGAGTTGCAGACAGACTATGCTGAACGCTTTATGTTCAAGAATTTTAGTCGGAGCAGTGAATAGTGAATAGTTAATTTTAATAATACTGCGAGAATTCACAGGTACACAACTACAACAGGAGGCGGCGTAATTGTGAAACGGAACGTTATTGCTTGGTTTTGAAAAAGCGCCATATATTTAGTGCACCGTCATTAGCAGACGGAAACCCACACATGTCATGCGCACTGAGCTGCATGGAATTGTGGCGTGACCTCACGTGATTTGCAACATTCTGGTCAATCTAATAATGGTTATTGGGAAGTAAATATCAACCTTCTTTAACAATTGTTTTTTTTAGTGAGTGGTGTTTAGAATCTAAACACAAGCCCACTAAATATATCAACATGGCATTACCAGAGTGCATTTTCTTTCTCCTTTTCTTGATTATTCAGACTTATCATGGATAAGTCTGAATAGTCTTGTTTTCACCACTAGACAGTTGGCATGGTGTACTCAAGGATCGGTATTTCAGCTGTTACCATCAATTTCTCCAAATTTTGTTCATATATAGATATATATATATATATATAAATATATATATATATTCATATAGTGTTTCTTTTTTAAATATATATTATAAATTTTTAGAGCTTGTCTAAGTGTATTATGAATGAATAGCGAAGTTCATGCTTTAAATATATGCATAATGTGAATGTGGTGACATTTATTCCGTCTTATCTTTGTGTGTTAGCAAGCGTCACTTGTAAATACACACACTGCTGCATGTCAGTTGTAAAGTCAGTTGCAAAGTCAGTTGCATTCCTGAGTTTGTCAGCCCAGTATGAGGCATTTCTAATCCGCCCTGCCTCAACTGACGAGTATTCCACCCAATGATCCATTCTACAGTGTATGTGTATAGTTAGTGTTCAATGATGTGCCGTATGATGAACCACAAGATGTTATCGCGTGGCGAAGGATTTACATTAGCAGCTCAGATAAAACTTGCTTTTATTATAGTGCATCTCAGTTCTTTCAATAAATAGGGATTGTTTGTATTCAAAGCCCTCTATAAAAACAAATCCTGAAATTGGATTAGCTAACTATATCCTGATTTTATCTGCTGCTTCAGGTTTTGTTTAAAATATTATTAAAGAACCGGAAAGGCTGTTCACACCTCTGCTGGCTGACCTTGCTATGATCTTGTATTTGACTTTTGACATTGACCTTGCAGCAACAGGTCCTATTGGTCGGGAGGCCTATCCGTTCGGGGATGGTGCAGATCGTGCAGTGGCGCAGCGTCCGACCGAGCCTGAGATGGAGTACACGCCGCATCCCCAGCGCGTCTACACCTCCACCATCACCATCGAGCCGCCGGAGAACTTTGAACCGGTCCCCATCCACCAGCAGTCGCAGGCACCAAAGCCGCAGCCACCGCCCGTGCCACCGAAGCCTTTCAAGGATACCGACATCTTCAAGAATGTTGACTCTCATGCTGTTGAGGTAAAAAGAGAATAATAATAATAGTGATAATAATAATTCTTAACTACTATTCTTGAGTTGTATTAAAATATGTATATATAAATATTACATATATCTATGGGGATATCTATTTAAATAGCTGTTTATCTATATAGATGTATATGAAGTATGGCCAACAGTTAGCAAAATGTGAAAGGTAGACAGTCTGTCAAAAACCAGCCTAAAATGTTTGGTTTTCAAAAGCCAGCCTAAAGTGCCCTCAGTCTTAAAAAACTAGCCTAAAATACTCTCGGTACAGTCATCAAAACCCAGCCTAAAATTCTCTGTCGTCAGAAGCCAGCCTAAAATCCTCTTAGTTGTCAAATCCTCTCAGTCGTCAAAAACCAGCCTAAAATCCTCTCTCCGTCTTGAGAAGCCAACCTAAAATCCTCTTGGAGTCATCCAAAGTCACCCTAAAATGCGCTTAGCTGAAACTCCACCAAAATTATGTTGAGCGGTGTGAGGAGTCACTGTAGCTGTAGGGTAGCAGCACGGCTCAACCAGACGACCTGTCATGGCTGTGTGAATGGCGCAAATGTCACCAGATATTTAATCTCAAAAGTTTACAATGGTATTGTATGGGCGTTTATTTGGGACCCAAATAAAGCAATCGATATAGGGTAGTGTTCGATCTGTGGAGGTGGTCTGTTAGAGAGGTTTTGCTGTAGTACAACGCGGAAGTGCAGACGGTCATACCCGGTGACAGTGTGAGATTGACAGCTGACAGTGGACACGTGACCGTCTCAGTCACTATTGGACCCGTGCTGAAATGTGATTGTGATGTGGCTAGTTCAGGGGATTGGGAACGGTGTCTGAATCAGTAAGAGGCTGACCGGCTTTGTATGTGGGAGGTCATGGGTCAAACCAATGACATACACAAGTTATACTTGTCACTTCCTAGCCTGGCGCTCGGCATTACTAGGATAAGGCCTGGTTAGCTCAGTATCAGGATAATGTGTCATGGTGCCAGCAGCCTGGTCTCCCATTGAGGCAGCACTATAGAGTCGCAATGAGTGTGCACTGTCACAAGTCGGTACCCATCCTGATATGACCTTAGATGTTGCCAGGATGTAAAACCCAAACAAATAAAGAAACCAGCTTGGTGGTGTATGTGATTTAGATCAGGGATGATATTTTTCCATTTTTAAGCGGATTTCCGTTTTTTTTTACAGCCTGGGTCATTTTTGATACAGGTATGGGGGTACGGTACCTAGCCTCTAGGACGAAAATTTGCCGTCGGTATATTAATCTCCGCTTGATTTCCGTGTTTTTTTGTGTGCCTAAAACCACTATCATCCCTGGTCATTGACCGCCAACTCTGACGTCTCGTTTAGTGCTGTAATGAGTCTGTCATGTGCGATCTCTTGCCACAAGCCGTCTCCTATATTATATCACTTCACAGTGAACCATGCGTGTTCCTTCTCTGTAGGTATCCAAGGAACAACACACGAGCTTCCGCGACCTGGTGTGGCATTTGATCTACGCGCGTGAAATCACTAATGAATTGGAAAAGGCCAGGTGAGTTTGCGGCAGGCTATCAGACAGGCTAGCCGCTGGTAACGGGGTAACTGGTGCAGATCGGGGAGGGGGTACACACCAGCTGATCCGTATGGAAGATGAGCTGAGTCAGACTGGGGAATTCCATTGGCTGTCAGCTGTCAGGATTGGTTTTGTTGTTGTCACTTTAAGGCTGCATAGTCCGATGAAGCATCACATTTTCAAATCCAAAGCAGATAGCGAGATTTGATTCTACATATCTATCTTAGATACTGATGCTCTTATTAAGTATTTGTTGCCACATAGAAGGGAATGCTGAGTCAATTTAATGGAACCTGTTATTGCAGAAGCCTATGGTGCCAGAGTTTTGGTGTGCTTGCCAAAAGTATTTTGTCATGTTTGCACTTCAAATATCTCAAAAGTTAACTATTTAAAATAAAAGTTACTTCACACTAAATGAGGTAGATGATAGCAATCAATTTAATATATTTATCTCTGAAAATGATATAAACTCAAAACCATCAGACTATATGCTAATAAAAAAAAGTAAAGCTTGCTTTATTTAACGATGCCTCTAGAGCACATTGATTTTTATCATCGGCTATTGGATGTCAAACATTGTCATTCTGACATATTTCTTTGGAGGAAACCCGCTGCCGATAGTGGTTTGAAGGAAACCCGATGCCGCCACATGCTAATAAATAATTATAACAATAATAACAATAGTAATGACAAATGCCAATGACAGTTTTATGTCCGTTAATGCTATTTACATGAGGCGGTAGGTGAAAGGCGCATGTAGAGTTATATATGCTGTGGTTCTTTTTCAGGGCCATCTTCCTCTGGCTTTGCTCCAAGGACCTGACCCGGCTCAACTTTGACAACTCGGCCAAGGGTTCTCCAGAGGAGATCCTCATGAGTTTACAGCGCGGGCAAACCACCTATGCGGTCGTTTTCGAGACGCTTTGCAGGTGAGTTCACTTCCACGCAGGGTATAATGGAACATATAGCACAGTCTTGTACATTGTAGCAGCACTCCCAGTGCCAGAGGCGTGCGTTTTTTGTTATGTGTATAATTATTTTAAGTAAAAGAGTTGGGACCTGTATGAATATACTCTAAATATTTGTGTTCATTTTCAAAGCATTTATTGTAAATTCATTGTGTGTTTATTAAGTAATTAAATTATATTAAAAGAATTACCAATTCATAAATAAGTATTAATATAAATATTAATTTATGTATATAAATACATACATAAATATTTATATATGTGAAATATAATTTAAATTATATATATATAAATTGGCGGAGGTCCATATTGCAGGTATTATATTTATTCATTATCTAGATTTACTATTTGCTGCGGGTCAGCACCTGCTACGTCACGACTGGTGCTTCCCGCCACCCTTGTCACGTGACATATTCTGGTCAGAATAGCTATTTCGCTTTGTAATGTTACTTACAAGTGGTGACTTTGGTTGCAGCTACGCCGGTCTGCATTGTAAGACCATCAGCGGCTATGCGAAGGGTGCGGAGTACAAACCAGGGATGAAGTTCACCGGGGAACAGGGCCAGCACTCGTGGAACGCAGTTCTCGTCAACGGGGCCTGGCGCCTCGTGGACTGCCACTGGGCAGCCCGCCGCCTGGTGGGCAAGAAGGTCAGTCACTGAGATACCAGCGACGTAATGCAACAATTAACAAGCATGACACATGACCTAGAAAATTTATACTTGTCTTTTCCTAGCCAGGCGCTCGGCATTATTAGGATAGGGCAAGGACTGGTTGGCTCAGTGTTAGGATAATGTGACTGAGTCGGATATCAGGTCATGCTACTGGTGGCCTGGTCTCCCAGTGGGGCAGCACTGTAAAGTCACCATGAGTGCGCACTGTCAGAAGTTGGTACCTGTTCTGATATGACCTTAGATGTTGTAAGGACGTAAAACAACCAACCAACCGATTTTCGGCGGATTTCCGATTTCTTTCTTGGTCATATGAAGTCATTTCTCCATATATGCTTAGTGCTATCAAATTTACCCCAACAACAGTTTCTACTTTGTCCAGTTTAGAGGAATCCTGCGTTTTTCAACAGGTCCTTAAATCTTCAGGTCTTTTTTTTTAAAAAACTATTGGGAAAATCCCATAATAAACAAAGTATTGGCTATTTGTAGACATTGGGATAACATTATAACCTTCGAATAATGGTGTTCTTTACTGAACTGTTGACACCAATTATGTGGAAGCCTTAATTGTGACTGAGAGTTACATTTTATCCAAAATAAAATATATATGAAACAAATTAAATATTCACACTTCTGATTCTCCTTTTTCTTTATGAAAAAAAACCCTGCCCAAAATACTTGAAAATTGTTAATTCTACTTGAGATATTCTATTGCGTCCCTCCACTGGGGATGAGGAATTGTCTATTTTTTGGCGTATTTGCGAATTTGTTTTTGGTCATATGGGTAATTTCCCATCATGTGGTCCCGCCGGTCTGGTTTCCCAGTGGGAAAGCACTATTAAGTCGCCATGAGTGCGCACTGTCACAAGTCAGTACCCGTCCTGATATGACCTTAGATGTTGCTTGGACGTAAAACAACAAACAAACAAACAAAAACCCATCATATGCATAGCACTGACAAATGTACTGGAAGTCAAGATTTCCGATTTGTTTTAGTTTTTTTGAGGCGACTCTCATCACTGCTAACAGTATTTAAGCCTACCTCCAGGTGGCACAGTAGTACCGATGACACTGATAAGGCTCACTCATTAACAACAAACATGGCCTCATCTTGCAGGTGACCGCTGAGAATGTCCGCTACGAGCTGGACGAGTATTACTTCATGCCAGACCCCAATCAACTCATCTTTACCCACTTCCCCGACGACACCAGTTGGCAGCTCCTCGAGCGGCCCATCTCCCTTGCAGACTTTGAGAACCTCGTTCCCGTCAAGTCTGCATTCTTCAAGTACGGACTGCAGATCCTTAGTCACCGTGAAGCAGTCATCCATACCAATCGGGAGGTGACAATTCGCATCGGATGCCCACCGTTCAAAGCGAATGCGCTCGCATTCACCTTCACGTTGTCATACGATGACGGCCAGGAAGAGTTCAAGGGCACCAAGTTGAACCGCTTTGGGATGCAAGAGATGCTTGATAATGTCGGCTTCTTCACTATCCGCCCACCTGAAGCCGGTTCCTACCGACTCATCCTCTACGCGAAGGATCTGGACCAGGCAACCAAAGAGGGAGTGTACGGTGGAGTATGTGAATATGAAGTAATTGCTGAGAGCAGTCCGCCACACCCACAACCTTTCCCACCCTGTGTCCACACATCATGGGGTCCAGGGGATAGCGCGCACAAATACAACATCACACCACTGCAACGTGGCGCCATCTTCAGCACAGTCAACGGCCAAGCAGAAGTCAAGTTCCGCCTTCCAAAAGACCTGCGTTTCACCGCCAAGTTGAAGAGCAACGACAAAGACGAGAAGGCACTGGGTGGGTACATCATGCACCGTGTGGTGGGTGACCTTGCCGTCTTCACCATCAATGCGCCAGGTGTTGGCGAATATGGTCTGGAGATCTATGCCAATGATCCCGAAGCTGACGGCAACTCACTGTACCATGCGTTCCAGTACCTGATCATTTGCACAGAGATTAAGGGCACCGTAGAGCCCCTTCCTGTCCTTCCACCGGGTTACCTCGGCCCTCAGCCCAGCTTCAAGAAGCTCGGCCTCACCACAGTAACGCACAATGACCCTTACATTCAGTCAGAGAATGGCGAGCTCGAGATCTCCTTCGGCATGTCACAACCGCTGCGCATGACATCGCAACTGATCTACGTCTCGGGCAACAAGAACGAGGACCACTCGGACTACATTCTGCAACAGGGTGAGGAGAACCGTGTTGGCTTCAACGTGAAGCTGCCGAAGACGGGCATGTACAAGTTCCAAGTGTACGCACTGCCCTATTCGGACACCTCTGAGAGCCTGCCTGGGGTGTACAACTACCTGCTCGCATGTCACATGACCTATGCAACCCTCATCCCGTTCCCCAAGCAGTACGGACAGTGGAAGGAGGGATGCTGCCTCTACGAGCCGCAAGAAGGCCAGCTCACCACCAACCGCGCCTCCAAGGGCTCTGCGTCCAGCTACCAGTACGTCGCCTTCAAGGTTGTCGTCCCCAAGGCCAACGCCGTCGCTGTCGTCGTCGGAGAGGACTGGACCCAGCTGGATCAGAAGCCAAGCGGTGCGTGGGAAGGTGAAGTATTCATGGAGAAGCACTGGGGCCGTGAGACGAAGGCGGCACTGTGTGCCAACTATGGGTCCGTGAAGGCTTCGTACAGCACGCTGCTCGAGTATGCGCTGTGAGTGGTGGGAGACCTGCAAGCACCGAAACAAAAGCAGCAGCAGCAGAAGCACTCTCCTGCTGATGACACCCAATACCCACGTGTACGCCAACACTACAAACAATACCCTTAAGAATAACCAGTGTCTACTTTTTAGTCTTTAGTTTTCTATTAAAAAATAATAATTTAATTTTTCATTCTGCTTTTTTTTTTTAAATATAAAAATGGAAATGTTATTGTTACCATGACGCATCATTAAATAACATCAGTTGTTAAGACCCACTATAGGGAGGAGGACATTATTACTACTACTATTACTACTACAACCACCACCACCACCTACTACTACTACTACTTCTTCTATTGCACACCTATGATAAGCAATCACTTTTAAGAAGGACAAGTTGGTGTACAAGACTAACACTTGATTAAAACACAAAGTTAGTTTTCTTCCCCTTTTAAACAAATGATTAGTATTTCGGCCACTGCCACCGTCACCATGGCAACGCTGACTGGCCTGCTTACTACCCGCCCTGGGGGAGTTGCTTATTCCGGATGTAGAGTGTGAGATGGTTGATAAAAAGCCGAAATAGTATGGTCACCTGACACAACGTTATGACGATAATAAACCTGATACGAAAACAAACTAACATTCAGTAACTCAAAGACGCCCACACTATATCACATATATCGAACTGCCAAAACGTATGGAGATGATGATAATAATGATGACGATGCTAATGATGATGGTGATGCGACCAATAGTATATATTATAGATGGCAATTATGTTAATGATTACAAAGACACATGATCAAAAAGAGGACATTTTGAGAAGTTATTCGCTGCTAGAAATGTGTAACCTATAGTTATAAAAAAAAAAAGAGAAAAAGGGCAGTTTCCAGCACCCGTTTTGAATGATGTATTTGACGACTGGACGGGGCACATGTAGAGAAGGTTGAGGGACGTAGGGGTGAAATCTGACCTTCCTGGTCCCAGTGCTGCAAGCTTTGTAGGTAACGATGGCAACGTTCATGTTGAATACAGTTAGTTTTTTTTGCAGAATACATGTTGAATACAGTTTGTTTTTTGCAGACTGTTACTAGTTGACGCTTGCGCCGTCTTCATGGCCACCTTGCACTGTGTGTAGCAGCACAATTTGTAACGAGACGGACGAAGGGAAGCAGAGCTTAACCTTTAAGTTCTGAGGGCGTCTTCGTGGACGCTGGGGGTGGTGGTTGGGGGGATCTATTTACAGTGTAATCCAAGCCTGTGTGGAGCCTTAAGCACACACCCAACAAACTGCATCAAAGTGTGCATCCACTTCCAAGAGCAAGCTGTTAACGTTAATGTCCAGTGCCTGCAAGGGAGCGCAGACGAGGGAGTGGTTTACGAGCAAGTTCATTATTTCTGGTACTGCACTCTTTCCGTGCCCAGCGCCCCCCCCCCCTCCCTCCCACACACCCCTCACCCTCACACCCCATGTTGTGTCTTGATTGAATGAGACCAACTAACCCCAGAGGGCTGCTTCAACGTACAACTGTTCAGTTTCTGTGCTAGTTCGGGAGACGCTCGCCAGGTTTCTGCTACCAAGTTGTTGTTATTGTGTGTGTACATCAGTTGCTACCGCTCTTTGTTTTGAACTCCTGTTGAATTGGTAGTTGCGTATGTATGTGTGTATGTCTATAAATAATAGGAAGCTACCTACCACAATAGGTGGATGCCTTAGCCCCCTATGGACATAATAATAGTACCTCCCCAGGCCGCGTATGATAATGAGAGGATGAAAATACTTTTTTTTAATACTGCTGAGCTTTCTTCCGTCTTCCACTGCATGGGCTTGTTGATATTCATGTAAAACTAAAAAGACCACAGTGATGGCACCATAGAGTTACCGGATCTATGCAATTCGACCATTCGTCACTGAAGGAACAACAATAATGTTACCAGGATAGATGCTGGTCTGTTTGCCAAAAAAAAGACCCCCAAAAAGATTAATAGCAGTTTAGGTGGCACAATGTTTTCGCAACACAACCCTGTTTTGAAGTTGGCGAACTCTTGTTGATTACTACGAATATTACTAGATGAGTACTCATCGTTACCGTATGCCGCATTGCAATCTGGGTCTAGTGCGCTATGGTAGTGCTGTATGGATTAATGACTAGAGTGGCTGTGTTGTGGCCAATTTGAGCGTTTGGCTTCTGTCAGTTGTTTCGAAGGTGCTTCACTGTAGCCCTGTATCTCCGGCAACAACAGACAACTTCCCGTTGTCGCCACCAGGGGGTGCATGTCTCCAGCCTCGCTCTGGCTGTTGCGTTGCCAGTATGGAGTGACGTCATGGTGACGTCGTGGTGTTGGTGGCGCGGCCCCTGGCAAGTGATAACATCCAGCGTAGACCTGTGCAATACGAGGCGACTGTGGCGCCACCTGCCGCAAACTAAACCGCGCCGTCTCTTCACGCTGTAGCCTTTCTGTACATGACAACAAATGTATGATTCTTAATAAAGCTTCTTCAACTAAAAACTCTCAGCGCTAATCTGACATATTGTATAAGAATGGTCGTGAGAAGCACACTTTCCTAACCTATTCTTAGAAGTTACTTTTGTTGTCATTGGATATATCTGTTGCGGTAGTTGGGGGGATAAAACAAGAAGAAGTAGTATAACAACAAAGGGGTGTAGTCTATTGTCCAGTGTCTTAGAGAGGCAACTTGTGCTTTGTAATTTGTTATTATTAATAATAATCATCATATATTAGGGTGCTATGCCTTACAGCTGTCGCCATGGTAACGGTAGATGGGCACTGTGTGCATTACTAGAGACTACACTTGATGACGGGAGGTGGGTGTGTTTGCTACTTCACCTATTCATTATAACTATACCAATAATTAATTAGGTGTTTTTGGGGGGCGGGGAGTCTTTTGTGCGTGTGTGTGTGTGGGGGGGGGGTCTTTCTTCGGCTTCAATGAATGCGTCTAACATTTCCCCACAATAAAACTGCGTCAGTTGAGAAATGATTCGTGTGTTGGTCACTCATGAAGTGTTTTTTTCACTGAATCGAAAGCCCTTAAATCTATCCAGGCTTTATTGTGACTTTCGATTTGGGTTTGGGTTTTACATCCTAACAACATCTAAGGTCATATCAGGACTTTTCGAAACCAAAAATAGGGGGTCTACTTTCTACTTTTACTCGAGTAATAACTAATATATAAAAGAGAACTGATAAGTGGTAGTGTCCCTTGTTTATATTCCCATAATAGATTATAGAGCACATATGTTTTATGCGTACATATGTTTAATGTATTTTAATATATACATATTTATGTATAATATGTATATATATATCAAACGTATATACAGAATCCTTATACCTACTATTTCATACATATGTTTAATATATCTTTATATATACATATGTTTATATATGTGAGTATATTTAGTAAACATATTAAACAGTTATATCAAACATTAAATGTGGGTTCGAACCCTGGTCGAGTCAAACTAGTGACTTAAAAATTGATACTTGTTGCTTCCTAGCCAGGCGCTCGGCATTATTAGGATACCGCAAGGAGCAGTGGAATGAGGAAGACCAATTGTGCGCGATTGAAATTTCCCCTGCTTAAACAACTAATGTACTAAAAAAAAAGCCACAAAAAAACAATATGTTATTAGACATTCTGTACAAATATGGGTGTGAGTGAATATCTCTGGCTGGTCCTCAATCTGGCCCGCTGACTTTATTGACTAAGAGCTAACAAAGAACTCATTAAGACCACTTAACTAACCTTAAATTGTGAATTAAAATGTGGGTTCTGTGGTTCTGTGGTTCGGTGCAGAACGCAGGTTATGGTATTCTATTTGAGTATCTAACTAAATAGCAATTAGAGTGTTGACCAGGCTGCTCCAGTTCTTTATCGTTGAACCTAGCACCTTCACATACAGACGCCATTAAAAATTATTGATATAATACATATGAATATAAAATGTTTTAATTTAAAATCTCCGGGTCACGTGACCTCCCACTTTGGAGTGAAGGCTTGACGTATCCTGTAGGCCTGTCTGTGCCTTCACATCACCCTGGGGATTTGACTGGAGGTTAGAGCTGACTTCCTAAACGCGCGAACCACCAACACGTGTCGCCACAAAGCGGCAATGCAGTGCATCTAGGTGGGGGCGGGGGGGGGGGGGGAGGGGGGGAGGTCATCCAAGGTTTTCAACATTTTCACGATCGTACAAAGTGTACGACCAGGGAGAGGTGGAGGTGGAGGTCAAGTACAACTTTTATCATTTGATAAAATGTTGATATTCTTTGGCCAAACTTTATTTTATTTTCCCATCCTTTTTTTGTTTGTTTTTGTACATTAATTATCCATGATTGAAAATTCCCAAGCTTAATCAACTAGTCTTCCTCATTCCACTGCTTCTTGCCTCGTATCCTAGTAATGCTAAATGCCAGGCTATGCATTTTGAAGTCATTGGTTTAACTCGACCCGAGTTCAACATGAATCCCATGACCTACAAAATCTGGAGGTGGGCACTCAACTCATTTGGCCACCCCCGTCTGGGTCTGTGGTAAAATGTTGATGTGTACTACTGTGGGTGGAGGTAGGGGGGCACCGGAAAAGTAGTACTCTTTGTAATACTTTGAACATGTTGAAAACGTAAAGCCTGATACACACCTCCCGTATACGATTCACGCGCTAAAACTGACTACCTGACGGTACCCGTTACAACCCGACCCGTCCCGTTTCCCGACTAAAACTGCCCGATTCATTTTTAAAATCTTATAAAACCCGGTACACACCTCCCGTATAAAACCTAAAACTGAGTTTTAAGTCGCGAATCAGAAGGCTCTGGTGTAATAGGGGGGTCACACACCTAAAGACTGAAACTGACTAAAACTCAAACTTTGTTGCGAAACGGGCAGTTTTAGGTTTTATACGGGAGGTGTGTAGCGGGCTTTAGATGACCCATATGACTGGCACTGTCAGACACGACTCGCTGGCCGAATCGGTAGAACACAGGAGTTCAATTCCTGGTCGAGTCAAACCAATGACTTACAATATTGATACTTGTCGCTTCCTAGCCAGGCGCTCAGCATTATTAGGATAGGGCAAGGACTGGGTGGCTCAGAGTCAGGATGATGTGACTGAGTGGGATATCATGTCATGGTGCTGGTGGCCTGGTCTCCCTGTGGGGCAGCACTATAAAGTCGCCATGAGAGTGCACTGTCACCAGTCGGTATCCGTCCTGATATGACCTTAGATGTTGCCAGGACGTAAAACTGCAAAAACCAACCAACCAACGACGGCTCGCCGGAAGTCTACGTAGTTCCCACAAACACACAACACGCTACCGGATTCTTCCCGCCTCCGGGGTTTTATTGCAGACATGTTGCCATGGTGTCTTCTTGTTGCGGAGCAGCACGAGAAAGTGACGCTGGCTTCAGCTGTGTTTTCAATCGAATCTTTTTTTTTTACACAGATATAAAGCACAAAAAAAGATGGCTGGTTGGTTGTTGGAGTTTTATGTCCTGGCAACATCTGAGTTCATATCAGGATGGGTACCGATTTGTGACAGTGCGCTCTCATGGCAACTTAATAGTACTGCCACATACCAGGCCGCCAGCACCATGACCTAATATCCCACTCAGTAACATTATCCTGACTCTGAGCCAACCAGTCCTTGCCCTATCCTAATAATGTGGAGCGCCTGGCTAGGAAGTGACAAGTATCAATTTTTAAGTCATTGGTTTGACTCGACCAGGGTTCGAACCCCACGATATATCAAAACGGGAGACGGACGCTCAACTCATTCAAACCAATGACTTAAAAATGTATACTTGTCACTTGGTTTTACGGGACAGTATTCCAGTAGTATGATCAGGGAGTAGACAAGTGTGTTGTATGGTATGCATACATACGTATTTTACGATGCAATATCACAATATATAACTCCATAAGCTAATATTAAATATACTATTATCAGTTTTACGGTACCCCAATAGTAGCAACATGTGATAGACAATGTATTTTACGGTGTGCCTATATAAACCTGCCTTGCGATGCAATATCACAATAATGGAGGTTAACAGCCCTGAAGATCACCAGGTGCTACAAAAAGACCTAACTGCACTTGAAGACTGGGCCAACCTGTGGCAACTATGTTTCAATGCACAGAAGTGCAAGTAGTAAGGGGGCCAACTCATATAGGTGTGAAAGTGCGTACTAATGCAATTTTATTGCTGATTGTGCTAGATAGGGTTATTGGTAGTGAGAATCAAGAGGGTGCCACTCTGGCACCCTTGAGCAATTTTTTTTATAAGCCGTTTTTGATATGAAGTCATATTGGATCAAACTGGCATTTTTTACGGCATTAGAGGGTAGTGTTTGTATATCAGCTATAGTATCAGTTCTAACTTAGCACTATATATAGTATACCAGAAGAAAGGATATTGAAGTACCGTTCTCATGGTGTAAAAATTATCATTGTAGAGCAAATATACATGCCACAGTATACATTCACAAGCAATTGTCATCGACAACTCAAACTGAAAAATATTGCGAAATACTCATTTCAGTGTGATATTTTTGCTATTAAAATAATAATAAATGTAGTAGTTGTACCTCAAATATGTATCAAATTGGAATAAGCAAGTCCCAATCCTATTTATACATTTAATGAAAACAATATTAAACAAAGCAATTGATGGATACATAAGTAAACCAAACTAAATGCGGAATAAGATCGGACATATGCAGAGATACACTTTTCACAAGATGAATTTGAAATATGTCAAATGGCTTTTAACTACATTGTAGTATTTCTTTGGGAAATAGTACATAAACCAATATAACAAACAGACATGGTGTATTGTCTTATTCATTTAGGTTGCCATACGTGTCATACATAAAGCGTTTGTGACACGTCATTTCACATGATTCAGGTTTCAGGATCCAATCCATCAGTCCTCTGCGTTTTCATCATCATCGTCCTCGTCGTTCTCGTCGCCATCCATGAATGGGGCAGATTCATGTTTTGTGTGTTCGTTCGAGCATCCCTCGTCTGCTCCGCATTTACAGTATGTCGTGCAGGAAAGCCCTCCTGCCCGAGAGCTGCACTTGAGGCTCCCACATGGCATGCTCGATTTGCAACCACATGCCACAAATTGCATGAGGAATGGTGGGGCAGCAGTGGAAGTGCCATTGACAGGGCAAAGAAGGATTTTGTTCAACTCCCTTCCATACTGACTAACATCAAGATCTGGTGAGTGTAGCTGGTCTGCTGCTCGCCATGTTAGTACCTGGATATGGGCTCTCTTGATGTGCTGTAGTGCAGCTTCGCTCGTTGGAGGAAGGCTCTTAATCTTTGGTGGATCCTTCTTTTTGCTGAACAGTAGATATCTCAGCCCATCTAGCATTGACGCCACCACACCTCCATACAAATAGGACAAGAATTGGAAGCCTTCCCTTGTCCAGTCCTCTTCTGACGCATCAGGATCTGCAAGTGCCCAAAGTAGAACCTTAGATTTCAGTAGCATACTGCACACGGAAGCCTTCCCTTTGCCATATGGGTACGATATGCTATCGCAGCCTGAGAGGGCATGAGCAGGAAGCAAATCTTGACATCTGTCTCCAAGTGCCATGGCCATTGCGTTTATGTCAATGACTTCGCCGTTGTACTTCTTCATGGTACGTAGATTCAGTGTACTTAGATTTTGCCAAGGCGTTTGACAGTGTGCCCCACAAACGCCTACTCATGAAGATGAAGAGCTTCGGTATTACTGGAAAACTATGGACCTGGATTGAGGATTTCCTTCATGCAAGAATACAGCACATAGTCATCAATGGTGTGAAATCCCTGGCAGCGTTAGTGTTGAGTGGTATTCCGCAAGGAAGTGTTCTGGGACCCCTACTGTTCATATTGTAAAATTGTCCGATATAATACATGTGAGTTTCATTAACGACATGCCCGAGGTCATCCATGCATTCATCCAGATGTTTGCGGATGATACAAAGCTGTATATGGAGGTTAACAGCCGTGAAGATCAACAGGCGCTACAAAAAGACCTAACTGCACTTGAAGACTGGGCCAACCTGTGGCAACTACGTTTCAATGCACAGACGTGTAAGGTCATGCACCTGGGTAAAAGAAATGAAAATCTCAGTTACTACATGCACCAAGATGGAGAAGAAGTCCAGCTCCAAGTGACAGAACTAGAGAAAGATCTTAGCATATACATGGACATCGGACTCACCTTCTCATATCACAGTGAACAAAAAGTGAACAAAGCGAACAAGCTTCTAGGCATGATACGCCGCTCGTACACGTATCTAGACAATGACACAGTGAAGACACTGTACACGTCACTGATCTGGCTGCACCTTGAGTATGGCAACACGGCTTGGACACCGAAGTTCAAGAAGGACATGTCAATGATCGAGAGTGTACAGAGACGCGCTACAAAGTTATCACCAACCATAAGAGAACTACCATACGAAGAACGTCTCAGGATTCTCAACCTACCCAGCTTATACTACCGAAGGGCCAGGTGAGACATAATAGAAGCATTCAAACACGTCACTGGAAGATATGCGGTTGATGCTAGATACCTGAAGCTGGCCAACTGTAAAACTTGAGGTCATCAATACAAGCTGAAGAAGGAAAGAGCAATAAAACCAGTCAGACAGCTATTCTTCAGTAACAGGATAGTAAATGCCTGGAACGCACTGCCTGAACATGTCATAGAAGCGCCTTCCGTCAACGCCTTCAAAGGCAGACTGGATAAGCATTGGAGGGGGCTGCAATATTGCATACATCCGGTACTCGATGCGTTTAATCCTAGTAAATCAAATTTTGACATGCATCGACCTGATACAGGCTTATAAGCCTAACAAAATCAGAAGCGGATGAGTATGAGTGAGTATGAGTAATAATATGCCTTCCAATTTAATATACCATCATCGGTTTTACGGAGGATCTACGATGCTCCAATATTGCAAACATACTTGTATATATATATATGTGTGTTTCATGGTACACACACAAACGCGGTTTAAGATGAAATTCGATACTATATACCGTAATCTAACCCACCAGGATTGGTTTGTACGGTACAAGCTGCAATACTACAGGCATTTGTGACCCAACATGGCAAAATGGGTCACTTTGAGTAAATTTGAAGAAATGCGTCACCAGGAAGCTGCGTGTGTCAGCTTCAAAATGATACCAGTAGTTTTATTGTAGCTCAAATATTGACAAAAGTATGATAAATCATACACGGAAAAGCATCTTTACCTATATACCGTAATCTAACCCACCATGATTGGTTTGTACGGTACAAGCTGCAATACTACAGGCATTTGTGACCCAACATGGCAAAATGGGTCACGTTGAGTAAATTTGAAGAAATGCGTCACCAGGAAGCTGCGTGTGTCAGCTTCAAAATGATACCAGTAGTTTTATTGTAGCTCAAATATTGACAAAAGTATGATAAATCATACATGGAAAAGCATCTTTACCTCAGGTGTTTTGAGGAAATAATTGAAAAAGGAACTGGAAGATAAGGCATCAAGATGGGCAGATAGTTCATAATTATAGTAAGGACTATCACAATGGGCGTAATCGATTAACACGACCCGGGCGATTTGCTAGAATTTCAAATTGAACACCGTGAGTGGAGTTGTCAAAAACAAGTGCCGTGTGCAAAAAACGACCCGACCCCAGTAACCCACCTCTTGACAGGGTTTGCTAGGAACGATGACGTCAGATTTGTGCTGGTACCGTCCTGCCGGATAATAGCTACCAGTACCAGTCCTACATGTTTTTTGTTGGTAATAACACAGATTAATGAAATGGAAATATAACTAAACTATGCAATCATAAAATACTTTAAATCCTATTTTGCTGTAGTTATATCGGCTATTAAAAAAAGAAGAAAAGGTTTTGGATTAAGCCACCATTTTCTTCACCCCGAGCATGGAGAAGCGTATTCGATTATTCGACCGGAGTCTGTAGGATGTGCGCATGCACCAACAAGTGGGTCGGGTGACCCACTTGTTGGCGAGTTGATTAATCGATTACGCCCAATGAGTCCATCAAACCTATTCAATTCTTTGCATAACTACTAAATGCATTACACATTGTGAGAAAAGGGTTTTTATTTTACGACGCATGGTGCGAGCGTGGAAGTAAACAATAACGCCAATCGAAAAATGTAGTTTAAATAAAAGATTTCTACCTGAAAATAATTTTAATTCTCACTAATTTCACTTTTCATATAACCATATGGTTATGGAGCAATGAATAAAAGAGAAGGAACAAAAGAAAAAAAAGTTGTTGAGGGTTTGATTCCAACGTTTATCTCCATTTTTGAATTGGTGTTTAAGTGGTTTTGCGCCTGAACTCTAATTACAATAGGAATAAATAATTATCACCTTTTTGGGGGGACTAAGTAACCTATTTGGAACTGTGTACTCTTCATAAAATGATGGAATTGGGTACTTTAGATGATGCAAACTACTTTTTTTCTTTTATTCTGTGGATGCTAATTTTTTTAATTTGTTATTGTTGTACATTATTAGTTGATTAAGCAGGGGAATTTAAATCCCGGACGATTGGTCTTCCTCATTCCACTGCTCCTTGCCCTATCCTAATAATGTCCAGCGCCTGGCTAGGAAGCGACAAGTATCAAATTTTAAGTCATTGGTTTGACTCGACCAGGGTTCGAACCTGTTAGTTCGAAACCCACGACCTACCAAAACGGGAGACGGACGCTGAACTCATTCGGACATCCCGTCTGGTCGATGACAAAATAAAGGTAGAATTTATTCAATAAGCAAAAATTAAATATCTAATGGATTTTTTTTAATGCGCAATGCATTTGTGCGCAAAGCGACTCATTTCATGGTGTCGAGTCACGTTTAGTATAATCACATGTTTTACGGTACAGACAGAAGCATTACAGTAACAGTGAAACACGCCTTCACAGTCTGATAGCTCGCAGCAACAGGCCAGTGAACACATTCCTACACAGACTGACAGAGTGCCGCATCCGCCTCCTGGTCACAGATATGGCCCAGTCACATTACGATGTTTCTCGCCAACGCGCGTCGCCGTATGTGATTTTTTGGTGGAACGTCGGGATACGTCAGGAAGCGTTACGCGCGCGTTAGGCGTTGGTATTCGTTGATGGACGGCGACGGTCGGCGGCACGCGTCGAAAGTTTTGCGCTTGCGCAAGACTTTCAACAGGCGATGACGCGCGGGTGCCAACGATATGGCGACGTTAGGGGTGCATCGAGATACGTTAGAGTCGCTGGAATAACGTTATGTGAACGCTAGGCAGATGCCGCATGCACGTGAGGGTCGTTCCCACATGTTGCGCCAAACTGTTGCTTTTTGTTGTTTTATGTCCTAGGAACATCTACAGTCATATCAGGATGGCGCGCCAAACTTTTACCACAACGTCGGCCGCACGCTACCAATACGTTGCGCTGACACCGAAAAGTTTGACGTTTCTCGATGATTAAAAGTGATTTTGAGCGTCTGCGGCGCGGCGGCGAGAAGCGTCGTAATGTGACAGCACCATAACCATTGCGAGTGTGGCGCCCCCTCCGGAGGCGACTACAGACCGCATTCCAGACGCTGGCACTGCCTGCTCACACTGAGGGCGTATTCGATTAATCAACTCGGGTCACCCGAGCCATTTTTTTGGCGCATGCGCACATCCTACAGACTCGGGTTGAATAAACGAACCCGCTACTCCACGCTCGGGGTTGAAAAAATGGTGGCTTAATCGAAAACACTTGTTCTTTATTTTAAATAACCGATATAGCTACTGCAAAATAGGATTTAAAGTTTGTTTTTTATTGCATAGTTTGGTTATATTTCCATTTCAGTAATCTTCTTTATTTTTTATTTTTGTAAGATTAAAAAAACACGTAGGACTTGTACTGCTACAGGATGGTACCAGCACAAATGTGACGTCATCACTCCTCGCCAACCCCAGCCAAGACGTAGGTTGCACACGGCACATGTTTTTGTCGACTCCACTCGCAGTGTTCGATTTGAAATTCTGGCAACTCGGGTGACCCGAGTCTCCCGGGTCGTGTTAATCGAATACGGCCTGAGGGACCAGCTGTTGCGGATTCCGAGGGACACCAGTTTGCGAGGGACACATCGCTTCTGCACATGCGTCAAAATCGAACAGCATCGTCACTAACCTTATAAATTTAATATAATGTTTTTGGTAAAGATGTTTTCTATATGTGTACCAAACGATTTGTTTCTAGATGGTGTAATTTGAGAGATATTTGACTTCTTGTGTATTTTCTGTATGAAGATTGCTCACGGCCATTGACAATGCCTTGAGTTTGACGCTACGCGCAGTGCAAAACGTTAGTTTTATTAAAAAATAATAGAATTCAAGAACCCTAACCTTATAAATTTAATATAGTCTTTATGGTAAAGATGTTTTCTATATGTGTACCAAACGATTTGTTTCTAGATGGTGTAATTTGGGAGATATTTGACTTCTTCTGTATGAAGATTTGCTCACGGCAGTTAACAATGCATTTGAATGGAAGTGTCCCTGGCAAACTGGTGTCCCTCGGAATCCGCATCACCGCCATGTATACAGACACCTGTCTATTCAGGGTGCAATGTGTGTCAGGCACACTGGATGGTACGCACAGGGCTGCTTGTCGGCGCGCCTTCTACAGACAGTGGAGGGTTAGGTATGTATGCGCTTCGGCCTGTTTTTGTTATTGTTTTGGTATTAGGGTTTTACGTCCTAGAAACATCTATGGTCATATCAGGACAGGTACCAACTTGTGATAGTGCGCCCTCATGGCAATAGAATAGTGCTGCCCCACTGGGAAACGAGGCCACCGGCATCATAATGTGATTTCCCACTCAGTCATATTATCCTGGCACTGAGACAACCAGTGGGTTCGAATCCCACGATCTACAAAAAAGGGAGACGTACGCTCAACTCATTCGGCCATCCCATCTGGTGCGTCTAATACAGGCATTGTGGGTAGGTAGGTATGTTATTAGGCCTATACTACTGGTTATATATTATATATCTATATGTATGTAAATATATTATATTCATAAATATTAATACTATATATAATTCTTATTGACATGTTCAAAACTACATATACTACTGGTTATATATAAATATATTTATATGTATGTAAATATATTATATTCATATATATTATATATTCATAAATATTAATATTACATAGATAGTTCTTATTGACACGGTTCAAAACTACCTATACTACTGGTTATATATATATGTGTGTGTGTTGTATAATTTATGTGCAAGTGTGAATAGCAATTTACAAATTGGTATTGCCGATGTTTGCAGGATCAGACTATCGTGGTGCCACCTGTGATGCTCATGCATCACTATAATGTCATTGTCAGTCATGACCAGACAGCGCTGGGGAAGTTGTAATAATATTATACAGAGCATGGTGTTGGTATGTAGGTCACGTGTGATTAGCTGGGTGCTCCATAATGACGGGTTATGTTAATAGCGACACAGTTTTACTACTAATACCATCCTTCGCATACAAAAACCGGGATGCGGTGGCTCTCCGCGTGCGGGAGATCGGGAGTTCAATCCCCGGTCGAGTCAACCCAATTTATACGTGTCGCTTCCTAGCTTAACGCTCTGGATTAATAAAAGCATAGGGTAAGGACTGGGTAGCTCAGTGACAGTATGTAGCTGAGTGGGATATTGGGTCATGGTGCTGGTGGCCTGATTTCTCAGTAGGGCAACACTATAAAGTCACTATGAAGTATGAGTGTGCACTGCCATAAGTCGGTACCTATCCTGATATGACCTTAGATGTTGCCAGGACGTAAAACCCAATCAACCAACCAACCACTCGCATACAAATAATGGCCGACATTAAACTCTCCATTTCTCCCACTCTCTAATTCTTTACCGTTGTCTATCCCCCCTCTCTCCCTTTCTCCCATTCTCTAACCCTCTACCTTTGTCTCCCCTCACTCTCCCTTTCTCCTATGCTCTAACCCTCTACCTTTGTCTCCCCCTTCTCTCCCTTTCTCACATGATCTAACCCCCTACCTTTGTCTGTCCCCCCCCCTCTCTCCCTTTCGCCCACTGTCTAGCCCTTTCTCTTTGTCTATACCCCTCTCTCTCTCCCTTTCTCCCACCCTCTAGCCCTTTCCTTCTGTCTATCCCCCTCTCCCTTTCCCCCTTTCTCTAGCCCTCTACCTTTGTCTATCCTCCTCTCTCTCCCTTTCTCCAACTCTCTAGCCATCTACCTTTGTTTGTCCCCTCTCTTTTCCTCCCATATTTCCCTCTTTTCCACATCTCCCCCACCCCCTATTTCTACCTCTCTTCTCTCAACTCCCATCTTTCCAATTCTCTCTCGCTCTCTCGCTCTATAGCCCTGGTCGCACACGGGCCTTAAGTCGCCTCAACTAGTTCGCCTCATGTAAGTCGACTCACATTGGCTGTGTGGACGCGACGCTGAAGCGAATTAGGGCTAAGTCGATTAATTTAGTTCGCCTCGAGTAGACCGTGTAGCGAGGTAGTTTATATGAAGCGAACTAGCTTAAGTTGGCCCATCTTGCTTGTATGGACAGTAGCGGTTTACTTGAGGTGGCTTAAGAACGTCACACGCATGCGCAGTCCAGACCTGAGTTTGTTGATTTTCTGGTCGATCAAAAGCACATATTATATAATTTGGTCTATGAAACCGCTAGCTGTGCACAGATATTTTTTTCATAATTTATTTTTAGGTTTTCACTGCCCAGCAGAAGTTTTGACCGTTCCAAAACAAAACGATTCAGTCTATACATATCTAGGTCGAACCCACACTCTCTCGTGGTGACGTCGACTAACCGAAAGTGGCGCTGGTTAGTATGGACGTGCTCATGCACAGATATCGATTTCCGCCTTAAACCTCCCCAAGTACTGCATGTGTGTATTCGTCACATTTTCATGCCTAGTTCGCCTCATCGTTCACCTTATCTAGTTCAGCCTAAAGTTGTGTGTGTGGACATAGCTTACCACTCTCTCGCTCCATCGCTCTCTCGCTCTCTCGCTCTCACTCTCACTTTCGCTTCCATACCCTATCCCCCTCTCCCTCTCGTTGTTGCACTGAATGGCATTCCGTGGAGTGTTCCATTATGTGTTTGTAAACCCGTGATTTTCTAAGTGCATTGAGTCTGAATGAAGCCGTAGACAAACAACTGGAAATCCCCTCCCGTGGTACAGGGCGAGCCTCAGTAAATATATCAGGGTATCGCGAAAAGAATGCACAGCGTTATAAACAAGTAATCGTTCGCCTAGATAAAATATTCACCTCCAAACAGAGCGGTGGGAGTAACTATGCATTCAGGCTAGATCAAATATTCACCGCTACCCATAGATGGGGTTATTGTCAACTATGTCTAAATAAAAATTTTTTTTTTAACTGCCTTGGTAGAAATTCACCCTATTCACGCGCGACCTAATTAGGCATCAGAACGAGGCTGAGTAAGCATCGGTATTGGAAATGGCCATAAGACACTAACTAGTGTCTGCTGATGTGTATGAACTACTAGATAAATTAAAGGACTAAAATTTGAGGATATTAACTTTTGAAACTATCATAATAATTTTTGCTTCCCTTTTTTCTATTTATTGGTCAATTTTCATGAAGATTGAGTGATGATCAGATGTATTTTTTTTTTTTTTTTACTAAATGTATTTTATTCAGCGAATAATGTCTTTTGTCAGCGCCAGAGCACTGGTCTTCCGGCCGTTAATTACAATTTGTTGGTACATAAATGACAATATTAGTTGCAATAATAACCACATGAAAAACCTGTTCGATAATAGAAGCATAATATAAATTGACTATTTGTCGTAATAGTAACTGCATGCAATTCCAGTTCAACATATGTATTATGCACTTGGTGAGCATGCATCAATAAATGTACAAGATGACTCTAGAATTGTCTTTAAACACTTCTTTCTTCCTTTGTTTTCTCTCTTCTCTTTTCAAAAAGATATAACATATCTACAATACACATATATATATACTATATTGCAAATATGCAAATCAGTGGATCCAATCACCAATACCAAATGCGGAAACCTGGCCATTTTTTTTTTTTTTTATCCCATCACGAGTGTTCCGTTCTGTGTGGCCTAATGATGGGATCGCGGTCTGAGATTGCAGTGGGGACTTACATCAGACAGGTTTTATGTCAATTTAAAGGAAAATTTTAGGTAATAGGTTTTGAAAGAAGGTGTAGTAGGGGTGGGGTAAGGGCGGGAAGGGGATCAGCGTGCAGGGCTGTGTAGTGCATTTGAGAACATTTATATATATATGTATGTACAAGGGTCAGGGCAAGGAAGGCCTTTAGAATACCTATAACCGTGTCAGGGTCTGACAGGCCGGTTGTATTTTCATAAAGTTTTTAAATTCAAGGAGACTTGTGGACTGTCTTGTCCTCACTGGAAGTTTATTCCACAATGTGCCACCTCTGTAAATCGGTGCTTTAGTCAGTTTGTTTGTTAGTGGCATGGGTGTTTTTAGAAGTGTAGCACCGCTCTGTCTGGTTACTCTGTTTGTATGGTCAACATATTGTTCATCATTGGATCTTTTATACATGAGACTGAGGAGATGTGTGTCCCTCCTTTGGCTAAGGTAGCTGACTTGTGCTTTAGCATGCATTTCCTTTACAGACAGCGTTTTCCCTCTGTAGACAGTTCTAAGTGCCCTGTTTTGAATCCCAGTAGGCAATATCAACAAAGTCAATCACCTTGGCTGCCAATCTTTTCTTAAATTCAAAATTGCATAACTTTCTTAATATAAATATATTTAACAAATATATTTTAACCCTTTTAAAGCTTTTATTAATTTGTAATTACTAAGACTAGTTGTTTAACTGCGTTGGACAGATAACTACGCTGACAGTGCTGCATTACATGATACCACCATAACTATGCAGACTTGAAGTTGACAGTCACATTGTAGTTAAAGAATGGGGAAAATCACCATACAAGGGTCACCCAATCTTCGTGAAAATTGGCCAATAGATAGAAAAAAGGTACGCAAAGATGAATATGTTACGTTCAAAAATGAATACCCTCAGATTTGAATGATTTCGAGAGGTTTTGGTCGACAAAAAAGTTTTCACATTACTTTACATACAACTACACCTCGCAGACGAGTAAGTGCCCTCGGTCTGGTTTCAACATGGCCGCGGCGTGAATAGGGTGAATAAGAGGTTGAGGTCCTGGTTCCAGCATCCTGTGTTTACTTCTATTGAAGCAGAGTTGATGAAATGGGCGAGAATGCAAAACCAAAAAAAAACAAAAACAAATAGTGGCCACTGAATGCTCTCGATTCGACTTTTAAAGTCTATTAATCGACATGATTTAATCAATTCTTTACTCCAAATGTAGTTGGTTATGCTAGATAAGTATTTGAACAATCTATTTAACATATTAGATTGCAAATTCATGTGGCTATATATCCATAACCTAGCTTCCAAGTTCAGGCCGCCTTTTCTGTGGGGGTTGTTTAGCATCCCTGTCACGGAGACAGTGCTGCGACAGTAACTATGTCACAAACCACCTGGCTATAACAACACTCACTTTCCCAACAACCTTCCAAAATTAAGCCTCATGGTGTAGGCAGGCCTAAAGATGCGAAAGAGTTATGTGAAAATGGGTCAGCATTACCCGTTGTGGCTAGACTTTGGCGCTAAACATACATAACAATCCTACAATGATTTTCTGCAAAAATAGATCATGTCTCTGATCATGAAGATGATCATCTCTGCTTTGTAGAATATAATCTTATCTGAAAGATCTCTTGCTTACAGCAAACTCATAATACTTTTATTTTCGCTTGAGTATTTTATTTAAATTTGTATTTCCATGTCGATTCCTATGAGTTCACCAAGGAAAGGACTGGTTTTGGTTGGTTGTTGGAGTTTTACATCCTGGCAACCTCTAAGGTCATATCAGGACAGGTACCGACTTGTGACAGTGTACACTCCTGGCAACTTTATAGTGCTGCCCCACTTGGAGACCAGGCCGCCAGCACCATGACCTGATATTCCACTCAGTCGCATTATCCTGACACTGATCCAACCAGTCCTTAATAATGACGGGCGCCTGGCTAGGAAGCAAGAAGTATAAATTTGTACATCATTGGTTTGACTTGACCAGGGTTTGAACACGTGAGTTCGAATCCCACGATCTACCAAGACGGGAGATGGACGTTCAACTCATTCAGCCATCCTGCCTGGTGACAAGGAAAGGAAGGGGGTGGGGGGGCGTAGTTCTAAAAGGTATGTGTTATTGATGTGTTAGTACATCGTGACGTTGGCTATCATTGCATTAAGTGATTCTTGGCACACACATTGTGGCCCGCCATGCGGCTAATTGTTGAATGGGTGTCGTGTGTAGATACTGATCAAGTCCATCTTGATTTGAATAGTAATGTTACAACTTATACAAGTCAAAGCCTTCCAAGTCGACTGCTAGCTGGTGCGTGTGTGCATGTATAACGAATTATGCGAGTATAAATGTAAGGAAGATCTAGATAATGTCGCGTTATTACCTGATTATTATCAAATGCTACCACGGGTGGCGCCACCATCCAGCATTCAACCTCATTAAACGCTCAGTATTTGTGGCCGTTGGGGGGAGAGGGGGGGGGGGGGGGGGCGCACCTTTAGCACAATAACAGAATAAGACACACACATATATATATAAATATATATATATATATGTTCCCGTGTCTTAGAAAAACACCACCACACACACATACAAGTGCATATGTACGTGTTACATATATATATGGAGTATAATCTATTATAGTGATATAAACCACAGATAATAATAAATGACTCAGCCCAACCTGTTTGTTTACTCTGTTGTAATTACCTTAGTCAAGTTTATACAAGCACATATATATAAACACACACATATATATATATATATATATATATATATATATATATATATATATATATAAATATATGGGTCAGCCTCACGAAAACGGGCCAATTGGTGGAAGTTGTCGGCGTCGAGCATGGATGTCGGCGTCGATTGGTATAATTATAGTTTAGCATTGACAGAGATGTTGGAAAGTCCTTAAATTTATACTGAATGTATAGGTCGAGAAAATACAACAACCTTATTTGTTTCTAGGATAATTTAATATAAAACAAAGAAATGAACAAGACTTTAAGAATTGCGACGCCGACATCTATTAAAGTTGTCGGCGTCGATCATTGGATGTCGGCGTCGATCGGTATAATTATAGTTTAGCATTGACAGAGATGCTGGAAAGCCCTTAAATTTATACTGAATGTATAGGTCGAGAAAATACAACAACCTTATTTGTTTCTAGGATAATTTAATATGAAACAAAGAAATGCACTACACTTTTAAGAATTGCGACGCCGACATCTTCACTTGACCACCGATTGGCCCGTTTTCGTGAGGCTGACCCATATATATATATATATATATATATATATATATAT
Source organism: Branchipolynoe longqiensis (assembly GCA_030323885.1). Classification (NCBI taxonomy): domain Eukaryota; kingdom Metazoa; phylum Annelida; class Polychaeta; order Phyllodocida; family Polynoidae; genus Branchipolynoe; species Branchipolynoe longqiensis. The sequence goes on along the minus strand of CM059190.1, from coordinate 85,663,689 downwards.
ATATATATATATATATATATGGAAACAGTGTTGGAATGCGCGTCAACATTTCTGATATGGGCTTCAGCAGTCATAGATTCTATTAAATTGACTCGGTATGCGCTTCTACAAGCAACAAATGAACCAGTATATAAATGAGATATGTAGAATAAAACCAGTATAAGTGTTTTGGTTTCGAAATTTTTATGTTTTTGCATCAGACTATGCAGCTTTAATAATTCAAACCCACGGATTCGAACCCTGGTCGAGTCAAACCAATGACTTAAAAATTGATTCTTGTCGGTTCCTAGCCTGGTGCTCGGCATTATGGGTCTATTAGGATAGGGCAAGGACTAGTTTGTTCATTGTCAGGATTATGTGACTTAGGATATCAGGTGAAAGTGATGGTGCTGGCATCCTGGCCTCCCAGTGGGACAGCACAATAAAGTCGTCATGAGTGTGCACTGTCACAAGTCAATACCCGTCGTGATATGACCTTATATGTTGCCTGGAAGTAAAACTCCAACAACCAAACAATCATTTGATTTCAACTTGTAGCTCACTCTCTGGTGCCCGATCAAGAAGAGTAGAGTGCAAAGTATCGCGTTGTGTGCGGCGGGCTTTGTGTGCACACGAGTCCCTTGACAATGAGGGCAGCCTTTTTGGTGGAAAAAGAAAAAACATGGCTGGAGAACCCGGGCATCGATCCCGGTACCTCTCACATGCTAAGCGAGCGCTCTACCATCTGAGCTAGCTCCCCGCGCCGTAATATTAGGCGGACAAGCTATAATTTGTTCAGTGTGAAACAGTTGCGTGTGTGTGTGAGTGAACAGGTCTCACGGGCAGTGTACTGTGACGAGATTTGGATGTAGGTCACAAGAAAAAGCGGATTGTGTGCAAGTTCGACTGAGTTATTGCAGTGCAGATGCATGAGTGCCTGAAAGCACAGGGCATGCCCGAGCGGATTTAGGCTGCTACAGTACTAGTTGTTGGCCAGGCCGCTCAATTTGTTTTAGCATAGTGCTGTGAATACGGTGAGTACTAGATAAAAGGTTCACCCTGTACTTCAGTGTGGCTGAGTAGGGATGAAGAACAGCCATATATATAAGCTGGCGCCAAATATATAGTAATGAAATGAGCAGATACATTCTTAATTTAAGAAGCAAAATATATCGACACGACTGGCACCATGACATGATATCACACTCAAGATAGCCAACCAGTCCTTGCCCTATATCCTAATAATGCCAAGCGCCTGGCTAGGAAGCGACACGTATCAATTTTGAAATCATTGGTTTGATTTTACATGGAATTGAACTCCCGACCTTCCGCACGGGATGCCTGCACTCTACCGATTCGGCCACCGCGCCCGGTCACCTCAAAGCAGTTCTTGCTTGGATTTAAACGTGGTCACCATTCGTCCCTACTGGAGGTGAGCACTTTATTTAGATGACACGCAAAACTATTGAATGGGATATCAGGTCATGGTGCAGACAGCACGTATCCCAGAAAACTATAAAGTCACCACAGCAATAAGCCACTACATAATGTTACGTCTGGGTAACCGTGGTTAAAACCACAAAATAACCTAGTACTAGTAGTAGACAGTACCCAACTTGATAGGACCTTAGATGTTGTTAGGGCATAAACCCCCCAATAGACAAACAAGTGATGGACAAGGTGGGCTGTGAGCTCCAGGTTAAATGCTTGCGTATTATTATTATCTGACTTCTTCATTTCCATCAATAGTTTCATTGTACTATGAGTATGAAACCAACCCGACCTTCCCCTCCAAGCACCCCCGCCCCCAGCACCCCCCCCCCCCCCCCCCACCGAGTATCACCAACATCGCGTCCCATAACCCCCCCCCCCCCCCCACACACACACACACCACCCCCGCCGCCCCCTGTCCGACTGTACCCCTCCACACTCCGGTACGACCTGCAGGCGCAACCATGTGTGGTATTTTAAGTGCAGGTGTGTTGACACCCACAAATCTCTCTCATGTAATGGTGGAATTAAATGTAGGTTGTAATGTAGGTTGGATTGTAGTGTAATGTATTATTGGATGTACTGTAGGATTGTAATGTAATGTTGGATGTAATGTAATGTTGGGAATAATGTAATGTTGGATTGTAGCTTAATGTAATATTGGATGTAGTGTAGGATTGTAATGTAATGTTGGATGTAATGTAATGTTGGGAATAATGTAATGTTGGATTGTAGTGTAATGTAATATTGGATGTAATGTAGGATTGTAATGTAATGTTGGATGTAATGTAATGCTGGATATGATATAATGTTAGATGTAATGTAATGTAGGAAGTAATGCAACATCAGGTTAAGGTACCCATGATGTAATGTATACATACTTTATGTTGGGTTCCTAGTTATTATGGGGTACCACCTAGTTTGCTGTGGTTAGGTTACCCGTGAGATTTTTCCTTCATGGTTAGGTACATTATGGCATACCACCTAGTTTGCTGTGGTGAGGTTACCCGTGAGATTTTTCCTTAATGGTTAGGTACATTATGGCATACCACCTAGCTTGCTGTGGTTAGGTTACATGTGCGATTTTTCCTTAATGGTTAGATACATTATGGCATACCACCTAGTTTGGTGTGGTTAGGTTACCCGTCAGGTTTTTCCTTAATGGCTAGGTACATTATGGCATACCCCCTAGTTTGGTATGGTTACGGTATCTGTGTGACATAATTAAATTGCTACTGTGCGCAGAGTAGCTGTCACTATGTCAGTAATGTGCGTCGAGTGAATTGAGTATGTCGGTTGGTTGGTTGTCGGAGTTTTACATCCTGGCAACATCTAAGGTCATATCAGGATGAGCACCAACTTGTGACAGTGTGCACTCATGCCAACTTTTATAGGGCTATCCCACTGGGAAATAAGGCTCCCGGCACCATGACTTGGTATCCCATTCAGTCACATTATCCTGACACTGAGCTAACCAGTCCTTGGCCTATCCTATTAATGCCGAGCGCCAGGCTGGCAAGCAACCAGTATCAATTTTATAAGTCATTGGTTTGACTCGACCAGGAACCCGGGTTATTTTTAAGTGACAAATTTATTAAATGATGTAGATTCATGCACTTTAAAAGTTTTATCGAGAGCTTTCTGTGGCCGCCATCTTGGAATTCTGCATTCTCTACTATTTTTCTTGCAACAATATCGATAAATATTGTGCATTGAAACCTCCGTGGTGCTAATTCCTATTTGAACTAGTTTTTACTCGGATTTAGACATAGTTACCATTCACCCTACTCTGGGTAGGGGTGAATCTTTTATCTACGAGCCGCTCTGAGTTAGGTTTTCCATCAATAGACTACATCATGGTTCCGAGTGCGCGTTGGGAGCAAAGCAAAGTCGGACGGCCATCGAGTTTGCCGATACGTGTATGGCAAAACTGCCATTTTATTCAAAATAAATAGAAATACATAACAATTTGGCACAAACATGGATGGAAGGATGCAATATAATGATATAATGAATATGTTTAATACAATTGGTCGTAATGCGTAGCATTACGTTTGATGCGAGGAGAGGAAGAGACCCTCCCCCGCCCCGCGCTGTCGCACTGCTTTCCCACCTCGGCCGACGCCGCCGCGCGCCGCCTCCTCCCTCCGCCCCCCTGCCGCGCAGCACTCGCGCCTCACCCGACGCCCGCTGCTCGCCACCTCTCGCCCTCCCCCGGGCCGGCAGCTTTCACACCTCACCCGCTGTCGCCCCTCCCTCCCCCTTATAAGGCCGCCCGCCGGCCTCCCTCAGGCACTCGCCCTCCAGCCGCCTCCAGCTCTCTACCGTTTTTTCCTCCACCCACCCACCCATCTTTTTCCTTACACTGTCTCTTCAAGCAGGTGGAGGGCTCCTCGGCACCCCCTCCTTCATCACTGACACTCAACATAAACTCAACCTCTTCACCTGTACATTGCTCCTCATGAGCCCTTTCTACTTTTCTCCTTTACTGATTTACTTTACATTGCTCCTTATGAGCTTATTTACTGTGCCTATTTCTTCACCTGTACATTGCTCCTCATGAGCCCTTTCTACTTTACTCCATTTACTGATTTACTCTACATTGCTCCTTATGAGCTTATTACTTGCTCCTCCTGAACCTCTCGCTTCTTCCCTGTATGCTCTGTTGTTTGAGGCGTAAATAAACGCCTTATTTCCACCCCCGCCTTCCCTTCTTCCTTTTCGCACATCAAGCATTTTGAGCTAAGAAACATACAATTTCAGTCACTTTACAGGCTGATGTTTACATCACCATTGATTAGCCAGAAGTAATTCTTGTTCTAAATATTAAAATGTCAAATGTGTCAACAAAAACTTGTTTCAAAGAAATATATAACCAATATCTGATTAACCCTACTCATTTTCTCTTTCTAAATATGTCATTAACCATAGGATATAAATAAAAACATGAATAGATTCATGAGATTTGTCTAACATGAGATTTGTCTAAATCTAAATGCACATGCCATAACATGTGCTGATTATATTGATGTAAATGCAATGCTGGATAAAAGATTAATATCTTAATTTATTATATATATATTTTTAGTTGGTATTCTATAGCCGTGTTCACACGGGCAAAATGTGAAGCGAATTAGACAAATCGAATCAGGTGAGTTGAATTAGCGGCCCGTTCACACGGGCAGTACTTGGGCCGGAAATCGATATCTGCGCATGAGCAAGTCCAGTCTGACCAGCGCCATTTTTCGGTTAGTCGACGTCGCCACGAGAGAGTGGGTTCAACCTAGATATGTATGTACTGAATCATATTGGTTTGGAACGGTCAAAACTTCTGCTGGGCAGTGAAAACATTAAAATAAATGATGAAAAAAATATCTTTGCCCAGCTAGCGGTTTCATAGACTAAATTATATAATATGCACTTTTGATCGACCGGAAAGTCAACAAACTAAGGTGTCGACTGCGCATGCGTGTGAGGTGCTTAATCCGCCTCAGTGCATCCACACGGGCAAAATAAATCGATTCACAGAAATCGCCTCACGTAAACTACCTCGATAGGTGGTTTACAGGATGCGCATCACAGAAATCGATTCAGCCCTAATTCGACTCAGACGCCCGTTCACACGGGAAATGTGCGTCGAACTAGGCAAGTCGCTTTCTACAAATTGATATACATTGCCCGGGTGAACACGGCTATAGTTTCAAACAAAACCTGAGATGAGCTGGAACCAGCACATTTCATAGCTGCACCCAGTGTATTAGCATGTGCCATGTGCTTCTCGCGGGTTTGTTTTGCTCTGATGCATCCCACAATGTACCGCGCCGCTGGAACCGCGATGTAGTCTATAGATACACTGTCACCGGCTTCTTCAGTTTGTTCCTGACCTATATTGCATCCGTTAACTGTTCTCTCAGTGTCACACTAACACTAGCACGCATGGATTTGGGCCTGAACCACCACCCACCCATCACACCCCACCAGCACTCCTGCAACAAAATTCAATACCGGACACGGTGGCCGAATCGCTAGAGCGCAGCCTTCCCGTGTTGAAGGTCAGGAGTTCGATTACCAGCCAAGCCAAACCAATGACTTACAAAACTGATACTTGTCGCTTCCTAGCCTGGTACACGGCACTGTTGTTTGCTTGTTCTTGTTTTTCGTCCTAGCAACATCTAAGGTCATATCAGGATGGGTACCGACTTGTGACAGTACACACTCATGGCGATTTTATAGTGCTGCCCCACTGGGAAATCAGGCCGCCGGCACCATGACTCGATATCCCACTCAGTCACATAATCCTGACACCGAGCTAACCAGTCTTTGCCCTATACTAATAATACCGAGCACCAGGCTAGGAAGTGAAAAGTATAGATTTTTAAGTCATTGGTTTGACTCGACCAGGAACCAAACTCATGAACTCCTGAGCTTCTGCACGCGAGGCCTGTGCTCTAACGATTCGGCCACCGCGCCCGGTCACGGCACTGTTAGGATAGGTCAAGGACTGGTTACCTCAGGGTCTGGATAATGTGACAGTGGAATACCGGGTCATGGTGCCAGCAGCCTAGTCTCCCAGTGGGGCAGCATTATAAAGTCACCATGGGTGTGGACTGTCACAAGTCGGTACCTATCCTGATATGGCCATAGATGTTGTTAGGGCATAACACAACAAACAAACTACTACATCTGCTACCAGCCTTTCTTTCTTATTTTTCTTCTTAATTAAAATGCCTGCGGGGATGGATAACGGAGTATAGAAACACGAATAGTGCTCGGCCGCGGTGAGCACCCCATGTAACTACAAAACTCTTCCCCTTCATTTCACCTGTGATGCAATCAGCCTAAATCAATTTAACCAAGTCTGGAAAGAGGAAGGAAAACCAGTCACACAGATGAACAGTGAATAAGTTGTGCTTTATTGGCAGCAACTCCTGTCCATCCCCCTTACATGTGACCTAGCACCTTCACTCCTCATATGCTGCCCACACTATGTCTCATTGTTAATTTAGCCTGTATACTGAAAGCAGTGCCTACAGCCCATGGGACAGGAGTCCTATGGGTGTGTATACACTCAATTTGAATAGGTGAATTTAGATAGCATCAGACAGAGTGTCTGGGGTTCCTGCTCAAAAGTATGTGTGTCTCACTCAAGAGCTAGGAGTAGAAGAGTCCCCTCTCTCCAGCTTACCTGGAGCAAATTTTTGAATAATTAATGATTTGAGACTAGTGTGTGGTCAGGATAGGCCAAGGGAGTCAGGTGAGTGGACATTCCCCAGCCGGCCAATCAGACACCCCCCCCCGCCACAATCTGGGTGGGTGGCCACCCCCAGTAGGGGCTGTCACTCAAACCAGCTGCAGGTGGTGCACTCTATAAATATGCAGATTAGGCAGGTGGGTCAGTCCAGTGGTCATGGGTGAACAGGATGTTGTATACAGTTACAGATATATATATAGATATATATATATTAAAATTGTCCTTTTTCTCCAATTCTATTCTTTATGAACACATAGAGAAACATTTCAATAATCATGTACTGTCTCCTTTATAGGAAATCTCTTCATTAACTCCAAGCAGCATGTATAACATATATTTCACATCACTCAGCATCATGTACAATGGGAGTGGGATTATATTTTTACAGGAGGGCGGAGAACGGAGACACCAGCACATTTACCTCTCAATATCACGCATAATAGCTTCCACTTTCAAGGTTAAGCAGTGGCCCTTGGGGTATGCACACTCTGAATGGAGCAGTGTTGGTGGAATAAGGTTCGGGTGTGCTGTAAATTGACATTGGCGACGATTGACACTCAAACAAAGGAGGAGGGGAACTGTCACAAGTCGCCTAAAACACCCATCTTTGTCTGTCACAGACCTCCCACTGGCTTTATGGCTATGCATCCACTTCCAAGTTAAGAACCACTCACCGTGACGGACCGGTGTGGCGTACTCAGCCGTGTCACGTGCTCAGCCGTGTCCCCTATACTCAAACTTAAGGCATTGTCAATGGTCGTAAGTCACTAACCTTATAAATTTAATATAATGTTTTTGGTATAGATGTTTTCTATATGTGTACCAAGCGATTTGTTTCTAGGTGGTGTGGTTTTAGAGATATTTCACTTTTCCTTGATTTTCTGTATGAAGATTGCTCACCACCATTGACAATGACTTGAGTTTGATGGTACGCGCAGTGCAAAACATTAGTTTTAATCAAAATTAATAGAAATCAAGAACCCTAACCTTATAAATTTAATATAATCTTTTTGGTGAAGATGTTTTCTATATGTGTACCAAGCGATTTGTTAATAGGTGGTGTGGTTTTAGAGATATTTCACTTTTCTGTATTTTCTGTATGAAAATTACTCACGACCATTGACAATGCCTTGAGTTTGAGTATAGGTACACGGCTGAGCACGGGACATGGCTGAGTACGCCACACCAGACGCGGTGGCCGAATCGGTAGAGCACAGGTTTCCCGTGCGGAAGGATAGGAGTTTGAATGTCAGCCGAGTCAAACCAAATACTTATAAAATTGATACTTATCACTACCTAGCCTGGCGCTCGGCATTAATAGGATAGGACAAGGACTGGTTAACACAGTATCAGGCTAATGTGACTGTGGGATATTGACAGTATCAGGCTAATGTGACTGTGGGATATTGGGTCATGGTGTTGGCAGCCTGGTCTCCCAGTGGGGCAGCACTATAAGAGTGCACACTGTCACAAGTCAAAGCCCATCCTGATATGACCTTAGATGTTGATAGGACATAAAACAACAACAAAACACACACATTCACCGTGGCGGACTGTATATACACAGTTGCCTTCTACTTCCACCGATCCCATAATTCAACGCGCCCTGATATAGTGTGTCACCGCACTACTGGAGATCTCAGTTCACCGCAGTCACCCAGAGACAGACCATTGCATTCCCAATTCATTTAAATTCAAACCTCAACTATCAATACGCGCAGAAATTTCTATATACATTCACATAATAAAATGCTAGTTTCTGTGGACTTGCTAAGCCTACCCTAATTTATATGTTAAATCAATTCAATTACTTTTATTCCCGAATATTACACCCACATGAAAAGAAAAAAACAAGAACATAATGATTTTGAAACTGTGTATGTATATAGCATTTTTACACTGAACATTCAATGGTTATTCATAATACATTGCAATAATGCATTGCCTAATTTAGTAATGCACATAATACAACTAACGACATTCAAACCCATGCTTCTTACCATTCTGAGGTAATATCCTAGCCATTATCCTATCTAGGCTTCCTGATGCAATCACCCTAACCATATCTACCTGTACCATGACATTTTACCTGTGCAGTGACTTTTCTTTAATCACCACAATTTGACGCCTTTTATATTTTACCTAGTTCAGGTAATTCGCTACACTTCGGACACAAGAACAACAATAGATGCTTACAAGGTTTATTTTTCAAATGTGGATCTGTAACCCCTGGGGGGGGGGGGGGGAGTCGGGCAGCGAGTAGTGGACTCCATGGGCATAATCGATTAATCAACTTGGGTCACCCGAGCCACTTTTTGGCGCATCCGCACATCCTACAGACTCGGGTCGAATAATCAAATACACTTCTCCATGCTCGGGGTGGAAAAAATGGTGGCTTAATCCACCTTTTTTCTTTTTTTTAATAACCGATATAACTACAGCAAAATAGGAGGACTGGTACCTGTAGCTATTATCCTGCAGGATGGTACCACCACAAATGTGACGTCATCGTTCCTAGCAAACCCCAGCCAAGAGGTGGGTTACTGGAGTCAGGTCGTTTTTCACACGGCACATGTTTTTGTCAACTCCACTTGTGGTGTTCGATTTGAAATTCTAGCAACTCAGATGAACCGAATCGTGTGTGTCATGTTAATCGATTATGCCCCCTGTTTACAAGACACGAGTAATGGCGAACATGGAAGGCAGGCTTCTCTAACCTAATACAAGCATGAGTAACAAGTCAGGTATACAAAGCATATTTTCAACGGTAAGTTTGAGCTCGCATTGGTTGGTTGTTGGAGTTTTACATACTGGAAACATCTAAGGTCATATCAGCTGCACGCATTGGAATGCAACATCAAGGGTACAATAAATTCAATAACAACAAGTTGGAAGGAAGCAAATAGGGACAGTAAGATATCAGCACTCAAGGGAAGGTTGGTAGGTGAGCGAAGTGACCAGGTTGAAGAGCAGGCGAGGAGGAAGTGAGGAGTGGGATGCGTGGGACACGTGACCGGAAATACATAGGTCGAAGTGCCTCGTGTGCAAATTATTTGTGTTAGCATGCCAACACGCATCATTAAAGTTGCATAGTCCGATGGTTTTGAGTTTCTGTCATTGTCTAAGATAAATATATTAGATTGAGGGTTATAACCTACCTTACTTTAGTTTGGAGTAATTTTGATTTTAAAGTGCAAATGTGTGGAATGAGCTGGGGCTCATTCGGGGTCATTACAGGGCACGCGAGGTAGCGAAGCCGCTGGGCCCTCCCCCCCCCCCCCGGCAGGCCCAGGGGGTGGGGGTGGGGGACGCACGGTGGGGCCAACAACCTTCACCCAGGCCGCTCTGGCCACGCCTCCAGCTTCCACTCCTCTCATTGGTCATCACCCCTCACACACCCTCTCCCAACAGCCAATCACACACCACTCAAGCTGGGGCGCACCAGCTCATCACACCGACTGGTCACTTCACCTTCTGACATCGGACTGACGACACCTTACCTTTTTTCCCCACCCACCCACTCCTGCCGATATTAAAAACAATATATCATGTAATGTTATTAATGAATTGTTATAACAACATTTAACATTAAATCTATACATATAATTAGTGCTCTTCATAATTAAGTAACTCTTGCCAACCGCTAGTTGCTCTGTCATTGATTGAATTTGACTGCATTGCTCATATGTGTCATCTCCCCTCACCTCACTAACATCCCTCACCACTCCAATCACCACATGACCTTCTTCCGTACAGCTCTCGGATGGTCACACAGCAAAAATGTAATGCCCCCGGGGGCTGCCCAGAATAAAAGCCATGTCCTCCACTCCTGCTTCCTCGCCTTGTGTGCTAATAACTGTAATGATGCTAAATTCATTTTGGCAATCATGCCAAAAATCTGACACCATCGGCTTCTGCAGTAACAGGTTCTTTAAATTGCTATTGCTTTGGAATGCAGACATGCTGTGTGAAGTGATGATGTGGGTGGCGGCAGAAAGCTAGCTCACCGGAAGTGAAGGACAACAAGAAGATGGATACCGGAAGTACAGCGCCAATACTGCCCTCTGTCTTCAGGAATGGACACCATCTTATGGGAAATGGACGCGGACCAGACACGGAAGAACTGAACAAAGAAAGGTATGGCATGGTTATGTTAACTCACAGTTTTCATAATTGCAGTGTAAACTAATAAAATAATGGAAGGTGTATATTTATTTCTCCGTTGGGGATTTACGTTCTAGTTATATCTCAATGGGAATGGAGACACTGCTGACACGAAACAATTGAATAAAGAAAGCTATGATGTAAGCTTAATAGGTAGGGTACGTGGTTAGCTCAGTGTCAGGATAATGTGACTGAGTGGGAAATCGGGTCATGGTGCCGGTGGCCTGATTTCCCAGTGGGGCAGCACTATATAATCACCATGAGTGTGCACTGTCACAAGTCAGTACCCATCCTGATATGACCTTAGATATTGCCAGGATGTAAAACTCCAACAACCAACCATATTGTTATTTGCAGCGGTATGAAGTCCAGCCCACTTCTGCCGGACTCCCGTGACCCCGGCGTCTACGCTGACCCGGATGAACTTTCCCGCTGGTACCTGGCAAGCACCCTCCTCAAGGAAACATGGCGGCATCTGCTTGTGGCATGCATCCTGTCTACGATTGTGGTGAGTGGACGTGATTATGTCAGCGCCATTTTCCTTGATGCGGACAATAGATGGCATAAGATGTGCTGATTATATTGATGTAAATGCTATGCTGGACAAAAGATTAACATGTTAATTTATTATATATATTTTTTTATTTGGTATTCTATGTTTCAAACAAGAGCTGAAATGAGCTAAAACTAGCACATTTCATAGCTGCACATCCGCATTGCTCAACGTCAACAGTGTAAAGCTAAGATTCCTTACACGTGGTATGCGGCATGCGGTATGCGAATGCGAATGCGGCAAAAAATCAAAACGCCTTGAACTCAATGGACTACAACCCTTACACGCGGTATGCGAATGCGAATGCGACAACTCGATCGGTCCCTGTAGCGATCGGTGCGGCATGCGGTATGCGGCACCCAGGGTGTGAATAGAAACCTGAGTGTGATGTGTCCATTAGTTTAACACTAGGAGAGGCGACTGAGCATTACGGAACGGTCACGCACAAGGCTTCTGAGTGGAAACATATGGTAGTGGTGGTGGTGGGGGGTTCTGGTTGGTAAAAATGCTACCAGAGCCACAAAAATATGAATACTTATCTATAATTTGGTAATTATAAAGGTAAGAACCTCCATGTGAGGTACCAAGAGTTACATAGATATAGATGCCATATTAGGCCATATACAGTGCAGTATGGAGTATACTTGTTTATTTTTATTTTTTAAATATAGCCAGTCGTGTGACGCATGCCGCATGCCGCATACCGCGTAGAAGGAATCTTCCCATTCGCATGCCGCATACCGCATACCACATGCCGCATTCCGCATACCGCGTCTAAGGAATCTTAGCTTAAGTGCCAAATTTCAAATGGACACGTGCCATGCGGGCGCATCCTCACATACGCCTAGACCGCCATTCTACGCGTATGGCTCACATATGCGTAGACACTACGTTTTAAATATGCCCCCATATGGATTCCCGGGCCGTCGCACCCTCTGCTCCCCTCTCTAATGAGCTGCACACAGGCAGAAGCCATGAAATAGATTACTTAATTGCCATTATCTTGTTCGATAGGAGACCTGCTGTTTTGCCCAGCCGTTCCTGATATTGATCATCGTGAAAAAACACCCACCCACCGGACATGACGTGCTGTGCGCATGTGCAGCGGGTCTTATTATCTACAACTTCCTGCAGTCGTCTTTGCGCGCAGTGTCCCGCCACCTAGTGGAAAGCGCCATCACTAAAGTCAGAAGTCGCCTTTTCGGTGCCATGCAATCTCAGGTACTTGTTTATTTTTCTTCTTCTTTATATTATTTTTTAGTTCTAAAAATGTAAATAACTATAAAACCTTTAATTTCTGTATGTTATCTGGACATGTGGTCATTCCTGTTCAATTGTTTATAAATGCCGAAAAGAGTATTATTTTGAATGGGTTAGCAAATAAATGAAAGCTGTATTTTTTAACATCACAGGAAATGATAGAATATAAATGTTAAAGTTGCATAGTCTGATGGTTTTGAGTTTCTGATTTTTTTCGCTAGATGAACATCAGATTGATCATAAAAATCAACTCTACTTTAGATTGAAGTAACATTTATTATAAATGACTAACCTTGGTGTTTTTTTGTTTTTTAATAGATAAAAACATGTCAAATTGAGTTCGGTATGCAGAGAAAGGTTCTGACAAGGTTATAAGCTTGATCAGTAACAGGCTTTAGTATTCCCTTCCATCCAGCAGCACCAGTATTTAAATCAGAAATCCAAAATCAAATCTAGATAAGGGTTTTGGTATTGACAATTTGAAGCTTTCATCGGAATTTTGCTCTATTTTTGTGGAAGGGGTACGAGTAGGATCTTCGAGAGATATAAGTAGGCTCGTCCAAGTTATCTGCGCATTGCCTTCCTTAAAGCTGCATAGACCGATGAAATATCAAATTTTCAAAACCAAACCAATTATCTAGATTTGATTTGACAGATCTAACTTAGATACTGATACACTTATTAAGCATTTGTTTCTGCGTAGAAGGCAATACTGAGTCAATTTAACAGAACCTGTTACTGCAGAAGTCTATGGTGTCAGAGTTTTGACAAGCCTTCCAAAACTAATTTTACATCTTTGCACTCAGAATTTCTCAAAAGTTTACCATTTAAAATAAAAGTAACTTTGAACTAATGTAAAGTAGATACTAGTGATCGATATAATATATTAATCTCAGAAAAAATAGAGAAATTCAAAACCATCGGACTATGCAACTTTAAGCCTTAGGCTTAGTACGCCTACTGTATAATATCTTAATGGTGTGCGTTGCTTACCTCTGAGATGTAAACAGAAAGCTATGACGTGGACGTACCATAAACAACGCATAATAGCTGATTAATTATGCTCACGTGACTTGTGTTGTTATTGCTTCAGATGAAGTCATGTTCTTGGAGATTAACATCACATGACCCGGACGTGACTCAAGTCATGTTCTCCATGGATGTGGATCGATTCTCTCAGGTGTGAAACATTCAATATATATTATATATATTATATATATTATATATATATTATATATATCATACATATATATTATATATATATGTATATATATGTTTATATACATATTTAGTAGTCCTGGCATGAGCCTCGCCACCACCTGGTGGCAGCAGCGACTACGCCACCCACTGTTGCATTTCTACTGCAACAGGTGGTGGCTGTAATGATGTATCGACACTCTGAGTTCTTGTATGTAACTGACTTTTATTGGTGATCGAACCTCATGACGTCACGCCGTGATATGCGGGGGCATTCGGGTACTTACATATCTTACATCTTCCCCTTTTCATAATAGTTATAATATTAACAATGACGGGGGGTACTTATAACAAGGAATGATTTAACATGTGATACACACTCCCGTCCTGACATAAGATATCACCTTAACCCCATAAAGATACCCTTCATAATATTTGTTATATGAAATTATCATCTTAATACCTTGACATGACGTTATAGGTGTAGGCTAATGATGATATATCTCTTAATCGTACATATGCATTTCTAACACCATTCTTGCCTTACCTGAAACGCAATACTGCGTTAATTATCAACGATGTTCCTATTATTCTTTCGTTACATCGATATTATCTTAGGGTCTACTTACATGGTTATTGACAGATATCGTTATAACGGTGTAACAGTAATTACTTAACCCATACATACCTTAAATACATGTTATTTCTTATCCGACTAGACGTTTGTATGGACGCACAGTCGTCCATACGCTCCAACAGCGTTAGACTATTCTTATTCTAACATCCGTGTTCACGTTCTTTATTTGACCTATTGAACGATGTGTAACGTCATGCTACGCATGTACGCATAACTGTCCATTCTTATTGACATCATAACGTGACCATTCTTTATCTGACCTATTGTATGTTGTATCTCGTGGCATTTATTTCAAAACGTTTCGGAGGTTTACTAATCCTACCATACCGTGTAGTGTACGGTGAGAATGTGTGTTTTGTCAGAAGATCTTCCTTATTTATTTGTTCATTGACAGCTGTCTGTGGACACTTGAATATAAACTTTCTATTCCTTCTTAACATATTTCCTTTATCGTTATGACTCTTATAATCTCGCCCCCGATTGTCATTCGTGTCTGCAATATGACCTCCCTCCCATTCATTATTATGGTTCCTGTATTTAACTTTGTCTCCTATTTGTAACAGTGGATGTTCTTTACCTGCACGCTTGTCAAAATACTTCTTCTGGATAAGTTGTTTATGTTGTAATTGTAATGCTTTTGACGGTTGTATCGTCGCTTTGAGCTGACTATCCAACACTGGTATACGGGATCTTAAACGTCTAGACATTAAAATTTGAGCTGGGGATGCTCCTACACCCTCCAATGATGTATTTCTATAGTTAAGAATTGCTATGTTAATATCAGTGCCATTGCTCAAACATTTTTTTATCATGTACTTGAATGTTTGCACATAACGCTCACTTTGGCCGTTACTTTGCGCGTGCATTGGGTTTGTGAAGATTGACTCAAAGCCATAATATACTGCAAATTCACGAAATTCCTTGTTTGAAAATTGGGGACCATTGTCTGACACTACAAATCTCGGAATGCCATACCTACTAAATGTTTGTTTCAAAGCATTAATAATGGCCTTACTTGTAGTCTCTATCATTTCGATAACCTCTGGAAATTTGGAATAATAGTCAACTATTACCATGTAATTCTTATCCTGGACATGAAATAAATCTATTGCTACTTTGTTATACGGTATATTGGTTATCATATGGCTCATTAATGGTTCTTTAGCTGGCATTTTTCGAAATTCCTGGCACACATGGCATCTTAATACTGTTTCTTCTAATGTCCCCATTAGCCCAGGCCAAAAAACTGTGTCCCTCGCTAATTGTTTGCTTTTGATTATTCCTAAATGAGCCTCATGTAACTTAGCTAACATATCCGTCCGCATGGATTTGGGGATAACCATTTGTGATCCTCTGAATAGGATTCCCTCAGACATGGTCAGTTCATCCTTAAACCTAAAAAATGTTTGAACATCTGGGTCGAGAGTTTTGCCCTCCCTCGGCCATCCATGTGTTGACAAGTCGATAACCTTCTTTAATGTCGAATCCAACATTGTTTGCCGTTTAACGGCTTGTACCACGTCATGATCAATACCAATGCAAGCTATCGACATATCCTGATCGTATAGGTCATCTGGAGTTACACTCGCTGTATGGGCTCTCGATAGGGTATCTGCAAAGAATAATTCCATCCCCTTTAAGTATTGTATTTCAATATTATAATTCTGCAATCTCATACGCATTCGTTGCATCCTTGCCGACAGAGAATGGATAGGCTTCATCATTATAGCAACCAAAGGCTTATGATCAGATATGACAGTTATTGCGTTACCATAAATATAATCATGAAATTTAATACAACCAAAGCAAATCGCCAACAATTCTTTTTCTATTACTGCATAACTGATTTGAGTCTTGTCTAATGCCTTTGAAGCCATTGCCACGGGTAGTTTGTTTTGGAATAAAGTAGCGCCTAATCCAAATTTGGACGCATCCACTTGTAGAACGATATGTTCCCTACTATTGAAGTACCTCAAAACGGGTGCAGTAGTTAACAAACATTTTAACTTTTTGAATGCTTCTTCTTGTTCCGACTCCCAATGCCAAGCTATATCTTTTTTTAAGACTTGCCTTAATGGTTTTGTGATATGTGCCATGTTAGGGATAAATTTATGCACATAACCCATCATCCCCAAGAAACGTTGAACTGCAGGTTTATCCGAGGGACTGGGCATACCGATAATTGCCTCTATTCTTTCCTGATTGGGCTTAATACCGTCTGACGTTATAACATGTCCGACATAATTCACAGTTGTTTTACATATTTTCGACTTTTTCGGTTTCAGCTTCAGGTTTACTTGTGCTGCACGTTCTAGAACAGCTGCTAATCTTAAGTTATGTTCATCAAGTGTTGAACCATGTACCAAAATATCATCCGTGACCACATGGACTCCAGGAAGATCCATAAGGATGTTATTCATCTCTTGGATGAAGATATCTCCTGCCGTTTTAATCCCGAACGGAAGACGGGTAAACCTGAACCTGCCCCACGGGGTGTTAAATGTACATAATTGAGAGCTACAATGATCTATTTCAATCTGCCAGTACCCGCTGTTGGCATCAAGTACTGAAAAATATCGGGCACCATGCAGAGTAGCTACCACTTCCTCTACAGTCCTGACAGGATAGGGACCCCTTAAAATAGCTTTATTTAATTTTGTAGGGTCTAGACATATACGTAATTTTCCAGGTTTACGGACAATTGTGACTGAATTAACCCATGGAGTCGGTTCGTCCTGTTTTACTATAACTCCTAAGTCTAACATCCGTGTTAGTTCCACTTTTACGTCGTTTACAATTGCCAATGGCACTCGACGTGGGGGGTCGATTACAGGACATATATTTTTGTCAATGAAAATCTTAGCATTAACCTTGATCAGACCTAGACCTCGAAAAACATTTGAGTATTGTCTTACCAATGTATCTGCGACAGTATCTCCATCTATGGCATTCACGACATCCAAGCGTGCCAACAAGCCCAATTGGACACACGATTGTTTTCCTAGTATGGCACAGCCGGCATCTGTGACTTGAAATTTCACTTCGTGGCCCTCGACATTCAGGGATACCTGTCCATGAGGCCGAATCCTATGTCCACCATACGTCACTAAGTGACATAGGGATGGAATTAAGCACACGTTACTGATCTTATTGAACATTTTCAATGGTAAAATATTTGCCTCAGATCCTGTATCTAATTTAAATTGTATATCTTGGCCACCAACACAGAAAGTGGTGTACCACAAATCTTTGTTTTTAATATCACTCGTACACAAGGTGCCTACAAATAGGTCACCATTCACCTCCTCCTCGGGACTGTTTACATCCTGGCGAGGAATGACGTCATCCGCCACATCAATTTTGTAAATAGCCGCGTTCCTCCCTGTGGGCTGTTGCATACGGCACATCCTTACGAAATGTCCAATTTTTCGACATCCTAAGCACTCTTTCCCCCTTGCTGGACATGTTCCTTTCGTGTGATTGTAGCCACATTGGCCACATTTGTGAACAGCTCCTCGACTTGCTTGTTGATATTGACTTCGATCTGTTGATTGTCGTAACCAAGGAGATGTTCCTGCACCCGACCGTTGCGCTCTTGCATACCCCGTTTTCACCGCGTCGACTTGATGTACGTCCCTCTGTTGCACTTGTGCCGATTTTATTTCGCTTAACCGACACAGTTGTATACATTCCTCCAACTTGAGATCCGGCAATTGTAACAACTTATTTCACAATGTATCGTCATTAACACCGCACACGAGTCTATCGCACAGTAACGATGACTCCAACTGTTCATAACAGCAGTACTGTATTCTGTGTTTTAGTTCTCTAATATACGAATCCATGTTCTGCCCTGATTGATTAAACGAATTGAATTCATATCGAATGACAGTTATATTCGTCTTTCCTTCGCAATACCGTGAAAATGCGTCGATTAGTGGACCAATCTTGTCCTTGTCTGTTCCTTCCAATGCAAACGTCCGATGAATCTTTTGCGCTTCTACACCCGCCACATGCAGAAAAACGCAGCACTGGATCCTTTCAGTTTTCGTCGATACACCTGCTGCTACAGCGTAAATTTCATATACCTGTAGCCAACATCGCCAATTGACCGCCATCTTCTCGTCCAGGTTCAGATATCCTGGTGGTTTCAACCCGTGAAGCGCCATAGTTGCTCCTCAACATCTGACACCATGTAATGATGTATCGACACTCTGAGTTCTTGTATGTAACTGACTTTTATTGGTGATCGAACCTCATGACGTCACGCCGTGATATGCGGGGGCATTCGGGTACTTACATATCTTACAGTGGCAAGCAAGGTTGGGTGGGTCCTCATGTGGACTGCTCCTAGTCCTACTGCATCTGCCTAGAGGCTCCATCCACCTTAAAGGGTTGTTTATAACCTGGCTGGTCAGAGGCGGGTTACTTGGTTCGGTGACACTGCAGTGGGCGGAGATACTGTAATAAACAGGGACTTATATGTTTCTTCTTGTCATCGTCCTTTCCGCCCTGCGTTTGAGAAGACAGACCAGGGGGACCGGCCATACATGGCCTATCACACACATATAACTTGCATTCTATATTGCATTTTGAAAGGCATTGAGAGACATTAGAAATAACTGTATTATAGAGAAAGGTGAACTTATACAGGTTATAAGGCATACTAACAAAATCTTCAAATTTACTTTAAAAGATAATAGGATTTGCACTACTTTTCATATAGATATCATGTGAGAAAATATGCAAGCCATGCTATAAATGCAGTATAGCACGATCAATGGCCAGTGGTGTGATATATATGCCATGAGACCTCCTGATATGAGACGCTGCTTACAGACGCTGGGGGCAGTGGAGGCGGTTGTGGTGGGACTGATGTCGCTGCTTGCAGCGTCCGCCATCTTGGTTCAGCTGTGTGGTGTAGCAGTGCTGCCTGCTCTCGTCTTCATCATCTTCACCATCATTCTCAGAGTCTACGCCTGCACCTGGGCACACCAGTTGGTGTGAGTTCTCTACTGTGCTCATTTTCACTTTGCTTAAACTTTTAAGTTAAAGTTGCATAGCCCGATGAAGCATTAACTTTCAAAACCAAAATAATTATCTAGATTTGATTCTACATATCTAACTTAGATACTGGTGCATTTATCAAGCATTTTTCGCCACATAGAAGGGAATACTGAGGCAATTTAATAGAACCTGAAGAATGTGTAGGAACCTTGGGATACTGGTTACGTGAATTAAAACAAAAACTAAGGCTGGAAGTTCACTGCTTCGATTCTGACAAGATGTGATTCAGATGATTAAATGACTTGAACAAAAAGGAATATTTTTATTCTGACCGAAACTTTAGGGCACAGGTTGAAATTTTTCTCCTTTTTCCTTTCATATTAAAAAAAAGAAATACTTGTTGAAAATTAAAAAATCAAGCTGATTTGTTTAATTGCAAATTTATTGCTTCATTTATTATAATTATGGTGGTTTCTTTTAGCTAAATGACAACTACCATGCTGCTACATGTGCTGTCTGTGTACTCCCTCAAATTGCAGAAGAAAGAGTCTCCGCTGGACAACTAAACGCCTCGCATTACTCAAGGACACAATCATCAGGACAGAAGTCATAAAGATACTGTGTTTGGAAGATCACGCTATGGACAAGGTCTTGAGATGTTCAAGGTAAGTAGAGGCTCACTGAATTATGTAACGGCTATCCGTGACTCATCAGATGACTGATTAAAACCTTCAATTTCCGTGACTCTCAGGGAATTTCGTGAGAGTTGGCAACACTGTATTTGTGTATCAATCACCACTCATGGCTTACATTGTCTTAAAGTTAAATGTGACTGAGCGTGGTGGCCGAATTGCTAGACCGCGGACACGCGTGCGGGAGATCGGGAGTTCAGTTCCCGGTTGAGTCAAGCCAATGACTTGTCGCTTCCTGTCCCGGCACTCGACATTATTTGGATAGGCCAAAGACAGGTTAGCTCAGTGTCGGGATAATGTGACTGAGTGGGATATTGGGTCATGGTGCTGGTGGCCTGATTTCCCAGTGTGGCAGCACTATAAATTCATCATGAGTGTGCACTGTCACAAAGTCGGTACCCATCCTGATATGACCTTAGATGCTGCCAGGATGTAAAACTCCAACAACCAACCAACCAAATCTTAAATGTGCCTTCCAGTCGTGAGGTGGACCTCTGTTGGCGAGCCGTGTTCCTCCTGACCTTTGACCGTGGTCTCGGCCAGGTGGCGCCACGAGTCGCCATCTACGTCACCGTGATGGTGATGCTGCGTCTCAACCCACAGATCACGCTGCAGGTAAAACAGACTCAATCCGCGTCTTGCTCCTTTTTTGTCTTTTTTTTGTTGGTGATGGTGTATTCATGCTGCCCACAACGGGTTAAGTCACATGGCTTGTTTTCACCGCTAGACAGTAATAGTGTCATGGGTTCCCCTTGTTTTATTACTTTCAGTTGTTGTATATCTATCTACTGCATGCATTCTATCTCCTTTTGTAAGATCAAACTAAATGTCGTCTGCCTTCTCTGTGTTCCTAACACCGCTCCTTTTGTTTACTGGACTCAAATGCTCCCCAGCACAACTTTGTATTGCTTTTCTGATTGAGTGATACATAATGAATTATATGAAGCTTTCCAAAACTCGTGTAGGTATGCCCCAGATTGTCATATCGCCACATAGTATAGTAGTGGTATATCAGGAGTGAATATACCAGAAAATTATGTAATCATTCCCATTCAGAGCTCTCATGGTATACTACTGGTACCCTAATCTTCTTAAAATTAGGGTAAGACGAATGAGGTCGTGAGATTACCTGAATTGGTTAATGACCTCCCTGCCTAATTGTTGCCTCAAAGTAGGTGTCCAAAGGGATGGGGTAATAAATGCACTGCTTATTCTGTATATCCTGTCCCAAATCATTAGTTAAAGTTGCATAGTCCAATGGTTTTGAATTTGTGTATTTTTGTATGAGAAAAACATATTAGATCGATCACTAGTATCTACTTTACATTAGTTCAAAGTTACTTTTATTTTAAATGGTAAACTTTTGAGATATTTTGAGTGCAAACATGGAAAATTAGTTTTGGCAAGCTTGCTAAAACTCTGACACCATGGACTTCTGCAGTAACAGGTTCTGTTAGATTGACTCAGTATTGCCTTCTACGCAGAAACAAATGCTTAATAAGTGCGTCAGTATCTAAGTTAGATATGTCAAATCAAATCTAGATATTTGGTTTGGTTTTGAAAATTTGATATTTCATTGGACTATGCAGCTTTAATGCACCAGTACCTAAGTTAGATCATGTATATAGAATCAAATGTAGGTTAGGGCTTTAGTTTTGAACAAAATGTATGTTTCATGAAACTATGCAACTTTATTGTATGCTTGAGAAGCAGCAATTTTATTCCGGCATAATATTTCCCAGTAAGTACAAAATATTCCAGGGTGCAATATTAATCCTTTACGCTGGTGTTGTCCAATTCATGAATAAACCATTCACCACAAAGAATGCCTCATGCTGCATTATGCACTAGCTCGTGGGTTGTGCAACATGTGAACCCTAGTTCATGTTTCCACCGCCAGGGCACCGTCCTGGTGATCAGCTACTTCCGGCTGCTGGAGTACCAGGTGTTTTCCCGCCTCCCCCTCAGCATCACTCGCCTCTCTCAGGCCTGGCAGCATCTGCAGCGTTTCCAGGTAGGGCATGCGTCAAGAGATTCCAGACAGTGCGTCGGGTACAGTGCGTCTAGTACTCTTACTGTCGTAGATAAGAGAATTCACACCAGGTAGCGCGCAAACTGAAAGATTCCACACAGCACATCTGGAACTCTTACTGTCTTAGATAAGAGAATTCCCACCAGGTATGGCATGTACCGAGAGATTCCACACAGCACGTTTGGGACTCTTATTGTCTTAAATAAGAGAATTCCCACCATGTAGGGCGCAAACTGGGAGATTCCACACAGTACATCTGGAACTCTTACTGTCTTAGATGAGAGAATTCCCACCAGGTAGGGCGTGTACCGAGATATTCCGCCCAGCGCATCCGGGAGTCTTGCTGTCTTAGATGAGAGAATTCCCACCAGGTAGGGCGTGTACCGAGATATTCCGCCCAGCGCGTTTGGGACTCTTACAGTCTTAGATGAGAGAATTCCCACCAGGTAGGGCATGTACCGAGATATTCCGCCCAGCGCATCCGGGACTCTTACAGTCCTAGATGAGAGAATTCCCACCAGGTAGGGCGTGTACCGAGATATTCCGCACAGCGCGTCCGGGACTCTTACAGTCTTAGATGAGAGAATTCCCACCAGGTAGGGTGTGTACCGAGATATTCCGCACAGCGCGTCCGGGACTCTTGCTGTCTTAGATAAGAGACTTCCCACCAGGTAGGGCGCACACTGAGAGATTCCGCATAGCATGTCAGGGACTCCTACTGTCTTAGATAAGACAATTCCCACCAAGTAGGGCATGCACTGAGAGATTCCGCACAGCGCGTCTTAGACGCTTACTGTCTTAGATAAGAGAATTATCACCGGGTAGGGCGCACACTAAGAGATTCCTCACAGCGCATCTGGGCAAGGAGCAGTGGAATGAGGAAGGCAAATCATCCACGATTGAAATTTCCCCTGCTTAATCAACTAATGTACACACACCCCAAAAAGAAATCATATAGATTAAGAGATTTTTTAAGTTAAATTGATGAGTGACCACCATTTTAATTTTTGTACATTCGCTCTCAATTCCTCCACTGTACACCAATATAGATAAACACTGAGTACTGGAACAAGGACCATCTCAGCTTATTTATAGTTGATTTATCACAAGGCAGTTTTTGTTCGGGTTTAGACTGAATTCTCATTTCTCATATGGGTGAATCTTTCATCTCAGTCTTAGATATCGGCTGTTTCCTGTAACTTCCAGAACTTTCTGGACGCGGCAGATAAGGATGTTGTTGAGTTGTACCACGAAGAGCTCCCCCTGGAGGACTCGGACCTGGAGGAGACTGACGCTCACCGCACCCCGGGAATGCCACCCGGCAAGCACCCACAGGAGGAAAAGCTTCTGGTAAATACTGGAACTGTGACCCTTGTGTGGGACTGTAGGACTCAGCGCGGTGATGGGGGGAGTGCTCAACCACCGATTTTATTTGCCTTGCGTTTAAGCCATGAAGCCAAATAAATGTTTAAAAAAATAGTAATCGTCCTTTTGAAATAAAAATCAGGGTCGGGCGGGCGTTTTTTATTTGTATTAGTTATTTTTTTATTTAAGCTGCGAACACACTGGACGCGGACGTCACGAGGTTCTCGCGCGGACATCACGCGGCAAAAATAAAAATCTAAATGTATGTAGGAAAGAGAAGCTGAACACACTGGGATGGGCGGTTCTCACACGGTTCTCACTTCCGGCGTCACACAGCAGGATAGGATCGCTTTTGGAGCAATTTGTGCCGCATGACACGTGGTGCCGCTTGGCTTTTGACTGACTTTTCCCGACTTTTCCCGCCTATGCGCGACTTTTCCCGACTTTGCTCAACTTGACTTTACCCGACTTGACTTTACCCGACTTGCCTTTATCCGACTTGACTTTACCCGACTTGACTTTACATGACTTGACTTTACTTGACCTGACTTTAGCCGACCTGACTTTACCCGACCTGACTTTACACGACCTGAATTTACACGACCTGACTTTACCCAACCTGACTTTACACTATTTGACTTTACACAAATTGACTTTACACAAATTGACTTAACACAAATTGACTTTACACAATGACTTTATGGTGTTGTTCGGTAAAGTCTGGTCGGGTAAAGTCAGGACGGGTCAAGTTAGGTCGGGTAAAGTCAGGCCGTGTAAAGTCAAGTGGTGTAAATTCAAGTGGGGTAAAGTCAAGTGGTGTAAAGTCAGGTCGTGTAAAGTCAGGTCGGGTAAAGTCAGGTCGGGTAAAGTCAACTCATGTAAAGTCAAGTCATGTAAAGTCAAGTCGTGTAAAGTCAAGTCGTGTAAATTCAGGTCGGGGAGAGTGAGGTCGGGGAGAGTGAGGTCGGGTAGGGTGAGGTCGGGTAGAGTGAGGTCGGGTAGGGTGAGGTCGGGCAGAGTGAGGCAGGGTAAAGTCAAGTTGGGTAATATATATGTAGTAGTCTGCACTGACCTCTCAGGCAAGTAACCACATAGACAGGTAGGCGTGGGTAGTGTGGTGATATCAAGGAGCCTAGGTGGTGTAATGGTTAGCACACTGGCCCGGAATGCAAAGAGATGTGGGTTCGAGTCCCGCTCTATGCGTAATATTTCCCATTTTCATCACCCCCATGACATATATATAGAGTTTTTGCCGCGTGCCGTCTGCGTCCAGTGTGTTTGCTATTTCCGCGTGAGAACCGCATGCTGTTTGCTTGTACTTGCCACCCGCGCGACGCCCGGATCCTGTCTGTCCCTAGCTTTAGAAGTAATACGTAACCAGACATGATGGCCAAATGAGTTGAGCATCCGCCTCCCGTTCTGGTAGGTAGTTGGATTCAAACTTCTGGGTTTAAACTTGGCTCATTCAAACCAATGACCTAACAATTGATACAAAAGTTGAATTGCTGCTAGCCGACACATTTTTAACAGTTTTAAGCAAATCTGGGGCGGGCGATTTTTCAGGCACAGGTGGGGATGATCACCAATTCTTTTTGATTTGGCTTAATTATAGAGAAGGGCTATGAAGAAGCGTTAATTGCAATAAAGTTTCCCAATGAAAGTTTCGCACAGCCTACTTTGGCTAATAGTAATAGTTAAATTTAAGTATTTGCCTAATGCCTTATAACCTATTATAGTGGGGATGATGCAAATAGTGTGTCTAAAGCAGGATTCGAACCGACACATCTTGCCATTCCGCGACTAGAATCCTAACCATTAGACTATCTAGGCTCCCAATCACCCTATCCACGCCTACCTATGTGGCTCGTTGCCTGAGAGGTCGGCACAGACGGCTACACTATCAATTCCCTGTATGACGTCACAGAATGGCCTATTTAAAGCTGCATAGTCTAATGAAGTATCAAATTTTCAAAACCAAGACAATTATCTAGATTTTATTCTACATATCTAACTTAGATACTGGTGCACTTATTAAGCATTTGTTTCTGCATAGAAAGGAATACTGAGTCAATTTAATAGAACCTGTTATTGCAGAACTTGCCAGAAGTCTATGGTGTCAGAGTTTTCACAGGCATGCTTGCCAAAACTAATTTGTCATATTTGCACGTCAAATATCCCAAAAGTTTACCATTTAAAATCAAAGTTACTTCAATATAAATTAAAGTAGATAATAATGATCAAAATAATATATTTATCACAGAAAAATAACAGAAACTCAAAACTATCGGACTTTGCAACTTTAAGCTCCGACATAGTAGGTAGCTATTGATCTGTCTAGGACTATTACATGAAGTATTCGCAGTGTGCGTCTTCTTTTTTTCTTTACAATTGACATCAGGAAGTCCCACAATGGGAACCGGAACCGGAAGTCCCCTCAGACGCAACTGGCGATGGAGCTTGTTCCTGGCGAGTCTACTGGTTGTTTCTCACCTCCTGGCCGGGCATCGTGTGTGTGCCATTCCTACTGCTGTGTGTATGCCTAACAGAGGTAGGTGCTTCACTTTGGATCCTCATTCGAAGCTAATTTTATATCTATATAAATGATGTACTCTTAACAGAATATAAAGCTATGTAAGCATAGGGGATGTACCACTGTTAATAAGAAGACTAACTCTATTCACTATGTCATAATTGCATTGAAATCAAAAGAATACTCCAAAGTTATTAAATTAACTATAATGATTGTGCATTGTCAGCAATTTATCTAATCAATATGTACTAAAATCAGTAATGCTTCATGTCTCTTCTCAGGTTTCAGGTATTCTCACCGAGTGGTGGATCATTAAGTGGTAGGTTTTACACAAATACCATGGCAACGTCTCATTAAGTCCATGTTCCTTGTATATATCCTAGGTGCTTATTTCATGAATGATGTTTGTGAAGGAATATCACTCCATTATATACTGATTGCATTTGCTGAATCGAATAAGTATAAAAGTAAAATAGGCCTTAATGGAATCTTGGCTTTATGGAATCTTGGCTTGAATGGAATCTCGGCTTTAAGTTAATTTAATGGAATGTGTGCCTTAATGGAACCTCTGCCTTAACGGAATCTTGACCTTAATGGAATCTAGGCTTTGATGGAATCTTGGCTTGAACGGAATCTCTGCTTTAATGGAATCTCTGCTTTAATAGAACCTCAGCTTTAATGGAATCTTGGCTTTAATGGAATATCGGCTTTAATGGAACCTTGGCTTTAATGAAACCTCAGCTTTAACGGAATCTTAGCTTTAATGGAATATCGGCTTTAATGGAATTTTGGCTTTAATGGAATCTCAGCTTGTATGGAATCTCGGCTTTAATGGAATCTCAGCTTTAATGGAATGTCTGCTTGAATGGAACCACAGCTTTTAACCAAAGCTATGCTTTATAATTCATAGAATCTGCTTTAATGGACTCTTGGCTTTAAAGTGGCCCGGTATACCTGTGGCGACGGAAACCATACTTCAACAAATGCTCTCCAAACACAACTCTGCTTAGTTTTTATGTTTATATAACCAGATATGTGGGGGAAGAGTTGTGAACTCACTGCACCTGAACTGGGTCAGGGAGAGTGCTGAGGCTGGGTGAGAAGTGGGTCAGTGCTGGGGTCAGGTGCGGTGGGGGAGAGGTCTGAGGCTGCGCCTGTAGCTGGCACTGGCAGCTGTTGTTTTGAAAATGGATGGGTGAGTGGAGAGAAGGGAGAGTAAAACTTAGGTATTTTCAATTTTCTTTAGAGTAGTTCAAACAGGAAATATATTTGCTTTAATGTGAAATATATGTTGGTACAATTACATTGCATAATTCAATCAGAAACCCATATAGAAGGAAAAACGTTTTTTGTTAAATGTAAAAAGCAGTGAAACCCACAACACCAAACAACTTCAGATTACAAGTGCAACACGTTAACCACTAGGCCACAGATACCACACATAGTTACTTGTCTCAGTTCAGGCTATTTGGATATACGACATCATATATACAAGGTGTGTGACTGTGTATGTGTGTATATATATATTTTACCTCGGTAAACAGCCTCAGGCTAGCCTCAGGCTAGGGAGAGGTAAGCACGTCCGGTACCAGCAATTAGCATATACAACTCACGACTGGATAACGTGTCGTTGGGTTGCTCCGGCAAAATTAGTCTACATACAAGCAAATACGCAGTAAGTATAATAAAAACTGTGGTTAGCTTAATTATGATGCATTAGAGCATCAATATGGAAAGTTTAGACTTTCGTTGGTCCAATTTGGACGAGTTATTTGGTTATAAACAACCAAGGATAGAACACTCGAGTGGGTTTCTCGAAGGAACCAAACCGGTCATTAGCGGTTATGTCAACACCCGGGTCACCGTGTGACTATGGGTAGAGATGTGGGTTTCGCCCTATCTCATGTGGAAATTCTCTCGTACTCTAATAGAGAGTAATGTTGGAGATGCTCCTGGGTTTCTTTTATAGACTCCCCTAGACAAAACTTTTTCAGGCGTTTCTCCGAGTTTCGTAGCATTTTCTCCAACTTGTTGACGTAGTAGTCACAGGTGGGAGAAGTGTGCGGAACAGAGGGATGGGCGGGCCGATACACTGGTCCCGACCCCGCGTAAGGTTTGGGCTTGACCCACAACCCACGCACAAATTTAGCTTATTACGCCTGTGTTATAACGGTATAAACACGTTCTTTAACACCAATAGATGTCCAAATGAGTTTGAAACAACCATATTGTGACATATATATATACCGGGACTGACCAAACAATTTTTTGTTTCAGCTCCCGATGGCCACGAAGCGGAGTAAGCGCGGTGCAGCAGCAGCCGAGGGGCGTGTTCCGAGTGGAGTGGACGAGGAGTACGACTCCTCACCTGTGTTGTCGGCAGGGCCGTCGACACAGCCCCGGGCGCATATCCTCTCCGACCCGGACGAGGATGCAGTGCCTGATGTGCCTGCGCCTCCAGATTGGGAGGCTCGCTTTGCAAGATTGGAAAGCCACATCTTGACTGCCAAATCGCCTGTGTCTCGGAAGCGGCGTAGGCCGAGTGTCCAAGAGGATTCGTTTGAGGATTTCTTGGACACAGACTCGGCGGTGGAGCTTAAGGCTCCTCCTCCTCCTTCTCCTAAACGGAGGAAGAAGAAGAAACAGGTGATTTCTTCGGGTGATGAATTCACCAAGGAGCGGGCAGAGACTGGTTTTCGCAAAAAGCGGAAGACTAAGTCCAGAGAAGAGGAAGAGGAAATATTCTTCTTCTGAGTCGTCCACTGAGTCTACTTCTACGGAATCAGACTCAGACACCATATATGAAGGGGTCTATGCGGACATTGGCACTAAAGTGGCTAAGAAGGTGGAGAAGCCAAAGGCTAAGCGGGTTAAAACCACTACGCTTATGCGCGAGACCGTGAATGGTCATTTTCGCACGTTCAAACCGGCGGAGGTTATCTCCAAGTTAGGAGATGAGTTAACAGGCATAAAGGGTGTTCCCAACTCCATCATTAAAGAAATGGATCGGGATGTCAATATGACGGATGACCGTAAGAAGTTTGAGGATGTGTTGCACACAGTGCATAAGGCAGTGTTGGCTACCCTAACAGCTATTGTTCCTGTGGCTAATAGGATGCAGAGTGAAAATAAGTTCTCGTCTTTGGCTAAGACAATGGACAAAGGCATTGCAGTGCTAGCGGCGGCAGGTAATTACCTGTCGTTTCGAAGATATGAAAATGTCTTCAAGTCAGTTTGCACAGATGCTGGCAAAGAAGTGGCTCGCTCTAAGAAGGTTACCGATAATGAGGGGAAGGAGTTTACGCTTTATCTTGCTCCAGAGCCGATTAAAGGGAAACCTTTAGATAACACCAAGATGTTTGGCGGTCAACTACAATACCTCTATAAAGAGGTAGAGACTGCAGCCAAGAGTGGCAAAAACATGGATGGCAAGAAGAAACAGGAAGCTCCTCGTTTCAAAAAGTCACGAGGGGATTTTCGTCCACGACGGTTCACCAGAGGAACCAGACCGAGTTCAAACTTCGGTCAAGGGTTTCGGGGCCGGGGCGCTCGCCCAGGCTGGACCGACAACACCGCACGGCCAATAGGCCGAGGGTTCAACTCGTCGAGACCTTTCCCCAGGGGCGGGTCCAAGTAGAGGTCCAAACACAAACTTTACAAGTCCCTGCAGCCTCTAAAAACACACAAACTGTAAGCAACTTTGTGGCTGGTAATATTAGTAATCATATTTCTGAGTGGCACAAAATTACTAGTGACCAAGAAATTATAGAAATAGTTAGGGGTGTTCAAATTCTCTTTACACAAATTCCTGTACAAAGTATAATACCTTTTCCATATAACATTCAACCAGTTGAACGAGACGCACTAACTAAACAGGTACATAAATTCTTTGAGAAAGGAATTATACAAAAAGTGACACACTGTTCAGGACAGTTTATTTCAAACATTTTCTCGAGACCGAAGCCTAATGGTGATGTTCGAATGATCCTGGATTTAACAATCCTTAATAAAAGGGTGGAATATCGACATTTTAAAATGTTCTCTCTAGATACGGCACGAGATCTGATTACACCAGATGCGTGGATGGCTAGTGTTGATTTACAGGATGCATATTATACGCTTCCCATAATGGAACAATACCGAAAATTTCTTCGATTTATTTGGGATAACCAACTCTATGAGTTTACCTGCATGCCGAATGGCTTAGCTTGTGCGCCACGTTTATTTACTAAATTGCTTAAACCTGTTTTCTCGGTAATGGCGAGGAAGGGTCACATAATGTTTCCATACATAGATGATTCTTTTATTATAGCATCAACACAAATTGGTTGTGTGAATGCAGTTTTGGATTTATGTGCATTACTCACTAAATTGGGGTTTTATGTACATCAACAAAAGTCAGTGTTTAAACCAACAAAACAACTCAAATGTTTAGGGTTTATTCTGGATACACAGTCCCTTACAGTGTCGATAACAGAACAAAAACTAATTAAGTTTATGACTACAGCGACTCAGCTTATTAAGTTATCAAAGCCAAAAATTAGACAGGTTGCTGTTCTTATTGGCATAATGACCTCATATGCACCTGCTGTGTTATATGGGAAGGCCCATATTAAGTCGCTAGAAATAGATAAAAATTTAGCGTTAACACGAACTAAAGGCAATTTTGAGCGAAAGATGTTTATTTCGCAAGAAGGGTTACAGGATATTGGATGGTGGATGCAACATATAGCAAGTTCACCAAATCCAATCCGCATGGCGGAACCTAATACAGTAATTACTACTGATGCTTCGTTAGAAGGTTGGGGAGCTCATCGAGATGGGGTCACAACAGGAGGTAGATGGCTTGATGATGAAAAATCAGACTATATTAATGCACTAGAATTGCGTGCTATTTATCTGGGCTTACGTAGTTTAGTAAAGATAAATAAATCACAGGTTAGAATACTAACTGATAATACTACTGCCATGGCATATATTCGTAACATGGGTGGAACCAAATCAAAGTCTTGCAATCAGTTATCTAAACTGATTTGGAACTGGGCACAGGCTCAACAAGTCTGGCTGACTGTAGCGCATATTCCAGGGTCACAAAATACACTTGCAGATTATAAAAGTAGAAATTTCCATGACCATTTAGAGTGGTCTCTCTCTACACATTTGTTTAACTTCGTTTGTGAAAAATGGGGTACACCTGAAGTTGACTTATTTGCATCACGAAATAATAACAAGTTACCCTGTTATGTTTCTTGGCATCCTGAACCGGATGCTTGGAAAGTAGATGCGTTTGCTATTACTTGGGAAAATAATTATTTTTATATTTTCCCACCATTTAGCATTATCAGCCGAGTAGTGAGAAAAATCGGCTTGGAAGGGACACATGCGATACTGGTGGTGCCCGATTGGGACACGCAACCTTGGCTGCCAGCAGTTTCACAACTGGCAAAAGATCGTATACGATTCCCAAGAAAACTCGGGAATCTGACGCACCACGGACCGCTAGTGGTTCACGGCGACGTGTCAACGACGCCCCTATTGGCATTCCTTTTCTAAGGAAGCAGCTACAGCAATTTGGATTGGACAGAATTACTGAGGATAGGATAGTATCGGATGCCTGGAGGCCAGGAACTGTCAAAATGTATACAACCTATTTAAAGAAATGGGGTGTACATTGTTTGTTAATGAAAGTTAAGCCAACAAATCCAAAGATTTCACAAGTAGCTCGGTTTCTTCGTTCTCTAGAGGATGAAGGACTTTCCTTTGGATCGATTAATGCGGCGAGGTGTGCGTTATCAATTATATTACCTAGAATTGATGGCGAAACAGTTGGAAAACATTATGTTATTTGTTATTTACTTCGTTCAATTTATCAAAGGAATCCTCCAAAACCAAAGTATAGTCGGTTTTGGGATGTTTCTATAGTATTTAAGTTGTTTCAGGCTTGGCCTCACAACTCGTGGTTAGATATAAAACAGTTAGGTTTTAAGGTCGCGGTCCTGTTATTGTTAGTAACCGGACACAGAGGACAGACGATTGTTGCTTTATCCTTAACTGGATTAGAAATAGACAAGGAACAAGCTACGTTTGATTTAGAAAAATTGCTTAAATCGAACACGTTAGGTGACCCTTTATCAACGGTTCACTTAGACTGTTTTCCGAATGATCGGAAATTATGTGTTGTGTCGGCCATACGGGCTTATATATACAAGACAAAGGATTTACGTGCATCACAACAACTATTAGTGAGCTTTATAAAGCCACATAAGGCGATTTCACGAGACACACTTGCCAGATGGACAATTACGGTGTTGAAATTGGCTGGAGTGGATACGAGTAAATACTCTTCCCACTCAACTAGAGGAGCCATGGTCTCCAAGGCACGGGTGCTTGGTATTTCTGTGAAAAGAATACTAGCGCATGCAGGCTGGAAGACGGCTAAGTCGTTTGCAAAACATTATAATAAACGACTAGAAAAGCCTACCGGCGTTGCAAAGCGTCTTCTCGCCAACTAACAAGAATAGGTGAGAACAAAAATTTAGAATGTTATAATAATAAGAAAGAATGATATTAAGGATAAAAATGAATTATGTAAAGGTCTCCCTAGCCTGAGGCTAGCCTGAGGCTGTTTACCGAGGTAAAATAGTATAGTTATACGAGTCTTACCTTGGTACAGATGATGGATAACTGTTGTTTTACCGAGGTATAAGCCTCGGATAGATGTGGGCTAGGGCCCTCCCGCCACACCCTGCCACATCTATTCCGTTGGTGTACCTTTTCGGTAAAGTAATAGTATCCATTGTTTGAAAGTCATTTTTATCCTCAATAAGTAGGTTAAGATTGCTGGTACCGGACGTGCTTACCTCTCCCTAGCCCACATCTATCCGAGGCTTATACCTCGGTAAAACAACAGTTATCCATCATCTGTACCAAGGTAAGACTCGTATAACTATACTATATATATATATACCATGTGTATATCATATGTATGATGTATATACTAGTCATATATAAAATGTATGTGTCGCGAGGGGATCATACGATGCCCATGCAGTAAATACATTTGATATATATGCACTAGTTATAGTATATATGTCATATATATACAACGTATATACAAGGTATGTATATATATATATATGGACCCTCAAAAATATATATATATTGATCTGTCAATACTAATATATATATATATATATAGGCCCGGGGTAGTAGAAACATATCAGTTTCTACACTCACCTATGACGATCTGCACATTCTATGACTCAGCCGGGCCTGAGCATTGATGAGCGAAAAGGAAGAGAGG